>JARHVA010008698.1:0-437189 GCA_037957365.1 Torreya grandis | reverse complement strand
TCATATAGGAAAGAAAATTAAATAAAGATAAATATCATTCTTTGATCTATAAAGGTTTAGAAATAATCCAAAAGGAAATTATTTTCCCGTATTTTGCATAATTACTTGTTAACTAATCCAAACATGCAAAGTAATTAACATCCATTAATCTTCTTCATGTGCTCCATTAACTAATCATATATTAACATATAACCTTTATGTAATAATTACCTTCAAAAATTTGATATTTGGAAAATAGTATGTGATATCCTCCCCCCCACCCTTAAAAGAGACATCATCCCTATGGATTAACAACTAGAGCCCAAAAAAAAGGCCAAGGAAATTATTAAAGACTACATTTTTGGTCTTTCAACTTGCTTTTTTTATTTGGTAACACATTATAAGTATAACCTTATAAAAAATTGGGTTCACCCTTACCACTTGACCTTCTTTCTTAGGTAACACATGATAATGAAATGTATCTAAAATCTAAGAAAAATGAGTCTTTAACACAAAAACCATACTTTTCACCTTCCTAGTAAGAAAATGATTATGTTAACCTATCAAGACAATCCTTTATCTTATTTAGTTTCTAACAAAGATAGACACATACATATGTCTATGAGGATGGGCCCCCATTAAAATAAACATTGTGCACTCTTATTTCACCCTAAACTATAATTATGTCTTAACACATCTATATGAAAACCTATGGGAATATTCCCCACATAGTATTTTCCAAACTCTCTAAAATTTACAGCAGCAAGGTTCCCAATGTGCTAGCATTTATTACATCAAGGTCCTCCCTTGAATGCATTTATTAATTATTGTAGTAATGGTTACATTTAATGTATGAAAAAAATTCAATAATAGAGTTATTACATCCTTGTGAAGCATAATGTAGGATCATCCAACTAGTGTAACATTGGTTCTAATGATATCTAGGTTCCTACCCTATCAAAATTATGACAAGTTTCATAGCAAATCCATCATGGATCAATTGAATTAATGAAATATAGGATCTTATCCTATCAAAATCTTGACTTTGAGATTATGCACCTTTATGTCCTAATCATGTTGTTAATGCTCCTATATTTACAAAAAAATACTTAACTATAGTTTTCTACCAATTACCAATATAATAATAAATCTTTTAAAAATAAGTATCGTGAGGATTTCAAAAATCCTAATGGAGGTACGTGATTAGTGTTATCATGTTAACACTTCCAACACCAAGTTAAAAAACATGTAACATCCTTCTTGAATACAAATTAAGGTACATTAAATTGAGATTAGTTAGCACCTCCATCGCTCCTAGATGACCTGATTCAGGAAGACCATGTTCCTCTTCCAGCACTATGATTTGAAAAATCATCAAGGGTTGTTATTATACCCTTTGTTCAATTCTAGGGAGTCTCCCCTCCTTTGATTTGATAACCCTCGTGACTATGATATTGATTATCAATTTTTATAGGCTAGTCTTATCCTCATCTATCATTTGAATACTAAAGACCTTACCATCATCATGGTCACTATCTCTTCTTCAACTAAGGCATTTTCAAAATTTACTTACTTTGCCCTGAATTCAATTAAATATTGAGGCATGGTCAAGTGTTCAACCTTTAAATCAATCACTTTCATAAAAGGACATTCCTACATTTTTGTAGAATATTTTAATTTTAGAAACCATTAAACATGTGGTGTGTTACTTATCTTTAAAAGCATTTAGCTTACATGGCACATAGGCCACTACTTAGCCAACTACCTCAATCACTACTAAGTCGCCACCTAATTTATGTTTGATATCAGTGACTTTACATCTAGGTTAAGTACCCTTAAACTTTTTTATTGAGGTTAATTTAGAATTTGAAAACTTGCTTTTTACTTTCTAACTAATAAATTTCTTGGTCTCATTCCAAATGAAATAGTTATATTTTTTGATAGGGTATCTCATGTCACTTATGTAAAATAAATAAATAAATAAGTGACATAATACATTAGTCGTAATGACTTGACATGAGACACCCTTTTGAGAAATATAATTATTTTGTTTGAGACAAGTCTAAGAAATTTATTTGTCAAAAAGTAAAAAGTGAGTTTTATCCAATAGGGTTTTATCAAACTATAAATGTTTCATGCCCCTCACACACTTCTATTATTTTGACATACTAAGAATCCATGAGTAATTTAAGTCTAATTATGATTATTCGATATGTGGGTGAACCATAGTGTGTGTTTAGAAAACCTAAACCCAACCCTAGGGTTTTTCCAAAGCATATTAGTCAGTGAAAACCTTTAGTTGTGCAAAACCATTTTGCTAAGTTGAAATGGATAAATTAACTCAATGAAGTCCTTATAGGACCTAAACCCTAATTTCATAGCAAGGGTTGATTCATTATTGCTCATTTATTTATAATAGCTTGGTATTAAAACCATTAAAATACAATGAGGCTTAATCCTCCATAGGTATCTACCACATCATACATCCTCCCAAATATTTTTAACCAACGAGGTTAAAAACACAAAAAACTATTGTTAAACACTGTATGTTTATGCTCAAAATGAACATTGCATGTTCAAAGTCCAACACCCAACATGATGCAAGTCATTTAAAAATGGTTATTAATTTAGATTTTTTAGGATAATGGAATTTAACCCTAAGGATAATAGAGTCGAGTAATAAATTATGAAATAAAATTCTATAGTATCAACAACCACTAATTTGTACAATAATTGATTTATTTGAATATTCTATAAATAACAATGAATTATAAAAGGTGTACTTAGCTAGAAAACATGACTAAGACAGACAAGTGGTGGGTAGGGAAGTGATGTAGGAACATGGAAGGGTGTCATCAACAGAGAAAAGGTGTCAGAACCCTCTTCAAACAATAACACGACCCTCTTTTCCAATAACACATTATGTTATTAACCTTTTTGTGTTACATTAATTACCCTATGTAGGTGAAACAGTGAAATTCTAGGTAGACCATTATGTTTTGAGAAGCTTGTATTTATGTGAATGAGACCTAGATTGTCATTTTTTTAACTTTGACTAATTTTAATATGAAACCGAAGCCTCCATGATTACTGGGTTTTTTTATGAACACAAGTGGAAGAAGAATGATGTTAGTAGGGTAGGATAGGCAAGACCTTAACACCCCATGTGTTGACCATTCACTACATACCAATACCTCGAAAGGGGATCAAGACTGATGTAGTTCTCTCAATCTAAGTGTTGGTGCAAGTGAGATTGATGCTAGTATTCCTAGGTATGAATGCTTTGAGTGTGAATTGAGATTGGAAATCTGAGTAAAACTGATCTCTAGGATGTTGTAGATGGATGTATGCATAAATAGTGGTAAATAAGGATCAATAGCCTTAATCTTCACAATTTTTTATGAGTTCATTCATGAGGATTTCCATCTAATAGATAAATGAATGAGAGTGGTCTTTATATAGTGTTTTGATGCTTGCCAAGATATGAAATGAGTCTAGGTCAACCAGAAGACGCTTCAGGGAGTGGAAAGATATTTTTAGGGGCAAAGGAAGATAAGGGTCAATAACATTGCCCCATTTACCAATAATTCACTATGTTATCGACTAATGGGGCCATGTTATTGTTTAAGTGGCAAGAAAGTGTGAAAAAGGATCGGGGATGCCTAGGTGATAGTTGAATGGTGCTCTTGGTATATTTAGGAATGGGCTAGACAAAGGTCTAGAAGCTAGAAAAGGATCAAAAGAGGCCCTAAGATAGGTCTAGGGATAATTTAAGGATAGGGTTTTCTCAAGTGACACTCATTTCATTAAATTACATTTTATATGACTACATTTACCCCCTCCTTTATTCTATAAATGTAGCAAATCAAAATGACTAGGATAAAGGAAAGTGAAAAGTACCTAGACTTACCTAATGAGGTGAAGCCCATGAATGTGGGTTTCAATCTGTGAATTGTGCTCTATTATGTGTCCTACAAATGAAACATTTATGAATCAATCCTTAATAAATATCAAAAGCAAAGACAAAGCTTAGTAAAGAGATGTGAGAGAGAGGAAATGAATGAATACACCTCAGTGGGTACATGAACCAATGTAAAAACTTGGTGAAATATTATGTGTAGATGGTGATCAAATAGTGAATAGCTTGGACTGAGTTGATGGCTTGCCCAATCTTCATGTATGGGTGGCTTAAGAATTCAAGCTAGCCTTAACTCCATCATTTCCCACCCATGTTTGATGGATCATAATCTATGAATAACCTAGATTAGACTGATGATTTGTCCATCCCTCTTATGTAGGTGATTTAAGAACTCATCTAGGCTATGACTCCATCATCGCCTACCCATGTGTATTAGAAGAAGGTGAAACTAAACTTATATGGTGTCATGAAGCTGTAAAAGATGGCTTTGGGCCACTAAAGAATTTTGAAATGTAAAATTGTCGAGGGGCCACTCGAGAACTTGGGTGTGTAAAATAGCTCTAGGTAATTTGGGAATATCAATTGCTATAGATGAAATGAGGCATCAATATGGTGCATTCCTAGTGTAAAACTAGTGCATATGGTGTCTAGACTATAAAATGTGTAGAATAACATAGGGTTGTCATTCCATCTGAGATAACTAGTGCGAAATTGAGCATATGGAAACAATGTGTCATGCACATGTCTCTAATTCTAATATCTATTCATATATATTCTTGACTATGTCATAGTAGTATATGTCTGCATATATCTGAAACTAAAATAAAAGTGATCATTCTTCACATGATCCCCCCAATCTAAGAAGACTTAATATATGCTAGACATAATTGATATGATTAAGGCTATGCAAATCTAAACTATAACTAATTTACTTTTTTTATAAATCCAAAATTTTCTATTTTTGAGGCCACTAGACAATAGTGTGGTGGATGAACTATAGCTCACTACACTCCTAGGAGTGTACTGCGCTATTGTCCAAAATGTTGTTTCTAAAAAAAATAAGATTGATCTATCTATGACTGTATTTCACTATATTTTCTTGAGTATAAGCTTTGTAATCTATGTCTACATGTTAAAAAATATGTTTTGAGTGCATTAGGATGGCCTAATCTCTATGGCAAACCCTTGTGAATGTCCCCTCTTTTGAGTGGAGTTGTTGAACCTATGAAATAGTTTTCCTTAAAAGAAAAGCTATGCATCATGTGTGTAGACTAAAAATATATGATATCTACATAATAAACTAATATAATGTGTATACATGACATCAGAATGTAAAAGGGATCGAACATAAGTTGGAAACATGTGATGTATGTTAGATCTAGCATTCATAATATTGTCAAGATAGATATAAAAATAGAAGTATGTATTTGAATAGTAAATCTAATATAATCTAAGTAAACTAATTGGGGGGATGGGGCATGATGTCCATCAAGGCACCCAAGAAGGAAGGGGAGATGCATGAGGTCCTTCGTAGCATCACAAACTGGATGTGAAAGCAACAAGTAAGAGAAAAGTGACATGGCCATGATGCATACATACAAACACTTGAAGCATGCAAAATATGCCAAGAGGCCATAATACAAGGGACATGGTCAAATGTCACTAAGTTAGAGAAAAAGGAACACATACAAGGACATGTTCAAATGTCCATATGCACAATCAAGAAACATACACAAGGACATGGGCACATGTCTAAAGCATGAAATCAATGAAAGGACAATGGCATATTCAAATGTCCTTGAGTAGATGTAGAATTAAATAGACATAATTGAATATAAACTAGTAAAGTTAGAAATTAAAGTATGCATAATCATGTGGTGTAAATCTGTATAACAAAAAATATTTACATGAGTTAAGTCTATAGTAGTAGTAGTTGGCAAAAATTTAGTGTAATATAGGATGATCAATATCAAGATATAATCAATGTTAAATCTATGATATGGAGTATAAAAAGATATAACCTAGTAAATCAGAAGCTGTGTGTATGATGTAACCAATGGGATAATATACCAATGTTGAATCAGTGTATATGTGTATATGCCCCCAAAGGGTATATAGTAGCAAATATAGATTTGTGTGGAGGACCAGAGACTTACAGTAATCTGTGAACACTCAAAGGGAATAAGTGAAGCATGTATGTATGATAAAATTGACTACACTAACATAGATAGCATATGTAATACCTATAAAATAAAAGGAATGTAAAAATGGAAATGCATATATTCTAAAATATATTTTTTATAAGAAATATTTGAATGTTTATGTATTTTTGAACATATTGTATTGTTTTTATATTTTCTAAGTATAAGTAATGCACAAGAAACATAAAAGTGAAACTATGTACAAGTAATAGGAGAACATACTAACTGATGAGTCTTATAAGAGACTATTATCAAGGTGATTGGTATTAAGTAAAGGAAGAGTGATTGCACATGATGTACGAGGAAGTAACTAAGATTTGGGAACCAGATTTGCTAAATAATCTATCGATGAAACTTACTGTGAAGCATGACTATGAATTTGTGGGCTAACTAAATTGGCATGTGAACTGTGTGGATCTTGGTGACCCATCTGGTGGAAGAGGTTGTAATTGGCATGTATACTCTGTGCAGAGTGATTTGAGGACTCAGTAACACTGATTTGCATTGGAATGGGGTAGATAAAGGCTCTCTATAATCCACAACATGTCTCTAATGTAGGGTTCCATTTAATAAATGTCCCTATGGGAGAGTGTGTATACACAATAATGTTGTAGGAGTAAATCTCACCTAAACTAGTGGCTCAGCTGCTATTTAAAGTGTGTTAATGGAATATATGTTTGGATCTATTAATGGTGACTATTGTGTAATTGGTTGTGGAGTAGGTAAAGGATACTCATATGTAAGGCCCTCAACTATAACAATATGACTAGTATGTATATGTATTTAAGACATTTATTTACGATGGAGGGAATGGATCAAAGATATTGTATCCAAGGCCTACCCATTAACATATCAAATATTTTTGCACTAGGTACATCTATGAATTTGGTGGCCACATGTGCGAGACCAACCTATAATGGAAGTAAGATCTTCCCAATGGATCTCTAGACATGGCCACTAAATCCACAAATAATTGTATCTATCAGAGAAATATCTTGATTTGAATAGCCCAAGTGATGTATAAGTGTAATAGTACACATATTGATGTTTGACCCATTATCATCCATGAAACTGAAAATATGATAATGATCAATGCAAGATCATACAAAGAGTGCGTATAAATTTGAGACATCGTCAACCATTTCCTATTCTAAAAAAGTGATAAGAGGCCTAGTTGACACTTTTATATTATACGCACCAATAATATTATGTAAAGGGTGAGTGTCCATTATATGAGTAAGATAAGATGTTGGTGGTGGATGTGACTAATAAGTATAATGAACACCTGAAGTATTTGTTCTCTTAGTAGTCATTTTTTTAGAAATGGATCATAAAAAAATTTCATTACTTTTACTTCAATTGAGTATGCTTTGGGTGTTTCTATAGGGCTGATCACATCAATGATATTACCATCTATCAAATCTTGGATCTTATGTTGTAAGTTAATGCATATTTTTTGTAGTATGGCCAGGGGGCTATGATAATTGTAAAATGCATCAACCTCTTTAATGGGAGGGAGAGATCTGACATTACATTCCAAAAGTTGATGGAGAACATGAGTTGGTGCTTCAGGAAGATTCGTAAAAGGTCTCTATAGAGGAGCTGATAAAACCACACAAGGAGCTATCTTTGAGTCTACATTAATTGTTATCTTTTGCTCATTCTTATTTTCAATGGGTCTCACATTATATAGGATCTTCTTTTAACTCTTATTAGTGTAATTTAATCTGTTTGTGTACTTTAACTTGCCCACAGAGAGAAGTTCTACTTCTCATTCCTTTACTTTGTGGCATAGATCTGTAAATGATGGACACCTTTTGAATATTATAGATTCATGTAATGCTAGTAATAAACTTTTCTTGAATATGTTATGGAGTTCTCTATCTGCCATGGGGTTAGTTAGTTTTTTTCTAATATGGTTTTATAGCGTAAGACATATTCAACTATTAGCTTATTATATTTTTGTTTTAGTTGATAAACTTGAGCATACAAAACTTTGTCATTGATGTTGATTAAAAAAAATTCCAAAAACATATCTACAAGTGGATTGAATGTTATAATGGACTGATTAGGGAGATCATAAAACCATTGTAAATTAAACTACAAGGGAACAACTTAGTCAGGAGCTAATCATTGGACACATAGTCCAAATGTGATATGTGAAAAGCAAGTAGGCGATGCTTTGGGTCACCCTTACCATCATATAGAGTAAGCTTGGGTGCTACAAATTTTAAAGGTAAAGTATATGCCTTTATATGTTGTGCCAATGGTGTATGTAGGAGAACATGAGAGTTCAAGGCATGAGATAATCAAGTGTCACCCTACTAAAGATGTAACACCTTGGCCTATAGAAAATGGATTTTATGTCTAAGGGTTGTACATCTAGAGAGCATGGATGTGTACTATCCATAAGAGGTATTGCCATCGGTGAGAGTTGGCTAGTTATAGTATGTTGTTCTAGAATTGGAGTTTCCCCCATAGTAAGTGTAACAATATTAACATTTGTGGGGTTAGAGGATTGACCCATAGTGGACTTCAAAAGCTCTTATTGAACAATACGAATGAGATCATAGTGCATATATAAATTCTTAGAAATGAAATTTTACAATTGTCTCTTATCGGTCTCATCAAATCAATTATCGAATTCTGCCATTGTAGGTTGGAAAGTAGGCAAACAAAAAGTTATATATTTTAAATCTTTAAAGAAATTAAATCTATGAAAGATTATAGAAATAAAATAATGAATCAAAACTAATATTTTGAAATTAATTATTGAGCATAATCGAAGGATATAAACCATAAGATCATCTAAGGGTAGGGTTTAGATGTTATTCAAAGTAAGTCAAGTTCACCAAATGATTTATATTTGTTAAGATTATGAAATGTAACCCTAAGGTTGATAAAGAGTTGAGTAATAAATAAGGGAATAAAATAGTATAGTGTCAACATCCATTGATTTGTACAATAATTAATTTATTTGAATATTCTATAAACATAAATGAATTAGAAAAGGTATACTTAGCTTGAAAATATGACTGAGATGGACAAGTGGCAGGTAGGGAAATGATGTAGGAGTAGGGCAGAGTGTCATCAATAGAGAATAGGCATCATAACCCTCTTCAAATAATAGTACAACCCTCTTTGCCAATATCACACTATGCTATTGACATTCTATGTTGCGCTAATGGCCCTATACAAGTCAAGCAGTGAAATTTTAGTTAAACCTTCATTCTATTCTAGAAATCCTATATCTATGTGATCAAGACTTGGATCACTATCTATTTGGTGCTCTAACTGATTTCACTATGAAACCCTAAGCTTCCATGATTGTTAGGGTTTTTGATGAACACAAGTGGAAAAAGAGTGGCATTAATAGGCTAGGATATGTGAGACCTCAACACCTCATGTGTTGAGCGCTACCAGCATACCAATACCTCTAAAGGGGATCAATATCAATGTATTTCTCCTAATCTAAGTGTTAGTGCAAGTGAGAGTGATGCTAGTATGCTTGGGTTGAATGACAATTTGAATGATTTGAGTGTGAATTGAGACCGAAAACCTAAGTAAAACTAAGTTTTGGGTTGTTGTAGATGGACGTATGTAGAAATAAGGGTAAATAGGGATCAATAACCTTAATTTACACAACTATTCAAGAGATTGTTCATGAGAATTACCATCTAATGGATAAATGAATGAGAGTGGTCTTTATATAGTGTTATGATTCATGTCGAGACATGAAATGAGTATAGGCCAACCCTATGTGCTTTAGGGAGTGGAAAGATATATGTTAAGGGCAAAGAAAGTTAAGGGTCAATAGCATTTCCCCCTTTGCTAATAGTGCATTGTGTTATAGACTAATGGGATTGTGGTATTATCTAGGTGGTTGGAACATATGAAAAAGGATTGGGGATGCCTAGGTGATGGTTGAATGCAGCTCTTGGAATATATAGGCATGGTCTAGATATACCTAGAAGCTAGAAAAGGATCAAAATTATCTTGAAGATAGGTCTAGGGATAAGGACATGGTTGTCTCAAGTGACACTCATTTCATTAAATGACATTTTATATGACTACAATTATCTAAACCAAGGTCATTTTTAGTTGATTGAAAGATCTAACACCCAAATAGAACAACTTGATGCTGGTAATTTCCAAAAATTGACACTTCAATTAACCTGTTCTCAAAAATATTCATTGAAATTCAAGTATCCAAAATAATTAGGATGCACTTAGACAAATCAGTCCATTGAATAAACTATCTTGTGTCATAAGATTGAATAACTCAATTTTTGTTATTCAATGTGAAACTTTTAACTTAGACTCTAGTCTTAGTAAGATAATACTTTGGAATTCAAATTTTGTTCGATGAGTAAATATGATAACCTATCATTTTAATAATTACCAAAATCAAGGTGAAATAAAAATATGCTAAAGTCTTTTCCTTTCCAAATATCATCAATGTGAAGTGAAAATTATATGTACTCTAACCATTGAACTCTTTATAATCCACAAGAAGAACTTGCTTTAGACTAAAGTTTTCCTTTAACACTTTAAAACTTTTAAAAAGTTAATTTTATTGTTAAATATAATATTGTGACCCTTTCAACCCTTAATTCCATTTTTAGGCTTTGAGATCTACAATCCATTTCCTTACTTGCCTTGTTTATAAAATCTCATTGTCCATCCCACTCATTCCTTTGATTGGAGATGAAATATGTGGGTCTTTCCTTTTTTTAGGGGATCTCTCCCTTGCTACAACAAAGTTTATTAGTTATAATGTTGTTTCAATTCATTTCCAAAAATTGGTCCATGTAGTGAGTCTATGAATGTTCACCTATGTTCCAAAATGTAGTCCCCAAGATGGAAGTTTTCTCATCCATATATTGATCACTGCAATGATTTTTTTATTGGTCCAAGTTTTTAGAACTATTTAAGGTTGGTTAACTTATGTAGGGTATCTTATACCAAGGTTACAATCCAATTGAGTTTTAACTAAAACTCATCATTTTTATGGGTCACTATCTACCATGGGTCATATATTGGCCAACATATATTGGGAAGAGCAATGCAACACAAATCAAAACATAATGAGTGCATTAGGCTTGAGCGTTGAAGCTCGATTATGACACCACAATGTAAGAACCACTCGGTGGGATACTTGAAAAATGCCCTGATTTTTTTCATGTGAGTTCCAAGTGATCCTATTGAAGTTGGTGGTCAATTCCCATCAGTCCCTAGTCTTAAACTAAATAAATCTACATGTATTAAATCAATTTACGATAAACCATAAAATTTTATAAATGCATTAAAAGTATTGAAAGGTAAAATTATAAAAAAAACATTTATAAACAAAACACCATGCTTAGATTTCTCATAAATGAAACTAATTATTTATATTTAAAATACACAATGCATAAAATTAAGAGTATGTCTCAACATGAGAGTTTTCAAGTAGAGGGAAGGGTATAATGTTAATCCCTTATAACATTTTCCGATTTAACACAAAATACAAAATACAATATTTCAATACTTCTTTCCTTTTTCATTTCGATCCAAATCCATAATTACATTAACTAATGAAATATACAAGTCATTAGTCATCTTTTAAGATTATAATAAATAAAACCTTCCATTTACAAAGGTTACATTTATTGTTTCCTTTACAAAATAGGTTTATATATACAACTTCGTCATTCCTCACATTATTTTTTACTTTAAAAATAATTATAGAATAAAAATGAAAATAAATCCATATGTTTAAATATAGGAATACATAAGGAAATATAGAACCATATCAACGTGTGCACACTATGACAACACTAGGAGATGGTACTAAATTTGTAGTGATAAAATTAGGAGAGAGAGAGAGCATCATCAAAGCATTTTACCTCAAATGATAAAGCCAATTCAATTCCTACACATGCTTATCATATCCTGAGAATGACCCTACCCTTCATGAGTAAGGTAGATACGAAAATTGATGTTTGGAGAGAGTATCCATATATACAAGTCCTAAAAAACATCATGTAACCTAACCTAGCACAATGTAGTATAGAATGGTAAACTGGAACTAGAATTATTATATTCGCGATGTATGTAAAACCTATACATGCTTATGGCCAAAAAAAGTGTGGATTACAAAGGGTGACCTCTAATGTATTATGACTTGTAATAGGAAATTTTTGGTAATCCTAGACACTTGAGCCAACCTTGATATACCCATACCCAATACTATTAAGTCACATTGAAGACTAAACTAATTCCCAATCCTTTTAGTCTCACGTTCTAATGTTCACTATACACTATCTTGCCTACAAAATCATTTCATCTAACATAATCCAACACTGGACAATAATTTATCTCCATAAAACAAGCATGTCTTGGCATGTGAAAAATCTCTAAGAAGTGCATGAGTCATAACACAATAAATGGTGTCCCATACCATTGTGTGTAGTGTTATAAATCCTATATTCATCGAGGATTGTTAATACAATAAAAATTAAGTCCTAGTATTAAAGATAAGGTTTGTATGATAAATAAAATGTACAAGATGGTACCACTATTCCAAAGATACAAAAATCATAATAAGATTAATAAACAATCATGTATGATTACATAGAAAAAACCCTAGAATCCCTAGGTTTCCACTTCCACAATTATCATTCTTGTCAAATTTTAACACAAGAAGGGAACTATTACAAGATTTTTGCTCTAGTAAGAAGTTCCATGGTTTAGCCCATCATCATATTACAACACCACCAAAAGTTTAAAAGGGTTCACTTAGATAAAATTGTAGGGTATTTAGGCTTTAACCCCAATTAATTTCCCATATTCTCCCTTTTTTAAACCTTGGTTTTCATGTCATCACTTAGGTTCATTAAAACTTCATATCAAAACAAGCTAACCTAATATCCGTTGTCAATGTCAAACTAAAACTTACAAACTACATCTAAATTTTTCATTAATCATGAAGTGGTCATGTTTTAAACTACCATTGTTGGATTCAAATCGAGCTTGTGTGAAAACATAAGAATGATACATTTAAAAAAACACAAGAATGGTACATTTATATTCTAAATATGGGATAATTATAGTCCATAGTGAAAACTAGGCCATCCAAGTTCCAATCTAAAATATATAACTGAGACATACTTGTCAATAATCAAAGAAAAATAAGGTATTCATTTGTCTTATTGAAATGAGAAGCATACACTCCATTGACTATAAGTTGATTTATGTAAATCAATTTGAATATATTCAACATAATCAATGAGTTATGACTATAAAGAATAGACTAGTTAGGTGACTTTATGTAAATCACATGCCATAGATGGATCATCTTAGGCCTATTATTTCACAAATTAACTTAGAAAGACTCACACTTAAATCACATAAAGGTTGGAAAAGGAGATTAACATGTTACGACTTCAAGGATACACAGTCAACATGGTTTTGAATAAAGGAAAACAATGTATCATAGATATTACATGTATTCAAGAGGCAAGGGCAAACCAAAAAATATATCACATGGATGAGGGAGCATAAATATACTTAGAACAACTCAAACTTTAAGCACACAAAGGTCAAAAAAAGAGAGTATCATGTTACAACGTCAAGGATACACAATCAACATGGTTTTGAATAAAGGAAAATAATGTATCATAGATATTACATGTATTTAAGAGTCAAGGGCAAGCCAAAAAATTATCACATGGATGAGGAGGCACACATTTATTTATGTCCAAGAAAGGAAGCATGTTGACTATAGTTTGTTAATAAAATCTCAAGGAGAGACTAAAATGGAGGTAAACACATAGTCATGACTATCTATATTAAATTAACCAAATCAATAAGTAATGGTCCTTTCTTTACCCAAATCACAATAATAAGTGAAAGCACATGTTGATAAAATAGCATTAAATCTTTAATGGTAGTGGAGCACACTGAGTATCCTCATTAACAAAATAACATTCAAAACTAACCTACAAACCATTGCTTAAATAGATAAAACGGAAAGCACCAACCTTATATTTTATGCTAAACTATAATCATAGGTTTTTCCATGCCACTTCAGATTTTGCATGCTTTTGACATTGTACTTAAATCTTGAATGGTGTGGAAACATAAATTTAATCAATAAATGCTTGACAATGTTTATTCTTTACATCCGTACCTTACTTGGTCTTTTTGCCACTGCATTAGCTGAAATCATTATAAGAGCCTCCACTATCTTACAAATATTAATAAAATAACATGTAAACATCCATATTTCATTCCCATTCATCCCTATTCTACTCACACACCATTTATATCAACTTTTAGAAGTTTTTGACATTTTTAGACAAGACTGCACTAGGCAGACAAGACCATAGTGCTACCTTGTCCCCTAGTGTACCCTTGTCTTCTTACCTCCAACAAACACTTTTTAAAATGAACAAATTTAATAATGCCAATCTTGGGATTTTCATAAGGTTAGTTATTGAAAATAATAAATATATTATTCTATAAAACCATATCAAATTCACTCAATTCATTACCTAGCAATCATTTGGCAATCTAATTTCAAAAACATTATATCTTGACCAAAAGAGTATTACTCTTTCAATTTTAGTTTTGCTACTTTATTATAGTCATAGGCCAAGTTTAATAGTGTTTTATTATTGGTCAAGGGCATCTATTATCAATCATTTTGATCAATCTTCTAGTTTCATTCATCATGGATTTCTTACTTTCTTCAAAAGGGAGAACTACATTGGCCTAATGTAGGCAGCACTTAGTTAACAAAGGGTTTTCTAAGGATAACTTAGCCATTCCCATTTTTCCTTACTTTTCCCTTTCTACATTTTATCTCTTTTGTGTTATTTTTCAAAGCTAATGCATCGCTTTTACAAGTCTTATGTGCATCTATCTAGCCCTCACATAGAATTAGGAAACCCTTACACATAACTGCACGTGCTCCAATAAAAAAGTGTCAATATAGTCATCAAGGACAACATAACAAAAGGTAGATAAATATGCATTACAATCTTATCCTACTAATGAACTCCTGGCCATTTTAATTTTAAAGTGTTGATTCTTATAACGACACAATACTATCCAATCTAATCGATTATAAATTAGAAAACTACATGTATATTCAACAATCAATGAATTTCAAGATAAGTATATATTTCCCCTTTTTCAATTCACTATTAATAGCTTACTTTCAGCTTTATACTTTAATTTATTATTGCATATTGTTGTATATCAATTTAAATAGTTTATTTATAAGTTAATTGATCAATACTAATTAATTATAGGGTAAACATTTTGGTGAACCCGCATATCGTCAAACATTGTCAAACCCTAACTCCTCACTAGGGTTTTTTGTAATATTTGAGTCATTTCATCTATTCTTATAAAAATAATTTAAGGTTTCTATTGTTCATACATAAATTGATAAAAACCTGCTTTTATTATATTTTTTTGCTTAAATTTCTCAAAAATTATAGTTTACTATTTTTAGTATGTGCTTGCATAGGTGCAAATAGACAAATGTATTCTGCAATTAGTTTTTAGGTTCTTTAAATTCACTATTTTTTTCAAATATCTCTTTTAGATTTAATAAATAGCTAAGATATATGATGTAATTATAAATTTTCTATTGTGCATATTCTAGGGTTACTTTGTGATTAACTCAAAATCATAACACTTTGTTTGTTTCATAATTGGTTCAAAATAGCTTAGTTTGAAAAAATATCAAAGGTTCTTTATTTTTATATAATTTAAATTAAAAGTATCTATTTGTTTAGCACAATAAAACATAAATTATTCAAAAATTACAAATAATTATTTTGGTAGGTGTTAGATTTTAATATTTGATAAGATAAATAAATGGGTTTTGATAGGTGTTGTAATGGATACAATAAGTGAAAGATAAACAAAATAGACTAGACACATAAAAATAATAAATAAAGGCCCCCATGTCTACTCTAAATTTCTATTCAACATCTATTAAAACCCCCAAAACTACACTAGTATTTCACTAAACTTCAGTAAAAAATCTCCAACCTAGTACATAGAATGAACAAACCAAGAACTAACAATAATAAACTAGAGGGAAGATTCCTAATAATTTGAGTAATCTACCAATGCCTTGGTATTCTCCTTGGTCTTATTTAGATCCTTGGTATTCTCCTTAGTCTTCTTTATTTTCACTTTGTTCAACTGTTCCCTTGTGTTTTTACTTGGTCCTTCGATACTAATTTACAACTCTCTCTTCTTGACATGGGTACGTTTGTTGGGGCCTTTAGTGGTAACTTCCAGCTCTTTATTCTTAATAAGGGTTTATTTACATTTATTAATATTCGTCATAGCCTTGAAATCAACTTTAGCCTGATTGCTCTTATTTTTCCTCAATGACCATAGCTTTTTCAATTTCTAGAACTTTTTTTAGAGTTGGGTTGAGGAGGCTTTTGGAGTTTTTCCAGACACCACCACCTCTTCTTCTAACACCCTTTGTCTTAATACTAGATAAATAATCCCTCAAATATTTCATTTCATCCTTCATTTCACTCTAAATTTCCAAATGCTTGGAGATTTTGAGTTCCAATTTTTCAATCTTTGCCTCTAGCGCCAGCACTTTGATGCTTCTTGTCATGGAAAACCCCATGTTTTCCTCAATCATCTCATCCTCATTTGCCTTATTTTTTGTCTTTCCCTTTGATTTTTCCTCTTGAATATGTATGCTTTGGTCCTTTATTTAGTTTTTTTATACGATGCTTATATTTCTTCACAAGTGTTTCTAGGATTATCTCCTTACCTTTGCTTTTCTTTTTCTTCTTTGCAAAATGTTGAATGAAGATGGTCTCATTAGTGGGATCCTCTTCCTGGGTCTCTAGAGATTCATCAGAACTCCCCTCCAACTTCTCCTTGCTTTCCACCTCATTGGGTTGAGTAATTTATTTTCTCCATTGTGGTTCTCCCTTCTTGACTAGAATAAAAATAAGACCCTGATGAATGATATAATTAGCCTCATTTGATTGATAAGCAATGAAATAACTCTCCAAAGACTTTAGGAAGAAGTAAGGCAAACTAAAATTCCATTTGCCTCCTTTTAAGTGATTCATAAATAGGAAATGGTGTGAATATATATTCATTTACTTGCCCTCTAAGGTCAAATACATCATAGTTTGTAAACAAATAACTAGCCAGGGCATTGGCAAATCCATTATGAGATATCCTTTCTTCTCAGTCTATATATCCTCATCAAACATGAAGAAAATTTCATTATCTCTTTCTTGTACCTCTTGTATTTAAATGCCTTTATACCATCGTAATCCATATCAGTTACTTCTTCTATAACTTCCTCTATGATTTTAATGCTCAAGCCCTTCATTCTGACCACCCTCTAATCCCATCCCATAGCAATGTCTTTCAAAATTATAGGGTTAAATCCAACTATACTCAACATAAAATTCAATAAACCTCCCTTTATTATACTGCACCATATATATGCATCATACTTTAATTTTACTCATGAAATTATTTCAATCTTGTCTCGATCTCCTCCCATGACTATGAATTTATCCTCCTTCAGCTTCTGATTGAAACTAGAATGAAAATTATCACCTATAATCCCAATATTCGGGATGACATGAATATTAATTTTTGGTTTACTTAGTCCTTACATCGCATGTTTCAATATTATTGTCTAGTCCTCTAAATGAATGAGGGTATCATTGTAAGGTAATTCACAATGAGCATATCTAACCATTGATGAGGAATAATCATTACTGTATGTTCCCACCCAGGGACTTGGGCCTTTTGACACATCAAGCCTAGTAATTTATATAATATGACTAGGTAGATCCTCTACCTTATGCTAATGGTTATAAAAATGGTTGTCGACTCCTAAATTTTCCATACCATTTGCCCTCTTATTTCCTTCCCTATAAACATTAGATATACTAACCTCCTTGAATTGTTGTAAGATGGTTTTTCCATCATTAATTTCCATTTGGATGGACCATGTGTGTTTGAATTTACCAAATAGGCAATTTATAATATTCAAGGAATCCCCTTCAACTGAAAGTTTATCAATTTTCAGATTCATCACCAATTGAATACCCCAAAGGGTAGCTTTAGCCTCTATCATATGACTAGTTTTAAACCCTATAGGTCCAATGTTAATGACCACCATTGAACTTTCAAAGTCTCTAATTACTTCCCCTCCTCCTATAATGTTAGTATTGCATTTACTAGCACCACCAAATTTTAGCTTAAGCTAAGACCTCAATGGTTTTATCCATTTAACCTAGCTTATGTTAGTTTTCAGAGGTTGATCTTTCCCTAAAGAAGTGATCTTCCATTTACTAAAAAATATGGAATTAGCTTCTGAGATGGGATGTTTACTTTTTGAGGTGAATATCTTACAATTTTATTTAATAGTGGTGAAGATCCTCTAAGTTGTGGACCTCTAATAGATTCTCTTGTCTTTGAAAATGTCTTTGTTCTTTGCCTTCCAAATTCCCTAAAAAGAATCGAGTCAAGTTAGGTGCCATAAAAAGGCCAAGGTTGGCAACTTCCAAGGTGGCTTCCATTACTTAATGAGGTCCATCATTAAATTTGGTTTAACCCAAGCAATGTTAAACTTTCGAAGAAGGATATCTATTGTTTTAGATGCAAAATAACAATCTAAAAACTAATGACTAATAGTTTCCTCATTACATTTTCACAATATACACCTATTGGGGATGAATAACCCTCTCTTGACCAAGTTATTGAAGGATTTTTTCCTTAGAAACTAACCCAAAAAAAATGTTAACTTTTGGGATGAAGTTCCTAATCCTTAAATCCCTTTTTTAATGACCATCTTCCTCTAGGTTTAGCTCCACCAAATACCTTAACATTAAATTCTCCACTGGAATCTACTATCCACACAAGAACATTCTATTTTGGAAATACACTAATGTGGGTTTATTATAATTTTAGGTTCAAGTCTCATAAACTCATACAAATGGCCTCATTGGATGGTTCTATCTATAGAATTTTCCATGTTTTGTTGCCATCATTGTCAATCTAGTAGTCTTTGACTTTCAGTCTGAAAACTTCCTTGAAGAAGTTGCTTATTCCAGCCTAATGGACCTTTTTCCCATCTCCAACATTCCATTTACTTAATTTTGTTAATATATATTTGCTTCCAGCTAGAGCTTTTCATAAAGTTGAATCATTAATAGGGCCTTCCTCAAGCAGAAAATTGTCCTCTTCCTTGCCTTCAATATATTTATACTTAATGATCTTGGTCCATAATTTGTCTTCTTTGATGACTTTCCAACATAGTTTAGCTATTAAAACTTGGTTCATCCTCATAACCCTTCTTAGCTCAAGACCTTTACTCACCTTTGGTAAACAAAAAAAAAATTCCTCTAAGCCTTTCCAAAGATTTTTTTTTTTTTTTTTTCTGAATTTGTTCCACTTTTATAGAAATTTTACGAGGAATGCAAAAGAGTGACATCAAGGACACTAAAATGATTTGAATATAAATTTTAAGGAGTTGGATTTTTCCTACCTAAGATAAAAAAACAACCTTTCCAAGGTGCCAACTTATTCTATATTTTATCTAGCCAAGGATTCTAGACATCTGAAGTCATTTTTTGCTAAAAAATGACATTCGTAAATAATTAAAAGGAAGATTTTTTATTTGACAAACCAAAATTTTAGAAAACTTCTATAAACCCTTAGAGGTGTTAAAAAAATAGAAATTTTGAAGTAGTCTATACATTGTCTAGAAGCATCATCATAATCTATAAGGATGTTCTTTAAAACCTTGGCTTCTCCCATCAAGAAGATGTCATCAACAAACTATGGGTGAGTAGTAGGGGTAATTTTAATGCCTTTAATTGGTTTTTTTTTCCTACCATTCTCTAAAATTATTCTAAGAGTCTCTACCAACATTATTAAAAGATAAGGAGATAAAGGGTCTCCTTGCCTTGTCTCTCTACCAGCAAAGAGAAAAAAAAATTGAACTCCATTAAAAGGATTGAGAACATGGGGGAGGTAATACATGTTGAAATTAGTCTGTTGACTATTGTATTAAATCCAAATATATCAAGGACATTGTCTAAGAACCTCCAATACACCCTATCATATGCTTTATTCATGTCTAATTTCAACATGCCTTGTCTAAAAGAGTTAGTAACTAAATGTATAACTTCATGAATAGTAATGATTCCATCAGAAATTTATCTCCCAAAGACAAAGGCACCCTACTGCTTAGCTAATAATCTTATTCAAAAGGGTTTAAACTCGAAGAATGTTGTACAAAGGCTAATAGGTTTTGAAATATTTTAGTTGGTTAGCCCCCACTTTTTTGGGAATAATAACCAGGAACGTATTAATCAGAACCCTAAAAATAGTTCCTACATTGAAAAATTCAGACACTACTACCACTACTTCATATTGGATGATCTCCCAAAATTCCTAAAAGAAGAAAGGAGGAACTTGCCTGGGCCTAAGGCTTTGTCCCCTTCCATTGGGAAAGCAACAAATTTTACTTCTTCTCGAGAAGGAGGTTTAATAGGGAATAACATTTCTACCTGACTAATGACCTTGAGGAGGAGTCCAAGCATCTATTATTATTTAAAATTATTCAGGGAGGAGCCTCCAAATATAAGGTTCTTGAAGTAGAGGATGATCTCCTCTTCCATAGTATCTTCTTCCTTACACACCCTCCCATCTTCCTTGACCAATTCATTGATTTTGTTTGAATTTATTTTTCTAGATGTTGATTGATGGAAGAATTTTTTATTTTTTCCCTTTCTTTTAACCACATACATCTAGACTTTTGTCTCAAACAAGTTTCTTCTTTAGATTCTAGGTTGTGAAATGTGCTAAGAATATATTTTTCCCCTTTTTTGAATTGTTCATTTAACCCATTCACATTAACTAATTATTCTAACTTCTACAATTCCTCCTTAATGTTTTTATTCTAAAATAAGATTATCCTAAACATGTCTTTATTCCATATTTTAAGTTGTTTTAATGTGCTTGAGTTTCCTTACTAGTATTTACATGTCAGATCCAGAGAATTATTCTTTCCACCATTCTTTGAGAGAGTCCAAAATGTCCAAGTAGAAAGTGCACATTTTTTCAACTCTAAACAGTTGATTCTTGATTTTAGACATATGTTCACCAGAAAAGACAATCGGGTTATGGTCAGAACCAATCCTAAGGATGGAAATCAAATAAATAATAAATTGGATATCTCAATTTAAGGAAATAAGGAATCTATCTAGCCTTACTTGAATTAGATTATCCCCTAGTCTTCTATTGGTCCAAGTGAAAGGATTGCCACTTAAATCCATATCAACTAGACTTGTTTCAGAGTTGAAGTCATTCAAATTAGCTATGTTATCAATGAAGTCTTTTAAACCACATTTTTTTTCCATTGGGAAGAGATGGGAGTCAAAATCCCCAACAACCAGCTAGTTTTATTTCCCACAATTTTTTCTAAACTCTACCAATTCCATATAGAGATTTTTTTGCCCTTGCCTGGAGTTAGGAACATATATGTTGGATAAAGTCCAGTCCACCTTACTCATTCTATTCCTAAAGAGAATGACTATCTGATTGTTGTTTTTGGTCAGAACTATCCCCTTAAATATCAAGGGGGAGGGGGGGTTCTAAAAGACCAATAAACCTCCTACAGCCCCATTAGAAATACAACCAACAGAAATAGTATTGCTCCATATTTTCTCTTTGATTTGATTAAGAATTTATTAAGACATTTTATACTTTTATAAAATCAAAATCTATGGCTTATGCTTCGTTCTCAAATTTATAACTAATCTCTATTTGTTAGGGTTATTAAGCCCTCTAACATTCCAAGAGATTATATTATTTTTTTTATAATGGGAAAGTGGTTTTGAAGGGTCCTTTAGGTACCCTTTACTATTTCTTTAGTCATTTCCTTCTTCCTAACTTTTTGATTAAATAACCTACCTAAAGTTTTCACATATTCCCCCACATCAGCCTTCTTCTTTCCTATTATGTGTCAATGTGAGTCTGTTTCTCTTCCTCTTTTGGTTGATCCTATTCTTTAATCTTGGAAGAAGAGAATTGTTCCATTTCATTGAATTTTGCCTTGTCACCGTCCCCTGTTCTAGAAGATAAAATTATAGATTAGATTCGTCATGCCAAGAGAATATCACTTTCTTTTCCATAATTGGTCCAAGAGACTTTTGTGAGGTAGGAATTTTTCTAGCTCTAGCTCCATTGTGGGAATTTGTGTCCTCATTGTATGGACTTAGAAAGTAGGGGTATGATTCCTCTATCCTTCTTACTATGAAGATATCTATAATTGTAGTTGAGTTCTTGCTCAACTATCTACTCTTATCCTTGGGAGTGTTGGAATCATTCTCTAAAATTTTGCAGATTATTTTTTAGGCCTAAGGCATTTTTGTTAGCAGTCATGAACCTTTTCTTGTGTTGCTTAGTTTCCCAAGGTTTGAGACTAATATCCCCTGATATTTACTATTTTTAATTGATTTAACTATCTTATTATCCTTTATATTCTCTGATTTTGAAAGGATAATCATCCTCTTTACGTTTTCCTTTGACAGGATTGAGTCCTCAATAGCATGATTATTCATTAGTTTCTTTTTCCACTAGGGATTTTCAACCTATAAGATAGGACTGAGTCCTCAATGGCATGATTGGTCATTAGTTTCTTTATCCACTAGGGGTTTTCAACCTATAAGACTTATTTATTCTTAGGGCATTCTTTATTCTAATGACTCAAGATGTTACACTTCTTACATATGTTTGTGTCCCTCTTGTATTCAATAGCTTGAGTCCATTCCTTATATTTGGACTTAATCTTGATGGAGCACTAAATTAGTTTGTCAATCAAAATAAAAACACTAAATCTCATAACCATCATTCTTTTTCTAGACTTCATCACTGAATCTATCACAATAGGTTACCCCAAAGCCTTTATTTATTCCAATAATGACCTCAAGCTCCCAATATTCTAATGGAAGTTCTAGTAAATTCAGCCACATGAGGATTTCCTCTAAAGTGAAACTATTCAAATTAAGACCTGCTTTCCATTTTCTTAGACTAAGGTTGGATTTGGATAAAAAACAAGGCCTTCTTATCATAACCCTGATATAGTCTTCTTTATTTTTGAAATTTATTAAAAATAAGTTTTTATCCATAACCACAACTTCTAGTTGGCCTTTGGGTTTCCATTTCCAATTAAATTACTCCCTAAATCTCTCAATATTAGGCTTAATAACATTGAATTTATTCAAAATGGGGGTAGCAAGTTTAAAATCTACTTTTTTAACAATAGCGTCTAGAGCGTTGATGCATACCACATCATTATCCATTGCGGGGTCTAGGGAGAAGTAAGTTACATCCTAGTTCATTTAGAGTTTTTTTCAGCAGTCTATTCACCCATGAAATGGGGTATTTTGGGATGTTGCATGTGAACCCTGAGCCTCCCCCTATGGGATAGTTTCATAAAAAAATGTCCTTGATTCTTGACACTGGAGATCTTGGGTATGTTCCCTCTACATCCTTTTTGAACTTATTTTCTACCACTCCCTCTACTGGATCATCTGATTCCCTAGCTACAAATTATAGGTTTGCATTTTCCCACCTAGAGTAGGTTTCAAATTTGATTTACCTTCTACCTTTGTTTTGTCATTGCTTCCCATTTGTTTCGCCATATTAAGTAGCAAAAAATAATTACTAGATTAATTAGGGCACAAAAATTTTATATTTAAATTAATTTATGGGTTCTATAAATAAACTATTTTTCTGCAATAACCTATCTTAGTTTTCTAAAATATTGCATATATCTCTTAAAATTGCTAGTTGTTTATTGTGAAATAGTATATTACTTGTTGTTTTATGATTTTTATGTGGTCTAGGGTTTCAATTAAATTTATTATTTTTATAAAATTATAAATTTTTGATTACTGCACAAAAATATTTCAATTTATATTTTTCGTTGCTTTTACTTGTTTTAGAAACTATGTTTTGATAGTTTTGAAACTACTTAGCTACTGTCATGAAAGGTTACACGGTGTTTTGTTAATAAATATTCTGGGATGAGGAGTTTTACTCCAATACTCATAGACATCTCACTAAGTTAATCATATAATTTAGTTTGCACGTGCCTCATGGTATATTAGAAATACCTAAGACTCCTTGTTTACACCAATAAGAAACATTTTTATACGACTAATTTTTGGTGCACCTAGGAGGAGCATAATGCACAGGAAAGTTACTATCAAATTACCCTTGAAACTAAGGTTAGTGGGATATGGGTATGGTTCTACCTCTGTAATTAGGGATCTAAATATTGGGCCAACATTAATCAACAAATGATCAAGTATATATGAAACCTACAGATCATTCAAGACCCTTTCTTAGCTTTCCAATTATAACTCAATTATTTTGTGCTTGTTTGCTTAATCATTAGTTTCTCTATACATGTTAGAATATCTATTACTTTGTAGCATTATTATTATTATTTCACATTTTATCTTTCATTTCATTAGATTGTTTTCATAATATATTGTTTTCCATGCATGTTATCCCCTTTTCTTATGATCAAGTTAATTGGACAACTAGAAATAAGTAAAAGAATTATGGAAGATGATTATATGGATGATTTCGATCTTGATAGCATGGATACATATAAACCATTTTAATCCAAATTATCTCATTGTATCTTTATCCTACAGGAAGAGGGGGCACATTTTGCTTCATCTATAGATTCCTCTTTAGAACATCATCTAGACCCTTTTTTAGGTCCTTCTTTAGATTCACATATTGATTCCTCTTTAGACACACCCCTAGATTCCTATTTGGATCATCTTTTAGACATTATTTTGGGTTTTTATTTATATTTTTCCTTAGTCACAACTATAATCTCCTCTATATCTACTCCTTTAGTCTCCACCTTAGAGGTACACTTGGACTCCACTCATGATCTTCTTTCATCTTCCTCATTAGAATCTAGCTTATAACCCAAGGTGCCTTCTAACTCTAATTTCCTATCTTTTAGGTTACCACCTACTATTAAAAATGAATAACCTTACCCTTGCCACCCAACTTCTCTTTTGCCTTTGATAATGCCCTTCATTACATCCACTCTTATAAATTCAATTCCCATGAGTTATGCCCCAAAAAGGATGATGTTCTTATAGATTCTTCTTTAGATTCTCCTTTAGATTCCTCCTTAGATACATCTATATATTATTCTTTGGTGCATCCCTTAGGCACCCTTTTGGATCTCTCTTTTGATTCTTCTTTGATCAAACTTAGTGAATCCTCTTTGAATAATCCTTTAGAGTCTTTTTTAGACACACCTCTAGATTCCTCTTCATTGCATCCTTTAGACATCCTTTTGGGTTTCTTTTTTAATTCTTATTTGGTCACATCTATGATTTCCTCTTTAGATTCCCCTTTAGATGAGCACTTGGATTCCACTTACACTTTTTCTTCACCCCCTTCCTTAGAATCTACTTTATAAAACAAAGAGCCTCCTAGTTTTGATTTTTTACCTTCTCTTAAATTACTATCTACTCTTGAGGATGAGGTTATTTATGAACAATCTTGTTATGCTTCTTGCCATGAGGCTCCATAAAACCCTATTAGTCGTGAATGTTATGTATTATAGGAGTTGATACAAATATTTAACTCATGCAAGACACAACGAAGCCATACACAAAAATAGTTTAATATTTTGATCACACAATAATATTATAATTCTCACACAATATTTTCCATTACACACTATTACAAATATATAGGAGATGGTGGTCTTATATCCTAGGAGGTTGCTATAACTAATCCTCCCACATATATCTCATAATCTCCTAAGTTAGTGTGTTGGGTGATTCACTCCAAACTCACGTACAAACATATTATAACAAACTCCTAATATATATTATTCTTACATAATAAGAATATATTAGTAATTAACTATGTTATTGTATTTACCCATACAATAACTTATAAACAATAGTATTATTTACCCTATTGTAAATAATAAACCAATGTAAATAATATTTTACCTAATGTAAATACTAATCCTTAACATTCCCCCCTTAGTTTTTACATGGTAAAACATATCTCGTTCTTTGATTATAGCGTGCCACCTTTGTGTGCTCATGATCTTCTCTTCAACTGTGTGGAATCGGGATTGCACAAAACTCTAACATACTTTATTATTACAAGTGGCTTTCATGGATGGATACAGCCACAACCCAAGCATGAACAAAGACCTACTCTTCTATTCATCCTCCACACTCGTCCCCGAATGGTTTTACCTGGATTTGACCAATAACCATACCCAATTTGTTTTGAGGTGTACCAATAACCTTTCACAATTGGTTTTCTAGGTTCACCAAAAACCTTACACAATTGGTTTTCTAGGTTTACCAAAAACCTTACATAATTAGTTTTTCTCAAGTTTACCAATAACCTTTACATCATGATTGCTACAATACATTTTGATCAACATTATACAATGATTATAAAAAAAGGGTTACATGGGGAATACTCTCAAGTGAATAAGAGTGAACCTATATTCTTATTACAAAATACATTGAAAAAATAAATGTATCTTCCACACCACACAATTGAAAAACACATACCACTAAAGCAAAAGTGGCCCCATCGCTAGTGGCTAACGAGAGCTTTGAATGGCCTTCATCTTCCAATGCCTCCAGTCTCCTTCATAAGAAGTTGCTTACTCAACTAATGAATATTTGAAGTTCAGAAGATTCCACATTATGTTTATTTGTATAACTTTCGCTTGCAATTTGAAATGACACATTTGCATAAGATGTTGGATACTTGATAATGCATCTTTTGACAAATTTTTTTATTTGGACTTTGATAAAGACCTCTTTTTTTCTTTTACTGAGAGACTCATATGACTCAAAGAAAATACTTGGACTCGCTAAGCATATGACTTTTGATATTTTTAAATTTTTGACAATTTGAGATATTTAAAAACTTAGCAGACTCTTTTTGACATAAAACTAAAATAAAAAGACTGTCACCTTGACTTACTATTAAGGAGACTGTGAACATATGACACAACTAATCAAATAGACCAAATTTATGGACTCAACTAAAATTTATTAACAAGACTCTAATATGAAAAAATAATAGTCGACCATAAAATAAAAACTAAACCAAACTACTAATAAAACATAAATACTTAAAAGGCAACACTTGATGATAATTGGTGTAATATTTTGACATTGCAGGCAAGGCTCTTGGTAGAAAATAGTTTTTGCACAACTGATAAAGAATTAGAAAAAAATATGTCCTCGACCATAAAATAAAAACTAAACCAAACTACTAATAAAACATAAATACTTAAAAGGCAACACTTGATGATAATTGGTGTAATATTTTGACATTGCAGGCAAGGCTCTTGGTAGAAAATAGTTTTTGCACAACTGATAAAGAATTAGAAAAAAATATGTCCTTAGACATTTGAAATGTCTTTCTTGTTGTTCAAAACTTCAAGCAAACAAATTGCCGATGGAAAGCCCATGCTACAACTAGACTATGTGTAAACCATGTGATATATAGTGTGACACTTGTCTCAACAATATTAAAGATTCGACTAATTCCAACACTTTATACCAAATAAGCATTATCTTAAACCTCACAAATAACACTTATTAGCATATATTGATAGCTTATAGTGAATATTGATACATTTAGCCTTCTCACTCAATGAGATCTATTTCCCTTGATTTGACTTATGAGTCACAAATGATTGATAGAGATGTTAGAATAGGTGTTAATAATTTTTTTTTAGCATGTCCAAGTATGTATGATGAAATAAGTTATTTACAACCTATGATGAAAAGTGATCTCAAATATACATGCATGGATCCATGTACATGTATAGAATTGCACATTCACTTCATTCTACGCTTTTGAGATATACCCTTCGAATTTGTCTTAGTCGATGTGAAAACATTGAGACCAAATTCATGCTTAGAAGTATATGTTGATTCTAACAATGAAACAAATGAATATAAACCAATCAGCTCTTGGGTATGAAATAAAAGAAACTATCCCTCAAACAAAATACAATTTCTCTTTTGAAGACACCAGAAAACTCTATAGGAGATGCATATGGAAGAATGGAAGAATCAAACTATTATAACTCTATAATCTTAATTTTATAGAATTTATTCTTATTGAAATACTTCCATCCACAGGGGTGAAATAGCAATATGTCTACCCCTACAAATAAATTAAACTTCATCACATGTCTCTGATATTCCCGCTTTGATACCAATGTTATGTATTGTAGGAACTAATACAAAGATTTAACTCATGCAAAACATGGTGAAGCCATACACATAAATTTAATATTTTGATCACACAATAATATTATAATTCTCACACAATATTTTGTATTACACACTACTACAAATATATATGATATGGTGGTCCTATATTCTAGGAGGTTGTTACAACTACTCCTCCCACAAATATTCACTCCAAACACACGTACAAACATATTATAACAAACTCCTAATATATTTATTATTGTTATGTAATGATAATATATTATTAACTAACTATATCACCGTATTTACCCATACGGTAACTTGCAAATAGTAAGTATTATTTACCCTATGGTAAATAATAAACCAATGTAAATAGTATTTTACCTGATGTAAAAACTAATCCTCAATAGTGAGATCATCTCTCCTTATTTACATCCTATAATTAGTATGCCTACTTGTCATAGTTCTCCTCTTCCCATATTGTCACCTATAATGGAAAGCAAAAATATTACTCTTTTTATTCCTTGTGACCATCACAACTACAGTGGTTATGATGAGGATTGGTATGATGATGATTATATCTATGGTGATGATGAGCATGATCCTTCCCTAAAAACTTCTCCATTATCCTCTCCTAGTGATGAGAACATATATACATCTTGTCATGATATTTCTCATTCTCCCTAACCAATTAAAATGTGTGAATAGTAGGATTCCAATACTCATAATGTTTCATCTCATATACACACTAACGATATATTAAAGCTTAATGAACCTTCACAACCAATCATATCTAAATAAGAATCTCTTCCTAGGCATACTTCTCCCATTCACACTAGTGTACTAATGGTTAAGATTAACAACATAATTCAACCATTAAATGAACTTATTAAAAATATTAATATACCTTCCCAAGAGGTCATTTCCTTAATGTGTGTTGTAGGCGCTTTGCAAACACAAGTACACCATTTATCCTTAGAAAGTAAAGCACATCATGCTTGGGTTAATTCTAGTACCATTCTAGGTAACCCCATTCTGCGTAATAGTCTCTATTGACCTTTACCTCCTAATTTCCAAACTCCTACATTTTCAACATTTGATAGAAGTGGTGACCCTTACTTGCACCTAAAAGTCTTTCATGCATCTATGAGCATATTTAATGGTAGTCATTTATTATTAAAAACATTTTCCAAAACCCTAGAAAGATGTGCACTTATTTGGTTTGATTTCCTTCCTAGCGAATCCTTAGCTACTTATCTTAAGCTAGAAAAAAGCCTTTATAATCCAATATATTCACAATAAGGGACCAAGGATTACTTTTGAAAAGCTATCATTTTTACACCAAGGTTAAAATGAGCAACTTTTTGACTACAGCTTAAGATTTAAAGTTGCTATGTGTCAATTAATTTACCAAACCACATGTTTAGAAATAAAATACATCTTTTGTCGAGGTCTTATTTATCCATTAAAATATAAGCTAATTTATAATACTTTTGAATCATTTATATATCTTTGTTATGAGGCCTTATCACTAAAATAATAATTAGGTCTTGTTGTTGTTTCAAATCTTATGCAAGAACAATTTTGAGAAAGCTAGAGAAAGTCATGAGAATCACTATGTTAGGGTTTCATGGTTTGCATTTTCTTGCTTACTTTCTTTACTCACCTTTATTAGACCACTTGTCCTACAAGAAATTATAGGGTTGCAACACATTAATTGTGTTTAGCACATTCTCCTTAAAATGTGCAAGCCTTTTATCTATGGATTCTCCACACTCTACTGCATATGTCGATACAGGAATCAAAGATAATGGTGCCCAAATGTTCTCAAAAGTTTGTTATGAAGGTCTAAAATAAGGTAATCCCTCAGCTCTCCCTCCACTCTGAACATAAGAATTCTTATTGGATTTGTTGAACAGTATTGTAGAAGGTATGAAAATTATTCTATTTATTGCTTACTTTGTCAGTTGTATCCTCTTGGAGGAATACCTCCATAACTAGCTCTGTAACCACTGGGAGCCTGTGAGCCTCTATGTATCTAAAATCCAGAACCTTACCAAAGGTTTTTTCTTGGTTACCTTCAAGGAGCCATCCAAGATGCAACTTATCCTTGTGAAGTATAATGTCTAGTTCCTTTGAAACAATCTTATGATTTTATGTGTCTGGTCCCATGACTTTAAAGTTTCTAACAATGTTGCCTTTCATGTCCCTATCTAGGTTGAGCTTCTCGGTCTACCAGTTCACATCTAGATTTTCACACCCCAAATCATCTCCACTATAAGGTGTGTTGTTATGATTAATCTAGGTGGTTTTCCCCCTGCCCTAACAAGCAAGTTTGCATGTAGGTTGACCTCTCCAAAGAACTAAAAGAGTTTATAGAGATTCAAGTTGGGGAAACCCAATGGTCATAAAAGGTTATTTATTTCAACCTATCGAACACTTGTTTCCACTATTAGGCCTCAGACCATGGCATCAAGTATTATCCTCACATGGGTCATCATAAGCCCCCTCAACTACCTCCTCAGATCGAGAAGCCCAAACCAACAAACTAAGGTGATGGTTGGACCATAGTGCCCCCTAAAATTCCATTGGCATCAAAGCCACAAAGCCCACCTAGCTACCACCTTAAGATGATTCTTCTCTAACTATCAAACCCTCTCATTGGAATTCTCTACCCTCCCTTGCCATCCTGGTTCTTTCCAACCTATAGAGCATTTCTTTAGTTTCCAATAATACTATGATGCCTGTGGTTGAGGTTATGATGCCTGTGGTTCCTTCTCTTGACGATCTCTCAACCCATTTTATGGGGGCACAAACTCTCCTTGAGAGGATCATGAAGCCAAATAACACTTCATTTTGATAGGTAAAAATTCATTTCCTCACCACCATAATAGCTTTGTGATGTTGGTAGATTTTGAGGATGGATAGGTAGAGCTTTAGACAGATGACCCTTCTTCATGAATGTGTTATAATGGAATGATAGGGGTATTATAGAGTCTACCCATAAATATTATGTACATGTTATATATTAGCATATTGGTTTTCCATATATTATCTATCTGCATGAAGTTAAAGTGTCTAGCTTTTTTCTTTAGACGTCTTTACAAAACATTTGGCATGACGCCACCTTGCATGAGGAGGGATGTGATGGTGCTTATATTTTAGTTGCCCCTAAATTTCCCCCCAACATTATTGTCATGGGGGAAAACCCTTCACATTGGGCAGTCTAGATTATTCTTGACATTAATGGTCATCCATTTGGTATTCTCAACATCTATGCACCTAATGATGCCCCTAACCGCTCCTTGCTCTAACGATCTTTGGTTGATGGGTTGCCTACTACCATGTGATTAGCATGTGGAGATTTCAACATGATTGAACACCCCCAAAACAAAGTTAAGGTCCTCCCTATATGTTGGTGTGTTGGAGAACATGAGGCTTGGTTTTATTTCAAAAATAAATGGAGTATGGTCGACCCACTCCACTGACAATAGACATTTAACCCCATATATTAGTTTACATGGTCTAACTACTGATAGGGGGATCACCGTGTCATCAAATGAGTCAATCAATTTATGTTGTCTAAATAAAATATTTTTTCCTTTTCCAGCAAAACCATTACACTATTTCTTGCAAATTGGAATAGACTTAGGGATAATATAATTTACCTGTAATCAATTTATCCTCAATAATTCTATGTTGAGTCATCTTGGAATGATTTGGCTCATCGTGTGGATCTAGAACTTCGCACTATGGCTCTCATACATCATCAACTAGATTGAGTGGTGGAATGATGTCATTCTATACAATACATCCTTCCTCCACCACCATGGTAAATATATTTCTTGAATTAGAAAGTGGTTAGAAGAGGCCATAGTCAATGAGTTTTGATGGATCTTTGTCTCTCTCAAGATTAATCCTTTCAATGTGTAGTTGAAATGGTTTGCAATCTCTCTCAAACACCACCTTAAGGTGGTGGATAACCATGTGGCCATAGGTTCTCAACTTCACACTTGACTGCATTGGCTAAAAATTGGTGACAAGGCCTCTAGGGATCTTTTTAAAGCACTAAAATCTAAGTAAGCTTGTGGGAAAATCAAATCCATTCAAGTAGCTCAATCCTGGTTGACATCTCCAGCTAATATCTCTTTGCCTTTTCTTAAACACTACAAGATGGTTTTTCAAGCTCAACCTTTCGTAGTTGAGTGAACCCAGGTGCTTTAGAAATACTTCAATCTGGTGCCTCACAAACTCGTGCCTATTGATCAATGACTTTATGATGGCAAGTTCACCTTATAAGAAATCACAGAGGCTCTACATTGCATGATCAATGATAAATCCCTTGGCCTTGATTGGTTCCCTTGATAATTTTACAAAGCCACTTGAGAGTTTACCAAACCTGATTTATTGTAAGTCTACAAATAAACCTTATGAACTAAGTCTCTTGGACCCATGACCAACCAAGGTAATATTAAATGTATTCATAAATTTAGTGATCCTGAGTTGCTTACTAGTTAGAGGCTGATAACCTTGATCAATGTTTCTTACAATATTATTGCTAAAGCCTTCACCAACCACGTCCAACTCATTTTATCTACCATTATTAGACCAGAGCAAACCTTATTTATTAGAGGGTGTTATATTTTAGATAATCTTATTGCGGTCTGGGAAGGCATGGATTGGGATTGTACCTCTCTCTAGAGAACTATTTTTCTTAAATTATACTTTGAAAAATCTTATGATAACATTGAGTGGTAATTTATTCTTGTCCTGCTTAAGGCTCTCGACTTTGGCCCCTACTTCATTTAGAAGTACAAACATTGCTTCATGATGCTTCATCCTACCTCGCTATTAATGAGCATAAAACTAAGGAGATTGAACTTTAGCATTATTTTTACCAAGGTTTCCCCCTTGCTCTAGCTTTTTATGTGTTATCTATTGAAGTTATGGGTTGTCTCCTAGCTTTAAGAGTTTCTTAAGGGCTTGTTCAGGGCATTGTTTTACCTAACTCCACTTCCCAACTCATCAATGGGAACTTTGTAGATGATACCTTCCTCATGATTGAAGAACAAGGGGACACCTTTAATGAAGTTATCCAATGCCTTAACACTTTTTTATCTAGCTTTTGGCTCCAAACGACAATGGAGGAAAATTAATGTTTTTGATAGAACATGATTCCTATTCCTGAGTGGCTTCACAAGTATAATTGGCAATGGATTACTCAGGGGGAGTAATTGAAGTTCCTAGGTATTCCCTTTGCTTTTGATAGTTCTTCGATCGAGTTTTGGCAGTATGTCCTCAAAATGATTGAAAATAAGATTGAATATTGGATCACTAAGCCCTTATCTCTAGTAGGCAATTTTCAAATTCACACCAAAATATTGTATGTTACTCATATCTACTATTCCTCTTGTTAGTCTCCCTGTAAGGATTTTTATGATGTTTTGGCCAAAATCCTTAGAGACTTCTTCAGGGCCAATTTTAATCATGCCTAAGGTTTTCATCGAGTGGCTTGGGATATTTTTTGCCTCCCTCATAATAAAGGTGGCATGGGCATCATTAACACATATTAGTAAAGTATGGCCCTATGTGATAAGTGGGTTGTTCAAGCTATTGAGGGAAATGAATCTTGGGGAATTTTGCTAAGACATTGTATCTATCTAGGCTCTCCCTATGGAAAAACTAGTTGGTAAAATATTGGCTTCCAATCCCTTCTCATCACTATGGTTTCTATCAAAATTTATGCCTCTTTTATAATAAAAAAACATTTAGAAGGCTTTTGAAGCCATCAAACCCCACTTAAAGTGGGTGTGGGATGGTTTTCACATAGGGTTGTCTTTTAATGACCATAACTTACGGTGGACCCTTATTCTTACTACTTCCTCTATTCTCTTGGTTGAATTACCTCATATTAAAGCACTATAATTATTCTGAAAAAGGATTCCCACAATCCAAGTTTTGGTTACCTCTAGGGATTAGATTCCCTAGCCTAATCTAAAAATCAAGTTTCAATTAAACAATGTGGACTTACCTTTTATTCTTCACATTCAAGAGTTGCTACTTGATGTTATGTTGCATAAACTTGGCCTGCAACCTCCTAGGGCCTAGTAGAAAGACTGGAGGTGGAACTGCGATACACATTTCAAGAGATACTCTCCCAGACTACTTTATCAGGTGTTGATTCCCTTCTCTATGGCTTTAGGCAAGCCCAATGGGCATTGGGGTCTCCAATCCTCTCCCAAGACTTGGCTCGCCCATCTAGATTGTGTGTGGTAACCTGGACTAGAGCCCAAGATGGATCTTTTTTATGGTGTTTGATTTATTAAGGACTTCCTTTTAGTGAGAGGTTGCTCCACGTCTGCATTACCTAGCCCTTATATTTAGCTTGCAAGCATCCAAGATCCTTTAAACATCAATTCTAGTTTTGTTAAAAGGATCACCATATCATTAGATTCATTCAATATTTCATCCATATCACCTTGACCCTTTCTCTTAGCGATAGGTGCTCTTTGAGGATTATTCTAATTGGTTGGCCTCTTTTACCTTTCTCTAGCAATTTTTTGTGTTATTATTCTCTTTCAGCTATGAAAAGTCTTGAACAATGCTATTTTTAATCATAAGACCCATGAAATTTCATTTTCTATTAATGAAAAGGTTGTTATTTATTCGGTCTATGTGCATATTCAAGCTCAAGTGAAAAATATGGATTTGGACTTCCACCACCTGTAGGAGCTCCTCGACCACTGGGGGAGTGCCCCTTGTACCATGAACAGGGTTCTACCTTATGACCTACCCCGTGGTCCACTACTCATCCTCCCAAGAGGCATCAAAGTAGAAGTCTATCCAGAAGTAGGGGCCACTTTTCTCCTCACCCTTCCCTAAGGGGTGGCTAGAGTTCTCATGAAAAGTCTAATGTTGGTCCTTCACAGTGATCTTCGATAAGCACTTTTGTTCCCACATAGTTGATTGATGGTTGGCCTATCACTATTCATGATGACCCCCTAGATGGATGGAATGATCTAGAGATTATTAACATGGATCCACCCACTTGGTTAGTGCTTCCCAAGGATGATCCTCTACCTCTACCTCTTGGGCTGGTGGCCTATCCATAAAAATTTAATCTGGTTATTTGTAGTTTTTTGGGTCATGACTTGACTGACTAATTTTTTATTTTGGAACCAGGATGGTCCTCTGGTAGGGAGTTTGAGCTGTGATGTGTTTGGCTATTTTACTTTGCAAACTTTTATAATTCAATTTTTTATTTTAATATAATGTGAAGCATTATAATAGTAAATCTTATGCAAGAAGACATCAAATTATTTCAATAAGATAACTCATCTAAAATTAATGCAACTACTTCTAATTAAAAACATTGTCATTTTTTATAACAATACATTCCATAATCAAACATCACATCTCAATACCTCAGTACATAATATTGAATCTAAATCTGAACAAGTCAAACTTTTGCATAAAGTAAAGGAATGTACCTCTCAAGTTAATAATCACACTCACCCTTTCCTCATAAGAAAAGAACCAACACTAATATTTTATTCCAATGAATGTCCACATGATATGTGTAGATGTCAAATCTTAATTATATATCACATCAATATTGTATACTTGGCAAGTACTTCTCATGGTTGTACCCTTCAGTTCCTAGACCTGCTCATCGCCAAAATGCTTGAAGTTACTATCTTTTGTGTCTATTTCATATCCTTAGTCTGACAATGTGTTATTCTTAAGACCATTTCTTCTTGTGTAAAATGATATAAACCTAATAATTATCATCCTATACAATTTTTTGACTGTACTTGTTTTCCATTTTATTGAACACTTGCATCCCAGCCAGACGCCTATGTCAATGCTAGTGTCATGTGATAAACTAAGTGTCTAATATCATAAAGTCAGCAAATTTGTAATTGTAATGTATTCTTATGATCGACCTAAGTGCTTTAATGCAATATATTTCCAAAAGGGATTGGTATATATACAAGATCAATCCTCATTCATTCCTCATTTAGCAAAGACCTAGTGAACACGTATCAACTCAAAAGGTAACTTACCAAAAGCACTCAATCAAGCATTCAAGTGATAAAATCTTCTTTATTCCTTCCTATTTTAATATCATTCATAGGGATAACCCATCTACAAGTCTAAAGTACTAAAATAACATCCTATGAGCCATGTTTTCCAAGTTATAATCTAGGTCACTTTATGTGATTGCTTATCACACATTGCATCCTTATGTACACACAAACCAACATATATATAATTATGAGGCCCTCTTCATAGTATTGGCTATGTAGGTAGTGTCCATTGATAGAGGGTTCCTTGAGGTAGCTTGACACCATGTTTCCACTAACCCATTTTTTCGATATTCACTTCAAAGGTGAGGAAGTTAGGGTTTAAGAATTTAACCAAGAGGGATAGTCTATGCACATGATCTGAACACACCAAAAGAAATGATATAGAAAACATATAATGCTCTAGGTGGTTGCATCTAGATCCAGTCAATATTCTATTTTGGACACCCACATCCAACTCAGACACTAGCATCGATGTAGCTATCTAGATCTGACACAAACATCGAGGGCCACAAAGTGCAAACTTATATAATCTAAATATTAATTTAGAATCCATATCTAGTCTAATTCTAGCCCATTCCATATTAGATTTGCATGTGCATAGTAAACTAGTTAAGTACTATTATTTTATAATTTATTTTAATAACGATTAATAGTTGTACTTTCTATTTCAAGTATATCTCGACATTTAAATTCAAAATATTATTTTTCTAAGTTTATAAATTAATTGGTCTGCTATAGATTGGTTTATCACCCTTGTGTTTATTCATTTATATATCGTTAACCATATACTATGAACATAAGATTGCAATAAGGTGAGATTAGTATGGTGTTAGTGAATGAAATCAAAATCCAAATAAAACACACTAATGTTAATACCTTAAGCCTATCTCAAGGGGGGAGCATAATAACAAAACTAAATAAGAAACACAACTAAAATGCAAAAGACAAATAAATCCTTCACCTTCCTTAGATGCACTAAATAATTTGGTGAAGTGGTTTGTTCCGCTTTTGCTCAATGAGTCTTCGTCAAAGGAGTTGTTTGGCTCCTTCTCTCCTTGGCACCAATAACTTTATGATAGCTTTGAATTGGGTCAACAATTGGACATGATAACACTAAATCAATGGCTTGAGAGAGCTTTTTAGCATTATAAATTTACACAAAAAGAGCTTCTGGACTCATTTGTGCATGATAAATTCACACCAAACGAGCTTTAAAATCAATAGGTAGGGCCTCTTATTTATGGATTTTGCAAAATGATCATAATGAACCTGAGCCATCCATCTCAAGATGAAGATGTGTGGCTAAGAATCCATTCAATTTTTGAGGCAAAATTCAATAAATGTCTTCATAAATATTTGAGATAGAGAGGCATTAAAGAGGCATGGAAGGTTTTAATGAGGCACGGGAAGACTTGATGAGATATTTTATGCATTAATGGCCTAGGGATGTCTTTCCAAAAAATGATGTCATTTGATGATGCAGCTATTCAATATTTATTTTTAAAAATAAATATTCAACAAGTTCCATGGGATTCTTAACTAGGCTCTTGATTTAGATTAATTAACCTTAAACACGATTAGTCAACTTGGGTGCAAATCTTGGCCATTAGTGCACAAATTAATCAAAATGGTCAGAATGTCATATTATTGGCTCAAAATTTGATTGGATTGGATTAGGATGTGATGTTAGATGCATTGGATCCACTATTCCATTTAGGATGTTGACAAAATAAAATAACAAGGGCATGTGTCTTGTGTAAGAAATTTGCTAGAAAAGAGCAATCCAGAGCACCTAAGAGCGAAAATGTCATTTTGACTCAAAATTATGTGTTCAAAGTTAGTTGCTTCATAAATTGCATTGCCCCATTTAATGATACTCTAGCTAAAATCAGCACTCGTATATGGCAGCTTCTCATCTTTAAAAGCATTTTAGTGTTTTTAGGCCAAATTATGCATATTTGATAGAAGTTGGTCAAAAACTTGGTTGGAGGTTATTGGTGGCCAATTTTAGGTGTCTACAGTTTGCCCCTATTTGGGAAGGCATTGTAAACTGTAGGCACAACAATGTCTTCTCGAATAAAATCCACATGGCCTATATTCCAAAAGGAAGATGATGATCGAAGAAAAAATTCCAAATGGTGTTTGGGAAGCCTTGGATGATGCCCCCTAAAGGTAGTGGCTGTCACATATGTGGATAGATGGTCCCTCGAAAAGAAGCAAGAAGAAAGGTGGGATTAACCTATGGTTGAGATTAATCCAAATGAGAAAATTCTTGCATATATTGATTTAAAAATGATACTGATTTGTCTAAAGGTGGTTATAATCAAGAATATAAGTCAAAACAATGATTTTCCCATAGGTAATTATAATCATTAAGAGGACCTGGATTGGCTAAAAGATGATGTTTGATATGGTCTAACCTTAATTAGGGTGGATTAGCAAACATAACTCAAGGGTATAACCCATAATAAATATTAAAGATGAGTAGGCGCAAACGTAGATGCAATGGTCTAATGACTAAAGAAGCCACAAACAACCAGTCATACAAGGATGCATACAGTGATAAAAGGGATGGATAAAAGAATGGTATTGATCATTATAAATGATTTGGTTGTATCTATCAACAAGGAGATGCTCGTCCTTATTAGCAATGATACAACTAAAATAGTTAATGGGTTGATTTGATCATGATGGGTGGAAGGATTTGTCAAGGTGCCAAGGAGAAAATTCTATGGCTCCATTGCTTGTAAGACTCTTGAAGGTGATTTTTTTTGTAGCATGTGACGGTAGGCATCATATCCAAGGAGAAATTTCTATAGATCCATTACAATTTGCACATTTTCCATACTTGTTTAGTATTTAACATATCTAGATTCAGTGGAGGCATGTTTTGGGAACAATTGACACTCATATCAGTTTTCAAATTTCTCCATATATAATGGGGGCATGTTATGGTAAAATAATATCCACACTTGTGCAAAATTTAGAAATTGGTAAAAATATCGTTATATGATTCAGATTCATAGTTGTGACAACATTTTACGCATTGGTACCATTGTTATATATAGTGTCAGCATGAGACATATCTAAGGTGCATATACTATGCAATGTGTGCCTACTATTACAAAATCTAAATCAGTTTTAGATTTCAAAACTATTTTATGAATTGTTACCATATCATGGACTTTTACACACTAATACCCAGGTTGAACTGTTATGGACTATATTGAGTCTTACCCATCTACTATAGTTGGATCGTTTGGTTAGATTGGAGTGATTAAATCATCTGGTCTCACAAAGTTTTTGGGTGAGATTGATTACATCACTCATAATATACCAAGTTATTATACATACCTTTTGCACTCGAATTGTGTTGTTTGGGAAATGATACTCTCAATGACCGAAACACCACTCTTCTTATTTCGGGTTGGGGGCATGATCACCTCCCAACTCTCCCTATTCTAGGTAAAACATAACCACATTGTAACCCAGTTGACCACTTATAAGTTTAATCACATTTCTGCCAGAAGATGGATGATGTTGCTAGCCCCCTGTCTACTTCTCCAGTTTCTAGTACTCCAGAACCATTACTACACAACACATACAAAGGTGTATTTAATCCATGCACTTTCATTATGCTACTTTTTATTATTACTTACACACAAATTATACACACTAATTACTTTATGGCATGCTCTTGGTTGTAGGTAATGTTCAAATAAAATATTCAAGGAAAGTTCAAGCAAAGATAAGGTGTGTTGTCCACACCACAGTATGCATTTTTTTCCCTTTAAACTTGTAATTTATGTTTTTATGCATTACTAGATTAAAAGGGCCGGGGGGCCGGGGGCAGTGGGCAGAAATGTAGACACCCATTTTTGGTACAAGCACAATGTTGTAGTATATTTTTATAGCCTCTTTGCATGTATACCTCTTTTAACTAAGGATTGGATATCTAGTGATGTAGCCTCTTGTGGACCTCTTTAGTTCTATCTTTTTTCACTGATTTACTTACCCCTTGGACCTGTATATTATTTTATTACTCTTTACCCAATGTATGTCAGGGATCCCTACATTTTGTTTCCTATTATGTGTATGTTTTAGCCCCTGGACACTTACGTCGCTTTGGATATTAGTGTCGATGCTAGTGTCCAACTACGACGTAGGTGTCTAGGCTTATCTTTTTATCCTTTTATGTATCTTTTACTTTGTGACCACTTGTTTAACCTTCTTTGCCCATCCTATTGTCGACTTTTCACATGCCACTAGATCTTAATTCAAAATCAAGAGGTCCTTATATATACAAAGGCTATATTTTAATTACACTACATAATAATTTGATTTAACAATCACCAAATTAGAAATACTATATATCTCAAGCTATCAAATTTCATTGCAATATTGAATTGAACATCTGAAGCATTCAAAAGGTCAAATATACTATTGCATTGCTTGTACCAAGGGTTACTAGGAGAAAGAGCATATGGTTGCACAATTAAAATTTCACACACATGTTTAGAAGGGAAAACTACATGCGCGACTGAGGCCCTCTTTAGAGTATTGGCTATGTAGGCAACACTTAACAAGAATAGAGGTTGCTAGGGCTATCTCGAATCATGTGTTAACCCCTTTTTACCAAGTTATAAAATGTCCAATGTAAAAGAATTAGGGTTTTGTTCATTACATGAATTTTGCACACAAGGTAGTTATATAGGTGACAACACAAGGTTGGTATGAATTTAGATCCATTCCTATGTATATCTTTGACGGACACCTACGTCGATGTTATTGTCCCTATTCGACACAACCATCTAGTGGGAAAAAATAGTCAAAATACAAAACAAACAAGGTTAAAACCTTTTTAGGATCCTCCTACTCTACTCTGAGAATACAATTGATTACCTTTGTATAAGCAACTAAACACAGAATTAAACCATAAGTAATAAGTAACTAGAATTCAGAAATAGCAAAGAATAGATGATATGAGAAACAATACAATCATGTATTAACACTCTTCCGAAAGGAAATACAATGAAAAAATCTCACTCTTCCCACACTTCTTGGGTGTACAATAATTCTCCCTCAAGAGTTCTCCCTCTCAATTACAACCAACTCAACACTGAGTTGTTCCCTCTAGTGACAATCAACCCAATGGTTGTTATTGCCTACTCTGATTGTGACAATCAACCCAATTGTTGTTGCCTACTCTGATTGTGACAATCAACCCAATTGTTGTTGCCTCAAATACAATTACAATACAGCCCCATGGGTCTCTTAAATAGATCCCAAACCAAACAATAATTAGAAACACAGACTCAAGACTAAAATTAGTCTTTACATGCAAACTCATTGTTCATCTAAAATTAGAATAGTTCTGAAAACACACAGGTGACCGACGTCGGTTCCTGTCTGACTGATGCCGACTGACTACTAATCGATGTTGGTTACTGTGTAGTTGGATATAACTGATGTCGGTTGGCCTGACTGATGTTGGTTACTCTGTAACTCAGCAACCTCCACATTTGCATCAGTGAAGCTTTCAGCTCCATAACTTAACAATCTCCCACTTGGAGATAAATAGCTGCACCTATACCTGTACGTATACATCCTCTAATTTGTTTTTGGCTTGTATTTCCATCTTCAAGTTCAATCTTGAAGATCAACTACCAACAGTGAACACATATCCTATGGTGCTTCGCCTGTCATCCAAGTCACCTGCCATATCCAAATCTACATACCCATGTAGAGAAGTGTTTGACCCTGCATAGCATAAATACCTGCTGCTGGTCCCTCTCAGATATCTGAGAATCCATTGAACTGCTTTCCAGTGCTCCTTTCTTGGATTGGCCATAAACTTGCTGACAACTCTCATTGCTTGGGCAATATTAGGTCTAGTACATACCATGTACTCAACCTCATCATGTGATTTAAGACACTCTTCATAGCTCAACTTGAACTGTCCAACCATAGGTGTGCTTACCAATTTTGCATCCTGCAAATTAAACCTCTCCACTACTTTATTCACATAATCCTCTTGAGACAAAATCAACCTGTGATTTTTCCTGCCTCTCGAAATACTCATGCCAAAGATTTTCTTTGCTCCTCCTAAATCCTTCCTATCACATGTCTAAGCTAATTTTACCTTTAGCTCAGCAATTCCCTGCATGTGTGACCCTGCAACAAGCATATACAATACATACAGTAACAAGATAATGTAGTTATCATTATCCAACCTGGTAAAATAAACACAATGGTCACATTGACATTGACTAACGCCATGCTTTGTCATAACCCTGCCAAATCTCAAATACCACTGTCCTAGAACTTGCTCAAGACCATATAACTTGGCCTTTTGTCTCACCTATCCATTCTCTCCTTTCTTTAACCTATAAATCCATTCGTCTTTCAGTGCTTTCTTTTCGACCGGCAACTCAACCAAATCCCACGTTTGATTCTTTTCCAAGCAATCAATTTCCTCATTCATGTCATGCTCCCACTGTTTCTTGGATTCTACCTGCATTACCTCTTCAAAACTTCTTGATTTTCCACCATCAGTGAGCAACAAGTAGTATAAAGAAGGGGAATAATGAATTTGAGGCTTACTCACCCTTTCAGACCTCTTCATGGGTGTTTGAGACTCCTTGACAGCTTGCTATCTGCCCAAATTTTTTTTCTAACAATGACCGATCCCAATCATCTCTCAGTCTACACTCGACCAATGTCAGTTCCATGTGACCGACCTGATCGACATCGGTTCTCACCTAACTGACGTTAGTTTCCACCTGCCGAACATCATCGACTTTGGTTTCCACCGGACCGACGTTGGTTCCTACCTGAACCTGCCCGACATGACCAACTTCGATCTCCACTGGACTGATGTCAGTTCCTGCCTGATCGACGTTGATTCTCACATGACTGACGTCGGTAACTGTGTTTTCCTCTTAGTGATGACTTTTACCCACGAGCTCATTTTGGATCATAACCTTGTCCAAATTGCCCTTCTCAAAATTATTCAACCTCTGGAGCTGATCTATGTCCCTCATCTTCTCCTTGAAAACCAAGGCTTTCCATGTCTTAAATTTGTCAAAAACATCAGATTTTCACTTTATGCAATAAATTCATACCTTTCTTGTAGCATCATCAATAAAAAAAATATAATACTGTGATCCTCTAATAAAAGCTCCCTGAGTTGGTCCCCACACCTTTGTGTGAACAAGCTCCAACCTATGCTTCTTCTTTGTTGACCCAGTTGTGAGAAACCTCACTTTCACCTGTTTCCCAAAAATACAATGCTCACAAAAATCTAGATCTATCAAATCTGAAAGCATACCTTTTGACTTAAGAACATCCATTCCCTTCTCACTCATGTGACCAAGCCTATAGTGCCACATCTTTGCATCTACATCTGAAGTAGATAAAACAAAAGGAGAATCAGTAATACAAGTAGATGGATAAAGTGTACCTACTTCTTACCTCTTGCTAATATAAGTGCACCCTTGGAAACTTTCTAAGCTTCTGCTGTGAGAGTTACTGTGCAACCATCATCATCCAACTTCCCTACAGAAATCAAATTCCTCTTCAAGATGGGTACATGCATGACATCCTTCAACACCCATGTGTTGCCAGTTTGCAACTTCAGCTGCACTTCCCCTTTGCCAACTATTTGACAAGGCTCACCATCCCCTAAATAAACTTTTCCAAAGTCTCCATGGACATAATCATGAAAAAATTCTCTATTTGGGGTTGCATGGAAAGAAGCAGCAGAATCTAAAACCCATGATTCTACCTGACTATCCAAAGAAAATATGAGAGCATCCTGTGCAACAATACTTGCATCTTTTGCTTTTTTATTACCTTCATGCTGATCTTCTTTCAACCAACAATCTTTCTTTGCATGTCCTTTCTTTCCACAATTCCAGCAGGTTATATTGCCATACTTGGATTAAGATCTACTGCCTATTTTTGACCTTGATTTCCCTTGCTTGCCCTTCTCTCTTTGCCATCCCCTGCTTTCAACACTTAAAGCATTACCTGATGTTTCCCTTGTGCTTTTTCTGCGAATTTCTTCATTCAATATTATACTAACAATATCATCAACTTTCAAGATATTTGAAGCAGATGCAGTATTACTAACTGTCATTACCAAGCTATGCCAGCTTTCAGGTAAAGAGCATAAGATTAAGAGAGCCTTAATTTCATCATCAAAAACTATTTTGACTGAAATTAATTGATTTATAATTTCATGGAAATCATTAAGATGACTATATACAGATCCACCTTCCAGCATTTGCAAATTAAATAATTGTTTCATAAGAAATACCTTATTCGAAGCTGAAGGTTTTTCATATAAATTTGCCAAAGATTCCATTAACTCTACCGTTTTCCTTGCTTGAGATAAGTTGGAAAATACAGAAGCTGTCAGGGTCAACCTTGTAGCTCCAAGAGCCTTTATGTCAAGAACCTTCCATTCTTCATCATGCATACATGTGGGCTTACATGAAACCCCACCCAACGGTAAGTACAGATCTTTCTGATATAGATAATCCTCTATCTGCATCCTCCATAATTGATAATTTTTGATTGAATTTCTCCATTTTTAGCTTACTTTCTTCTGCCATTGCTTTACTCCCACTCAAACAGAAAGCCCTGTGAGTGACCTGTAATCAACAAACACTTAACACGCTCTGAAACCAAGGTGTTAGTGAACCAATCTCTGATACCAACTGTTAGTGAACCAAGCTCTGATACCAACTGTTAGGATCCTCCTACTCTACTCTGAGAGTACAATTGATTACCTTTGTATAAGCAACTAAACACGAAATTAAACCAGAAGTAATAAGTAACTAGAATTTAGAAATAGCAAAGAATAGATGATACGAGAAACAATACAATCTTGTATTAACACTCTTCCAAAAAGAAATACAATGAAGAAATCTCACTCTTCCCACACCTCTTGGGTGTACAGTAATTCCCCCTCAAGAGTTCTTTCTCTCAATTACAACCAACTCAACACTGAGTTGTTCCCTCCAGTGACAATCAACCCAATGGTTGTGGTTTCCTACTCTGATTGTGACAATCAACCCAATTGTTGTTGCCTACTTCGATTATGACAATCAACCCAATTGTTGTTGCCTCAAATACAATTACAATACAACCCCATGGATCTCTTAAATATATCCCAAACCAAACAATAATTAGAAACATAGACTCAAGACTAAAATTACTCTTTACATGCAAACTCATTGTTCGTCTAAAATTAGAACAGTTTTGAAAACACACAAGTGACCGACGTTGGTTCCTATCTGACTGATGCCGGCCGACTACTAACCGATGCTGGTTACTGTGTAGCTGGATATGACCGACGCTGGTTGGCCTGACCGATGTCGATTATTCTGTAACTCAGCAACCTCCACATTTGCATCAGTGAAACTTTTAGCTCTACAACTTAACAAACCTATGATGTAATGTTGTGATGACCCCTGATCATTGTCATACCTCAAAACACAATATCAAACAAGACATGATTTCTTTCATCCCTTAGCTACCTTGTGCCTATTGTATTTATTGCACATGCTAAATTAGAAAAAAAAGTATTATTGATTGTACTTTAGCATAAATCCAAATATTATTATTCCTTTCAAACAATTTATCGATTTTGCATGTTTTTAATGAAAATCCCCTAAAACCATAAAACAATAAGTTACAAATTTTTAATTGTAATGGCCTCCAAGGAGAAATGTGTGTAATTAATAAAAGTGGTATGGACAATGATACTCTTAAAAATTACTTCATATGTGATGGTTGTGTTAAGGCAAAAGACATTGCTAAACTTGTCAGAGATTTAAAATCTATCGAAAAAATTGTCCTTGTCCACCAATCCCACTTTCCACTTAAATCATTATAAACTATTTTTTTGGGGGCCACAATGTATGGGCTGGAGTGTAATTCTTAGCTTTTGTCTTGAAATGAGATTTCATCAATTTATGTTCTCTGCCCCCTCAATAGACACAATGACTTTATTATTGGTTTATGTAAAACAATAACTTTAATTATTTTTTTAATTTTATAATAATAATTAAATATGCCTTATTTTCCCATGTTAGACGAATGTATGATCTTTGAAGACATTCATAATTATTGAACGGAGTGTGAAGATATCTAAAAGGGAAGAATAGTGTGAAACTACGTAGCAAGACCACGAGCATTATAATATCATTATTTAATCAACATAATTACATGCAAAGAAATATTGCAAATTATATCATTAAATCACAATGAAAATGAAACCAAAATTAAAGCCATAGTGGGTGACAAATTTATTTCAAAACTTTACAATTCATATGGTCATTTACTTTAATTGGGCTTGTTTAAAAAAAGATATGTATGTGAGGAATGTTTCCTTATATAATATTAGGGATATTATTTCTTACTTCCAAATAATAGATTTATATACATTTGGTAGTTAGATTGATGCCATATCTTCTTTAAATTTATTGACCATTGTCGACCTTTTATATTATCTTCTTTAGCTCCATTGGTCATGGTTGACCTCTAGAGAACATTGGTATTACATTAAATCTATAAAATTTAATTAGCTCCAAGTAGATAGAATATATAAAAAAAACATGCATAAAGATGATATATTCCAAATTGCTTTATTAATTTAAATAGTTTTAACCCTTTTTTCATTAGCAATGTATTATATATTAGTAGCAACATTACTAACTCATTTCTCAAGTTTAAATTTTGGCGTGTGATTTCACCACAAAGCTCACCGTCGTTGACCAACCTTATCATCTACTCCCTCATCCGTAGACTATGTTGATGTTATTCATTTAAGAGCACATCAACACACCAATCGAAGTCGACACTCCCCTGCCATAATTTTATTTGCCTTGCATCCAATTCACTACCTAGATATCCATCAATTTGCTAATTTTTCGTTCAACCATCTTTCAAGGTAAATTTGACAACTGTTTAGATGTTTTTTAAGTTTTTAATTGTAAAATACAGTGAAATTATATTTTTAATCATATTAAAGGACGGGCAAAAAATTACACACATTGTCAATATGACGTTCACAATAAAAAATCAAACATTTCAGAATATACAATACCTTATTTAAGTTTTTTTTAATGTGTATCTTATAGAAAATTATGTTGCATATTTTCTATTCAAACCATTGGATGTTATCTAAGGTGGGATATAAGATTATTATTATTATTATTTTTAATAAGAATAACAAATATTTTTTCTTTAAAATAAAGGACAACTACCCTGCATGATTGCACAACCCATAATTATATTGGTATATATGTGGTCAATGTTCAGATCTAAAACATTATAATCCCAAGGGTCGATGGAAAAAATCTCGATTTTAAAGTTAGATTCATCTGTGCATTTGTCCGTCAGTGATGAATTTCAATCCAATCATTGGTCTTCATTATTAGTTACCACATCAAACTGTCCAAGTGCTCAATCCAAAATTTATTATTTAGCATAACTTTAGATTTCTTTATAAATCATTGCTCAATCTAGATATCATAGACGAATATTGAGTCCCATCATAGAAGAAGAAATAAGCGACTTCAAGTGCTTTTGTTCCCCTGGATCGCATACGACCACATCTTGTCTTTCTTGGAGCTTTCCAAAAGACTCGCTAATCATGGGGCTAAAGTATCCTTCCTCTTCACCCTGCGTAATATTTCTAAAATTAGTCCTGAGCGGACATGACCCATAGTTTAATGAACATTATTATTAAAGAATAACATAATCTCTTTTATCAAAATGTTTAATTTAAAGATATTAAATTCTTTTGATGTATATTATTTTTTTTATAACAATGATATCGATTTTTTAATTTTTAATCATAAATTAGTCCATACATTCTATCAAAATTATTTCAATAAATGATTATGGGTTATAATTTAAATGCATCAAAATTTATGTGAGGTTATAATATTTCTTAAATATATTTACACATTTAAAATAGAATATGGTTTCAGTTATATCAATAATATATCTATTGTTATATAATTTTATTATATAAAAATATATATTTTGTATTTATATGAAAATTATGAAAATCAAAAATGAGAAATAAACGTTATGTAAAATATCATTAATTTAAAAACCATCACAAAAAATTTCTTGACGGATAGGGATGACCGTCAAATTTAACCCCTATTATATGCCAATGGTAAGAAAATCGAAGTTGATAAATACTGAGAAAAAGTCACGGTATCAGTTGTTATACTGCATGGTAAAGGAAATGCTGGGCCTTTAGAGGTTGGCACGTGTAGGTAGGTTGTGTGGGAAATACATGACGAAAAACCATGGGAGGGGTGACCGGACATTATCGCACAAGTCTCAGTTTTAACTGCAGTAAGGCGAAGTAGGGTTCATGCATTTAACTCTATATTCGTACTGCAACCTTGGATATTTTGTCGCATCTCCCTGTGGTTTGCAAGACCATCTATCTTCTCTTGAGCGCTTTTGCAGAATGGTGGGGATGCAGGTCAATATCAACAAGACTAAGGTTATGATTTTCTCTAATAATAAAAAACAACATCAACATGAATTTTATTACAATGGAAGTCTTCTCGAAGAGGTTGCGGATTATAAATACCTTGGCATCGATTTCAACAAAAAGCTAAGCTGGTGTAGCTGCAGGTATAAAAGGACATTAGGTGGGTGGAAGGCTTTCTATGCTCTTCAGAATAAGTGCCGTGAAGCGGAGTTGTGGGATTGGAAAACTATTCAAACCTTGTTCGGTCTTCTTGTGCTGCCAGTTGTTCTTTACGGGTGTGAATTATGGGCCAGCAGCACTACTATAACACAATGGAAACAAATTGAAGGAATCCAAAAGCGCTTGATTACAAGCAAGATTAAAATCAAAAGCACGGTTCCATATGACATCGTGCTAAGTGAAATGGGCGCTGTTCCTATCGAGGCACTTGCTATGGTTCGCCTTTTAAGCTATTTAAAAAGAATCGAAAAAATGGAAGAGGATAGATGGCCTAAAGTTGTTTTTAGTGATACACTATGTAAGCGAAAAAGGATATGGATGCAACAAAATATCACATGGATGAGTAAATGGAATATTCAATTCAATATGTGCCCCACAAATAATAAAGAAATAAAAGTCTTTGTTATGGAGAAATTTTACAAGAGAAATTGGGGAAGCGAGATCGGGAGGAAGAAACTATATTATATAAATGAGTTCAACCCCACTTGTGATCAACTCCAAAAAGTGTACATAGGAGCCAACATTTCTTGGAGGGCTAAAATTCTTATTGCTCAGCTGAGAACCAACTCTCACCAACTTCGTTGTGAGACAGGGCGTTGGAAGAGGCCAAAGGAGGCTTGGGAAGAGAGAATTTGCAGATTTTGCAATTCTGGAAAAGTGGAAACTGAACAGCACTTTATTCTAGAATGTGAGGCCTACAAAGATAGCAGAGATAAATTTGCGGATACTATATGTGACAGTTCTTGGCATAACCTATTCAACGAAGAGCACATTGAGCAATTAGGGGGGCTCATCATCAGCCTACACAAGAAGCGAACAGTGCTACTTAAATCTGCTTGAGTTGTCTTGCTGTCCCATAGACTATTTTTAGTCTCGTGGACGTTAAAATTATTATTATTATTATTATTATTATTATTATTATTATTATTATTATCTATTGTCGACCATGCCAACTCCCTGCACATTAATATAAAATGAATAAAGAAAATTGTGAAGAGCAAATAAATAATAATACTACACAGATTTTTATGATAATATATTAATGTTGATGAGGACTAGAGGAATATTCCTAAATAACTCTCGAGGAATATGTCAAAATTTAAATGGTTAATTTTATATAGAATTTAATAATTGTTAAATTATATTATTTTAGGATTTTTGGTTTGCTAGGGGAAAGGTCCCAATAGCCGTGCACCCTAACTTTGGACAATGAATTAAGGTGCCATAGCATCACATTAGACTTTGAAATTGTTACCCATTTTAATATGTCGTCTTAACTACTTATAGTTAAAGTTTCAAGATCTAATTCATTATACATTTTATGAATTCACTAATTTTATCACAAGAGGTCATAAAATACATTTTTTAAACCTATGACCAAAACTTAACCTTTGGAATACCAATCGTTGTGCATTAGAGTATCAATACTTGAATCTTATTTGTCAAGATGTGATTGGTTACTTTTAAGTTTATAGAGTAAATATTAAATAAGTATTAAACACTACATGCTCAACGTCTAGGGAATTTCAATATTTATACACACTAATATGTTTCATTAATGGAGCAAACCTGCACATAAACTCTTTTCGCAATTAGAGCGTGCACCACTACTGGGACCTTTCTCCTAAGAGAAAAATAAGTATTTGAAAAGTGAATCTATTAGTACCCTGCCTTGGCAAGGACGAAGAGTGTGGTTCCATGTTGGAAGTTAGCGAACTATTTTTAAGCAAGTACTACTAAGAAATTATAGGAGCTTATTTTTATTTATGGTCTCATGCATTTTTTAATTTTCGCTACAGGACGTGGTCCCATGGAGTTGGCTCCCTAGTACCCATGAATTCAAAGAGTTTGTGCTCTATAGCCTCGTGCAAGAGGGCAACACGTCGTCAAAAACATCCACACTGAAACACTATGAACCTTCTTTCATGATTGTTTTTTCCCAATCTATAAAACGATCTAAAAAACAAAGAGAACAACTAAATAACACATTAGTGAACATGGACAAAGAACAACTAAAAAATACCGAGAACAATAAATAATGTTTTAATAAACACAGAGAAAAAACAATTAAAAAATAAGATAAATTTTTATAGGTAATCACATACAAGAATGCCATACAAAGAAGATAGGACAAAACTTTAAGCACAGGGGGATTTTTTTTTTGTGTCCTTCAATATTTATCTGAGTTGGAAAAAGACTCCCAAAACAATTGTTGCTGAGAGATTTTTGATTTTTTTTTTTTTTAATAATCAAAATTCAAAAAAAAAAATTACCCATACCCCATTTCCCCATTTTTGTTTGATTGTGTCGGTTTGAACCCACATTTACTAAATTACTCGGGAACGCCGAGAACTAGTTCACACCATCTTAGATCAAAACAGAGAGATGGAAAGCACCGAAGGAGGAATGGTCAGAGAGAGTTTGTCAGTTTTGCAAGTCGAGATCGGTAAAAACAAAATAATATTTCATCATAAAATGTATAGCATATGAGGACATTCGGAATAGTTATGTTGATATCCTACAATGTGAAGTACTTACAAGTTTGTTTGAAGAGGAAAAGATAGCAAAAAAGGAGACTACTTAACTAGAATTCATAATAAAATATCCAAGCTTAACAAAGAAATAAAGGAAAATGCGGAAGTAACAATATGAAACAATTTATTTGATATCTTTTCCACTGAATTTGCTCTTTGAATCCTATACACTGATTGACCTCGTGAACGTTATTAAAAACTTTCATTCATTCAAGCATTGAAGAAACCCTCTATGAGAGATGTGAATAAAATATTAAATCCTCTATGACAGGAAGAAAACCTGTTAAGTTCTCAGGTTTTTAACATCTGCATGGAAGTCCTCCTCAATATGACCGAAGAAATCAAATTTTAATTTAATGCGATTACGCTTAATTGAATTGAGTTTTGGGTTCCGCAGTACAGATTTGCCGCTTGAGGAGAGCGGTCTTACTGATTCTTGGCAATATCATAGTAGACAAGCTTCAAGTGGAAGAGTTCGGAGAGCTAGCTGGAACGAGCTTACTACTGTGTTTCTTTGGTCGTAAAATCCTGCCAGAACAGAACTGTAGTAGAGTATTATAGTGCATTTGGAAATAGCAGATTTGACGCTGCCTGCTTCTTTTACAACTCGATATCAGAGAGAAGCGTATTCATGAGAGCTGTTCCAAAATGGAGGATGTATTTCGATCTCCATATAATGAAGTCGCCCGGAAAGCTGATATTAGGAGGGAATTTAAAAAAGGAACAAGGCGGCGTGATTTGCAAAGGCCTCACAGCCCGTGCACTCCTTCAACCGGTATGTTAAACCGCAGCAATCCACTGTTCTTTACCACTTCTCTCCGTTCGAGGGTTTTGACGGAACGCAGCCACTATATCGACCCATACTGTTCGAAACCACAGGTACGCAATCTAAGATACCCTCTCTCCTCCTCTCTTTTCCATACCTTCTAGTTATTGCGGATGCATGAGGTTTCTGGTGGCTAAAGTGGAGAGAAGAATAGGGAAATATTTCTTTGGGCAATGCACCATGAATGGGGATGCAATGTCCCCAAATCTCTGTATGATACAGTTATAATAACTGCCCATCCACTTCTTCCCCATATCATTTGTCATTTCTGTCTTAATTTAGGAACTATGGGCCATGAACCTAAGCAGCTGTAGTTTTATTAAGTGAAAATCTGGGATATTTATGTTAAACAACTTTAATGGACTTTATTACAATATTTACAATGCTTTACTGATCGATTTGGATTACATTCTGTTAACTTTTGTGAGAAATTTCCAGTCAAATGTTGGGCATTTCTGGAATAGGTGCTTATCATTCCCCACCGCCCCCCATCATAGTGCTCATGAGGGTAACGTTTTGCAATCTGCATTCATCCTCACACATCCATTGTCCTTCTTTCTTCTTCCACCCATTAATTTCATATTGCCACAGAGAGAGATCCTTTTACCCAAAGGACATAAAGTCAGTAACAATGTGCGGTGAATTGTGCCATTTGCTTTAATATTTCGTTTCTGCAGATATGTCATCGCAATGTTGTCCTACCAAAAATATTTTTATCCCTTGTGTAAATGTATGCATAAATGTATATAATGGGTGTGTTCAGGTCTTGGAATGGATTAGAGTTGATAGTGCTTGAATTTTGAAGTAGTTTCTCTTTCAATTCCTCGTGTAGGGTGTGCTGTGATTAGTTTTATTTTGTGTCTTTAGGTGTTAGGCTAGATTTTATACCACTGTTATATATGCCCAAAGGAAAGGAATTTTTTTCTGTGGGCTGCCTTGGCTGTATCTCAACAACAAGGCTAGCCAGTTTGGCGAGCATGCGTGTGGTATAACCACCAACTATAAAATCTACATTTGGATACTGTTTCAATCTAGGTGCAACTTTTGTATGTTGGAGCAGTAGAAAATGTAGTTACATTATTTTACACAAGAAGATTACAAAGTTGTTGCAGCATCCATTGAACTAATTCGCGATCAGAGGTTACAAACACATTGACACTTAAAACAAGAAAATACTTCTAATCTTTATTACGAAACATAGTGCACTAAAATTTAGCCAAAAATTGGGTATTCCATGTAAGGAGAGAATATATTGAGGTTTACCATCACTTTATTTGCACCATAAAGAGAATGAATTGCATTCCTGTCCAACTGAAGAGCAACTATCAGACATCTTCACAAAATCCCTGAGTAGAGACAAGTTTCAGTATCTCATAAAATTTCTGAGAGTCGAGATTCGAGAACAATATAATTGACATTATGGGAGAATGTTAGACATAATGTCTCAATCTCTTATTTGAATAGTGTTCATTCTATTGTTGTACTTAAATATAATTGTAATGTAAATATTTTTAAGTGGTTTTATAAAGTATGGCTAGGCATAGAAGGGTCTAGACTCTAAATGGCACACTCTAGATGTTTCCTAATTTGCTGAACAAAATTTCTTTTTTCTATATATTGATGTACCCTACAACATGACGAAGGTTTATGACTGTGTCAATTGGGCATTCCCATGGAAAGTTCTCGAGGCTTTTGTTTTGGCAATGATTGGTGCAGATGGATTGTGAGCTATGTCACCTTGCTTCGCTTCTCTGTTCTGGTTAATGGTATACCAGCAGGTTTCTTTCTAACTGGGAGAGGACTAAGGCAAGGGGGCCCCTTATCCCCTTACCTATTTCCGAAATTCTGGGAAGAGCTATTAAAAGGGCTAAAGACAATGAAATCATCAGAGGGTTACCTTTCACCTCTTGTCACACTCTCACCCACCGACAATTCATAGATGACACAATTATGATCGGTGCGTCTGAAGACAATGAGGCCAAAGCTGTTTAAGAAATTCTAAGCACTTACAAAGTTGCAGCAGGTCGGTTGGTCAATACCAGAAGATTCCAAGTCTCCTTCTTAAACACTCATGAAACGAAGTAAATAGCTTAATGTAGAAATCTGCAGTTTGAAAAAGGGATTTTACTAATTAAATATCTGGCGAGTCCGTTATTTCAAGGGTGGGTTAAATGGCATTTATGGGCAACCTGATTGACAAAGACAGGCAAATGCTGGAAAGGCCACTGTTTGTCTCTAGCTGGCAAGTTGCATTTACTTATTGTAATCCTTCAAGCTTTGCTTATTTCCCCACCCTCTGTTTTATAAATACCAGTGGCTTTTAGGAAAAAACATTGAAGCCATTCAAATGGCAATTTTACGGCAGGGTACAGATGATAAAAATTAATATGCACTAGTAGCATAGGAGGAGGTTTGCCTACCCAAACTTAGTGGAGGAGCAGGTGTGAGAAATTTAAGTGCAGTGAATAGGGCCTTAGTTGCAAAAGCAATTTGAAGATTATAGAAGAAGCACTGGCTTTGGAGTAGAGTGCTTCGGTAAAAATAAATGGATTGAATGCAAACCAAACATTTATTCTCTTGTTTGTCCATCCCCAAAGGTTCTGCACTATAGAATTTATTCATCTGATGTAGAGATATTATAACCAATCAGCTTCAATGGGATGTAAGGCAAGGTATTAGGGTCCTGTTTTGGGAGGACCTCTGGGTAAACGATGGTAGCAGTTTCAACAGTGAGCACCTAAGACCCTTAGCAACCTATGCACGACTATTTTTTTGGCTTCAAAGTTGTGGATTATACCAGGGGAAACGAAGAAACTAATCAGTTGTTCAGAGTCGACCATACCTTCCTGACAATCTTCAACACTTATGGAATGAAGTGGCAAGGGTGGCATCCCAAATGCGATCGCCAACTGGTAGACGACTTGATTCTTTGGTTTGGACTGCCATCAAATCCTGGGAATAGACTGTCAAGGCAGGATATCAAATGCTGGTGAACAAAATATTAAAATAATAGTCAGCCTTTCTGGAAAGGCATTTGGAGCGGAGGAGGTCTTCCAAATGATCAAATGTTACCTGGCTGGCAGTTAAGAACACAGTTGGCCAGCTGTCTCACTATTGAATTACCTTCAACGTCAGCCGATAATGGTTGGACTTGGCAAACTGTGAAATACCTCCTGCCTAGGGTCATTTGGACTGAGAGGAATCTCAGAATTTTCCAAGACAAATGAAGAAGCGAGGAAGAACTGTGGAATAAATTGTGCATCACTATGGAGGTACTGTATCAGATTAGAGGCAATGGAGAACATAAACTAAGTAAAAACACAGTGGGTTAGAGTGGATTGTGCGAATTTGGAACAGGAGCCTCCTTATATGGAGTCTTTGAAGCTTAACTCCGAGGGTGCTGCCAAAGGTAATCCATGTCCAGCAGGGGAAAATATTTGTGTCAATTAATGAAATGGTATTTGTTATTTTAGATGTTTCAATTTTAAGATTGGTTTGCAGTGTATTAATGTATGTGAGGGATTTGGATCAGACCGTGTGAGAAAATTAGAATCTGATGTTTCGGGTATCACTACTGGACCCATCATCAGGGAAATTCCTGAAGTCAATGTTTGAGAAGAGAGAGAGAAAGAGATAGAACATCCTATCAATATCATTTGAGACATAGAAAGGTGGGGTCAGCTAAAAATTAGTTAAGGGTAAAAGATTAGGATTTTAATAAAGATTTAAGATTCTTAGAAGGGTTGATCTAAGTCTAGGCCGAGTTTATGAATTAACGACTTCAATATATGACTTAATTTCCAGCCATCATCTGTGTTAAGGCTTTTAGGCTACTTCTTTATTTCCACAGTTTCTCTAATTCTCGTATCCATCCAACAACTTTCCATAGCCAGAATCTTGGTGTCTTCAATGTGGATAGGGTGCCTTGTGTGGTCCTCATGTTTTGCCAAAGCTGGTTTTTACACTCTATAGTGTTGGATATCTGCAGTATGTTGTTTAAGTCTGATTTAAAAACATCATCCAGGCTCACCAATTTAGGGAATTCCACAAGAGATAAGGGTTTCATAAAAACCTTTTATAAGCTTGGGTCAAAGGGTCTTTGACATTGCTAAGGCTATTATTAAGGGATTTGTGAGGTATAAAGCATGTTTTAATGCCCCTTTACCCAAAATCTTGGCTATTTTGTTTGTAGTACCTTGGATGTAAGGTACGAAGGCTCTTTTGTTTTTTGTGCTAGATTGACTAGGTGCGTTGGTTATGGGATCTCTTCTTCTTGGATTATTATTAAATATCTTTAATGTCTGATTTACCTTCTTTGTAATTTTGCTCTTAGGGAGTTTCGCCCTTCGCAAGACCACTAAACAATCTTCTTTGATCTCCTTGGCGATGTGTGTTGGTAAGCACTCAATTGCATTTTCGATGTTGACAGTCAACTTCGCAAATGGAATGTTAAGGGGGTGATGGCATAGCTCAAACCTCTTTGAAGAAGACTTAAGGGAAGGAGTGCCACTTGTAAAGTAGGAAAGGTTGATGACATTGTTAGTTTCATTCCGCCCAAAACTATTGTAACTAATTAATTCGAATCCTTCATTTATAGTCTCTTGGTGAGCATTGATAAAAAGGTTTCATTATTAATGCTATTAATGGTATTAATAATATTATTTGTGCACCAAATTCAGGATTAAAGAAATATTATCAAAATGACAATACAAAACCCAAAATCAATGACACTAATAGGAATAGACAGAGAAAGTAAATCATAATAGTTAGAGCATGCTTACCATCATTTTACCTTCTCATAGATCCATTCCAAGATTCAAATGCATGTGATTAAGATTGACAAAGTGATAACTTGATTTTGGATACTTGATAATGAATGATTATGGATTTTTGCTATAGGATTTCTAGAATGATTTTGGCATGGTTTTGGTATGGATTCTAGAGTTCCCCTTCCATGGAGGAGGAGCTTTGGTTAAATAGATGGAGGGAGGGAAGATCTATGGCTAGGATTCAAACTTGAGTGAAAGAATCCAATGGTTGAGGATTAATCGAGGAATATTAAATTCCTTGGAGAAACCTCTAGAAAATAGAGGTTTCTAGAGTCTTGGGGGAAGTCTCCAATTCTAGAGACTTCTAGGATTAGTTTAGGGATAATAGGGGATTAGGTGGGGATTAGATAGGGATTAAGATTCCTAGGGATGTAGGAATACCTAGGGAGCAGGTTAGTAGGTAGTTAGGTGGGGTTATAGGAATTTTAAATTCCCATATAATGGATAAATGAGATTAGATTAGGATAATGGGAGATTTAGAAGAATTAATGAAGGGATGGGATGAAATAAGGTTTGTGATTAGATAATAGAGGGAGGAGAATATTAGATAAATGGATTAAGAAAGGGGGTTAATTAACGGAATAAAATAGATTAACGAAATTAGTGTCGACTAATAAAAATATTAGTCGACTGTCATGGAGCGAGCGATTTTAGGTGTATACATTATTAATACTATTAACAACATTAATATTTTCATCACTATTAATAGTATTATTAAAATGTTAATATTATATATTTTATGATTTGGTAAGTTTCCCATATGGGGTGACGGTTGGCTTAGTTGCAACGACCGAGGGGAATCTCTTTTGTTTAATTCTGATTTAAAAAGATCATCCAGTCTCATCAATATAGGGAATACCCCAAGAGATAATGGTTTCATAAAAACCTTTTCTAAGCTTAGGGTCAAAGGGACTTTGGCATTGCGAAGGCTATTTCTAAGGGTTTTGTGAGGTCTAAAGCATGTTTTAATGTCCTTTTATCTCAAAATCTTGGTTATTTTGTCTGTTGTACCTTGGATGAAAGGTAAGAAGGCTTTTTTATTTTTTGTGTTAGTTTGGCTAGGTGAGCTGGTCAATTATTGTTTTCTTTAATGTCCGATTTTCCTTCTTTGTAATATTGCTCTGAAATGTCCCTAAATAGGACGAATTAGAAAACAAAGGGGTTTTCTCAATTTCCTCTAATTCTGATCTGAAAATTAGTAAACCCTAGCTTGAGAATTAAATTCTCAAAACCCTTATTCAATGCAAGAAACCTTAGACTCAAAAAGTGAGTGTTTTGTAGGGAATTTTCGCCAATTAAACACCTTGAAATAATCTGAAAATAAATAATAAATTTCAGATTTAAATCCACTTAAATAAATACCTTTTTCTTTGTCTTTGCCACAAAATGATGAAGGAAAAATCAGATTTAATCATCAATTTTCTGTTGCTGTTTGGATGATAAAATATCTTCAAAAACCTTTGCAAAAATTGCTGCCAACCTCAGAAAAATATAGAAAAATACCAATGCTTTATTTTGGTCTTAAAATTGCCAATTTGACCCTCTTAGGTCATTCGCCACTCTTAGAAACCTTGAAAAATAGCAGAAAAATAGGACTATTCCAGCCTTCCACAAGAAAGAAAATATTAAAAAATTTGTTAAAAAAATTAATAATAATTTTGAAAATTATCTATTAATTTTTCGTCTTCAATATCTTGTGCAAATCGTCCAAAATGCCACAATAATGATCAGAAAAATAATAAATAATTGCAGATAATTATTTAAGAATATTTTGATTGGAAAAGGCCTTCAAACCCTAGCGTCTACCTCTCCAAGTGGTTCACTCCACTTGCAAAATTAAGATAATGATTTAGCAACTCAAAAATGCAAGAAAGATATTACCAAACCCTCACAAGCAAGCACCAAAACCTTCCCAGGTAGTTTACTCCATTTCTAGGGCACAAAACAAGCTTTCCTTGGCAAAGGTGGTGTCAATAGACACCTTTGTAAGATTGATCAATCACCAAGCAACAAACTCTATTGGACATGCATCCCAATAGCTTTTTTCACGCAGGAGGAAAAAGATAACAATTTTCGCATATCTTCCTTGAAGCCTTCGCTATGTCTTTATAACTTTCCAAAGGGTTTGAACCCCATTGGGAAGATAAATCATCTTTCCTTATCTTCACTTTAGCTCTCATGCTAATTTTTTTTTTTTGAAAATATAATAAATATTAGCCTTAATTGAAAAGAGTAATAAAAATTACTTTAAGACAAATATATTAATATTTATTTTACTTAAGCACTTTAGTGGTAAAAACCACTTTTAAAATATTTAATTAATTAATTAATAATTGCCTTGTGATAAAAATCATTATTTCGACAATTAATAAATTATCAATAAAATAACTTTCCTCAAAAAGGGCTCCTTTAGTCGATGGGGAGATAGACTAAAAGTCTTCATACCTGATTAATTAAGAGTGAAAAAATGGGGACATTACATGCTCTTAGGGAGTTTTGCCCTTCGCAAGACCATTGAACAATATTCTTTGATCTCCTTAGTGATGTGTGTTGGCAAGCACTTGATTGCACTTTAGATGTTGACAATCAACTTCTCAAATGGAATATTAAGGGGCCAATGGCATAGCTAAGACCTCTTTGAAGAAGACTAAGGGAAGGAGCGTCAATTGTAGAGGACTCAGGAGGAAAGGTTGATCACATTGTCAATTTCAATCCACCCAAAACTATTGTAAATAATTAATTTGACTCCATCTATGGTCTTTTGGTGAGCATTGATATCAAGGTTTAATTCCAAGGAAGATAGTGTGTATTAATATTATTATTACTACAATTAATGGTATTAATAATACTATTAATACCATTAACAACAACAATATTATTAATGCCTTTAACAACTTTAATATTATTAGCACTATTAATAGTATTACTAAAAATATGAATGTTATATGTTTTTTGATTTGGTAAGTTTCCCATATAGGAGGACCTTTGGCTTAGTTGCAATGATCGAGGGGTATCTTTTTTGTCAAATTCACTTGAGACTTGCACCCAGCCTCGCTCGTTGGTGTACGCCGCACCCAACAAGTTGGATGTGGTATTTTACCCAAGTCAACACTTTGATCATGGCTTTTTGGGGATTTGAACTTGGGTCTCTGCTTTGGTAGCCTTATACTGCCACTTTAGCTCATCCCATAAGACCAAAATATTAATAGTATCGATACTATTACAAGTACAATTGTAAGTCATAACTTTGGCAACAACCAGTTCTTTCTAAACTGCTATATTGAGTGAAGCAAAAAGAGCTGAAGCTTGATGCTGTCTGCATGCTTTTGGAAAGTGAAAAACATACTTTGAGCAAATCAATCTCCTACATACTCTCTTATGGAATTCTAGATAGGGATCCCTTCCTAGGTGTCAAGGAACATAATGATAGCCCCTTTTGCAGCCTGCTATTTGAAATTTGTGATTTTTGCAAGATTGCACTCTTTCCATATACAGACCAAAATTTGTTTATTTCCTTGCCTGAGCATATTGCACAAGCACTTTATTGGGTCACTTAAGTCCAAGATACCCCACACAAAAGGAATTTTCCCTTGCTTTTAGTATCAATCACACGAACACCCATGGAAACATAGATGGAGAAATAACAAATGTGGCATGCTAAAAGTGCATAACCATTCATGGATCCAGGAGAATAATGTCTCAATATATTATGCTTATACCTTGTTACTCATGTGTTAAGTATCTACTAGATAGGGACCCCTTCCTAGATGCCAAGAAACATACTTATAGCCTTTTTTGCGGCCTACTATTTGAAATTAGTGATTATTGCAAGACTACACTCTTTACACATAGAAACCAAAATTTGTCTATTTCCTTAACTGAGCATATTGCACAAGCACTCTATTGAGTGACCCAAGTCCAATTAAAAGATACCCCACACAAAGGGAAAATTTCCCTGCTTTTACTATCAACCACATGAACACCCATGGAAACATCACCTATGAGAATTAACAAATGGGGTAAGCTAAAAATACCAAATCATTCAAGCATCCATGAGAATAATGCCCCAATAAGTTATGACTATACCTTTTTGCTTGCATATTAAGTATCTACTAAAATATCATAGACAACATACAACATATTCAATTGTTGAAATAAGGCATTAAAAAAGCAACGCGTTCTTTCAACTCCCTCACTAATCACTATTGATAGGAAAATATGTATTAGGAAACACAAAGCTATCAAAATAAACTACCATCTGTCAACAACAACATTGACCAAGCGCCCCTCAAGACATACAAACTACATGACTACTGTCACATGCCAAAATGCATTTGAACTTCCACATCAACTTTCTAAAGAAAGCATAATCGAGAATCAACAACATCATCCTTTCCTACATAGATATCAAAAAGTGAACAAGGAGAACCCAACGCCTTTATAATGCTTAGAAAAGAACAAATACTGGTAAATTTATGATAAACAAATCCCTCATTGAAGAAAAACAAACCAATTGAAGAAGCCGCTTGGGAGCCTGTGATTTTAACAAGACAATCAACACTCATTAAGGGTGACGAATCACCCTAAAGGGGAAGCTGGTACAACCCAATTTAGATGCATTGTAACCATCAGGAGCGCATAGTTCAAATGTGCCCACAAAGTTGAACAGGAGCACATAGGTTCTAACATTTTTGATTTTTTGCTGTAATCCTGCAGTGTTTGATGATAAATAAAATTTATTAATAAATAATTGCATGTTTGAGCTTTGAAATGCACGACTTTAGCATGAAACACATGCCCTTTGACTAGAAATGCTGAACTGTGATGAAATTAGAGAGAATGCTGCTGCCCCTGCAATGTGATGGAGCTTCAACTTGTGTGGGCATTTTTGGCTCTTTTGGACTTTTAGCTCAAACTTGTGTTTGCTGTTGTGGTTGTCATGTAGTTAAGATGGTGGTAGATAATTTATAATTCTATCTTTCTAGAATTGGATCAAAAGAGGCTGAAAAGTTCCTTGACAATGATAGTTTATTAAATAGGAAAGTCATGATGAGGTTGGTTGAATCATTAAATTTGTGAGTCTAATTCCCTACGAAATATTGATGATGGATATCAAATGGAGCTTATGGAGAATTGTCACATTAGGTTTCTTGATGGTGATAGTGTAGTCCTCATATTGAGGATTCAATAGGATTCTTGATGTGCCTTTACCCTCTTAGTACTTGAGAAGGATTATTTGCATACTATCCTTATACATAAAAGTATTTGGTTTCCATATGGGTATGCAGGTACAAAGATGGTGGTTTTTAACAATTCTACCTTCTCTTTTGGGATTTCAGCTACAACTTTTGAACTGACCGAACCCACATGGGAGCAGCCCCAAACCAAGGTTCTTACAGGCCTGTATGCTTCCCATTGGGTTCGTTATGACAAGCGCCCTGATTTATTGTTCTGCCCAGGTCCGATTGACAGTGCTTCTATTTTATATTAGTCACCTTGAGAAGATCGTTTTTTAAACCTCTGCCACTTTATCATTATCCTTATGTTCATGCATCTTACTTGTGAAAACCTGCATATTCTTGAGGTTCTTGGAGCTTGTTATGGGTTACATGCAAGACTTATGCCATATTCGTGAGCCCTTGATTTGGTGGAGGCTAGTAATTTCTTTTCCTACTTTAAATTTGTTATCTTGAGCTTGTACTGGCTAGCAAAGAGGTCCACGGTATGATATTTGGTGGAGGCTAGTAATTTCTTTTCCTACTTTAAAGTTGTTATCTTGAGCTTGTACTGGCTAGCAAAGAGGTCCGCAATATGATAATGGTCAGAAACACTAGAGCCTTTGTCTTGTGACGAGGATGCATATATTCCTAAAGGTGCCTCACCATCTGTAATAATTAATTGGATTACATTGAGGTTTTCCCCATACTTTTCCTTACATTTACTGCACATGTTCTTAATGAGATTTGAGATATATTTCATCAGATCTTGTTATTTCAAGATGTTTAACTGGAACTAGTGCACAAGAAATCATTTAATGGTTTGGATGCGGGATAACAATTGTCTTATATGATGAAATTGGATGCAATTCACTAAATCCAAAACTGTCCCTGAAATACAATTGGGGGAAAATTTTGCCTAAACACTTTGTTTTTTCCCCACAATATTTAATGTCACTATCACATAGGTAGATTACCTGTAGGAAATTTGAACAATACAATGCTATGCCCAGATCAGAATCTGTGGATGGTCTCTCCTCTATCCGCTATTAGCTTGCATGTTTGGCAATGTCATTATGAATTTGCTCTTAGAAATGTGATTCTGAACATCTAATTAGTAATTTGATCCTGAATGATGATGTGATAGTGTATCTGACACAGAACATAAATCACTGTTTGTTACATTCTGTTGTAAATATAAATCGTTTTGCATTTTGATTTGTCTTGGCCATGCAGGTTTATTTATACAATTGGTTTTTGACTAGAGTTGGTGGAGGCTATCCTGAGAATGGAAAGGCTGAAAATGGAGTACAGGTAGCACTTGAAGGCTACACAACATCAGAGTAAGGGATCATGTAATAATTTTCAGAGTCTTGATAGGGCAGCCATTTTGCATATGGGTTGTATTAGTATCAATTAAGATTTTTGATTTCTTGCATTTTGTGTGGTTTACATTGTTACAGTTTACTTGACCATGAGAAATTTAGAACTGCACCTATAGAATCCCGAGTAGAGAAGTGCAAGCTGAGAACGGTTGATGGGCTGTACATTCTCCTAATGGGTGCAATAGACGAACAACGCACTTATGGCAATGGTTTTCCTTTCCATGTATGGAAAATGATTTTAGCCTTTTCTTGTGATTTTCAGAATTTTGCTATATTTGTTGAATGTTTGTTCTGATGTGTACCTTTGTAGGTGATCCATTTCTTTTTGACTGGTTTCCCATTTAATTGGGACTGTGTTATTAATACATGCTATGGCCAACCAAGTTTGAACATGAGTGTACTGCGAGCTAGTAAAGAGAAGGAAAATGCAATGCAAGAAAAGGATGTAACTCTGAATTCTGATTATTTAGGAATACACATGGAGGACATGGGAGCTGGCAAATCAATTTTACTAGAGCCAGAGTTAAAAATCTCTGAAGTAACTTCTCCTAGGGAATCCTTGGTAAGATGCAGCAAGAGGGGGAGACATGTCTCCCAACCTATTCGATCATCAAAGCGATTTAAATGTGGCAATTTAAACATAAAGAGTGAGCCAAAAGTGTTTTCTCCATTTGGGGGAATACTTGAGAATTCTAATATTTCAAAGGAATCCAGAGAATCCATGAAGCAGATCAATAGTGGGAGCTTTCCAGTTGAAGCCAAATTAACACAAATTACGCATTCAGTTGCAAAAGAAAATGGCAGTGAAAACCAGACAAATGGCCATTTTTCCAGTGCAGAGGATGGTGTTCATCAAAGAATTGACAAGAATGAAGCTGATCCATCGCCTATGGTGAATATGTATTTGGAATTGGACAACAAATGTATTTTAGGAGCAGAACAAACACTAATAACTCGGATACCAGTTTCAGAATATCCTGATACCAGTTGTAAAACAGGAAAGTTGATATCTAGTAATAGGTCACATACAAAGAAAAAAAGAATGTATGAATCTCCTCAAGCATCAAGGGATGACTTATGTGGTGAAATTACAGAGAAGGCTGGAAAGGAGATTTCTGATGCTGCAAGGTATACAGATCAACCTACTGAACTTTCTGAGGCATCTGTGTGCTATCAGACTGTTGTGAATCATGGTGTGGTTCTGGAATGCAATGATATAGATGCAACTTGTTGTACTAATCGTTACCAGGTAGAAAGTGAAATTAAACATGGCATGGCATCTAATCATTGCACTAAAATTGGCAATAATTGTCAAGAGGGAAATGGTGATGGGGAGAAAGGCAGTGTGCAAACCTCAAAGACTATTACAAAAATAAATATGCAAACTCCAACCTGCAAAAGGAAATTAGTACAAGTAAGTATTTCTGTATATGATATTTGGCCTAGTATTAGTGCTTTTTTGAATATTGATTTGTTTTTGCTTTTTATCGGTTATATGTGATACCATTACTGTGATGCTATTGTTTGAAGAAAATCCCACGCCAAACTCCAGGTTATCTACCACCCCTTCCAACACGTCGCGTACATACAACTCCTGAAGAGGTTGCAAAAGCTTATGGCTTAAAGACTTCAAGATTCGGTGAAAATTTTAATACCTTTTTCTAGAATTTTTAAATTCCTTTGGAACTTGTCACATCTTCAGAAGAGTATAGGCAAGCTCAGTGAATTCGAGATATTGCATTTTAATGTTTTGAAGGGTGTTTTCTATAAGAATACATGTTGATGCAAATTAATGCCTTGAAAAATTCTTACATTTTTGAGATATGGTGAAGCTTTTTTGACACCTATAGAAAATTGCTTCACCACCTATAGAAATTTTTTGTTTAATGTGTGTTTTATACACCATTGCTTAGATTTTAATTACTTGACATGGGTGAACGGTTAATTTAAAATTTATATATGTTCATGGAATCTTTATTTGGTTCAATGAACAAAGATTGGTTATGATTCTTACACGAGCAAGCTGTATGCAGGGCGATTGCTTGTACCACCACTTGCACACTGGTGCAACCAAACAATTGCATATGATTTGGTTAGTGCCTTCATTTCTCATGGTGTTAAATTTCCAGCTTCATTTAAAATTTATGTTGAGCACTGGTTCATGAATATGTTTATTCTCTTAGTTATCTGCTTTTTCTCTGGAAGTACTTGTTTTACTGATCTATAAGTATTTAATCTGCTTCTAGTGTTTTTTTTCTTGGTGATTTATTATTTTTGGGCAATTGCTTGAACCACCACTTGCTCACTGGTGCAACCAAACAATTTCTTATGATTTGGTTGGTGCCTTTATTTCTTGTGTGTTAAACTGCATATTTCATTTAAAATTTATGTTGAGCAGTGGTTTATGAATGTGTTTACTTTCTCAGTCATCTGCTTTTTCTCTGGAATCACTTGTTTTATTGATCAGTAAGTATTAGATTTGCTTCTTGTGTTTTCTTCTTGTGTATTTATTATGATTCAATCTTTTCCACAAACTGTTGCATGTAATGGTTTTATATCTCTGCATGTGTAGGAAAGCTTGTATTTGTTGGTCTTCTAGCTGTTGATAACTTGTTAGTCTTTGCCAAACCGTAATTGCTATTTAAATTGGTGTAAACTTGCATGTTTCGCATACAAATATGTTAAGATCCCAACATTATAATTGAATTTAAACAGGTCTAGGGAAATCGGTCTCTGATTATGCAAATAGATTATTCAATTGTGGTCAGTCTTTTGTAACAAGATCAAAATACCAATATGTCTTTTAGTGTTACTTAGTGTTGCTCTAATCTTTCTTTAGTCTAGCGTAGTATCAAGGATGACAAAGTAAACTTTGATTTTTGAAAGCCTTAAAAGTTGAAATTATTTTGTATTATTTTTCTAGGATTGTGCTTTTATGGATCTTCTCCATGAAAATATAGTTTGGTTTCAATGATAGGTTGGTTAAACCTTTTTTAGAGGTCTACCCTTGATCAAACTATCTGGGGGTGGCCGTCTAATTTGTATTCTCTAGGCAGGTATGTTAGACATCGCTTGGCATGTAGCTTAATGTGTTATTAGAATAAAGTCAATGCTCAACTGCTGAGATAATGTGGAATGGTTCCTTGAAAATTTCTTGTTGTTTGTCCTGTCTCTAATTTTTTTGTAGTTGTGATTTGTCCCTGATCTGAAGATAAATTAAGCTAGTAAGAATCAAGCAGGTCTGAGGGGCAGGTGGCTCGAAGACAAGGCAACTGAGAATATTGGTGTTTGAAACCCTTGATTCAGATCTGCTATTTTAGTGTAGGCTTTGCCTGTTGTATTGTAGATGATATTACTGTTAGGTGTCCACAATTAGCTAGTCGTGTTTAAGAGTCTCAAATTGATATCGTGTATGTTTTAGAATGAAATATGTTTTTCCCCAAACCATCCCATCTTTAATACCTATGTAATGGTGAATCTCCTTTGTTATTAAGTTGCCTGCATGAAAATAAATCGACCTTGTCAGAGTGATTGCATCTTGAGCTGCAAAAACTTGTAGCTTGATAAAGTTCTTTTGGATTCAAATGCTATAAAATTTTACAATCCGAGATTCAGATCTCAACAGAATTATATGTCATTCATCTTCTCCAAGCATTGGCTGCTTTCCTTTCTTCCTTGAAGATGGATCCAACAGTGATATCCGAAATGTCGGACAATAAATTTTTTACGCAGCTGAATCCAAAAGAACTCTACCATGTTTTACACTGCGAAGAAACTAAACACAAAACAAAAAAAAGACTTGCAACTTTGGTTTTGAAAATAATTTTTTCACAGTGTAATAATATTAATAAATAGGGTTCTTCTGGAATCAACTATGTAACAAAGTTATTTTCTGATGTTTCAAATCTCACTACTGGATCCTTCTTCAGGGAAAAAAAGATTGGATTCACTACTTGTAGCATTTGTTTTCATTGGCTGAATTGGAGGAGGATGTTTGAGCAGAAGCTTGAAGGGATGTCTCTAAATTTTATTCCAGTGCCGACAACTTTGTTAAGATCATCCCCTTCCCATCTCAAGAAAATACTCCTACAACAGAATACATTGAAGATTTTAAGAGACTATGAATGATCTGTAAACTCTTAAGCGCAATTGCTTTATGGAATTCATAGAATGACAAAATGCTGTCCTCCTTGAATTATACCTCCAAATTGGATGATTTGAATGCTTTAAGAACTTAGAATTATTGCAGTGTTTTGTTGGAACATAATCAGAACTCGCGGTGCTAAAAACATGAATGTAAACAACCACGAACAAATAATGGAAAACAAGAACAACAATGGACACCAATACTTTTAACTTGGAAACCCTAGTGTGGGGAAAACCAACTGGAAGTGGCAATAGCTGAACTTCCTGATCTTCTTATGGCCAAAAACAATTTTCATAGAGATCAATAGAGCAAACATAACAAACTTTCTGTTGTTTGCTCACTTAGCTTCTCTCTGCACCTTTCTTCGTCCATCGACAACCAAATGAACACCAACTGTGTTTGTCACACTCTCATGCTTACAATTGGATATGTGCTTGATATTTTTCATGCTCCTGGTGTCCTTTTGTATTGGATATGCGTTTTGTATTTTTCATGCTCCTGGTGTCTCCTTTTGTCCACTAAAGGAATCCCAAACGATTCAGACTTGAAGAAACATTTACATTTTGTCACCACTCTAACTGTTCAATTCACTTGGGTGATGCTACCACTTTAAACCACCTCAACGATTATGAAACCACCCGAGTTAACTGACATACCACTGTAGAGATTGATGGTTACATAACCACCCCTTAAGGGAATCCACAGTTATGTAACCACCCCTGCACATATCAGTGGTTTCGCCACCATCCGATAAATATTGAAATTGAGCCTTGTTTGCTGACTAATCCTAGTTGGCCTCTGGTTTGATGATGAGGAGGTTTGTTTTTATTGATCCCTATGTATCAATGAAGGAGGGGTTGTTAGGTTTTTTGGTAGCTAGTTTTGAGAAATGACCAAATAAAACATTTGGCCGCCAAAGGGTTGAGTTTCCTCCACCCTGACAAGTGGTGATCAGGGTTGATGATACATTGACATTAGTAGTTGTCATCAAGGGCATTTCTTGAACGTTTGTTAATGACATTGGAGTCATTTATGACATTGGAATCATCAATGACAATCATCAACAAAATATGAGCTGGCCAATGTTGAGCACATTTCAGGGGTATAAATAATTCATCTTCTCCTTGTCAGTAGCCTATTTGCTGAGCAAACGATGATTTCAGCCTTTGTGACAATGATGTATGTCTATGTGTCATTTAGTCCAATAATTATGCGCTTAGCTTGCCATTGTTTGGAAATAGTGATTTTTAGTTTAGATTATGCGACTTGATGGAAACTGTTCTTGTTGCAAGCAGTTGAGATATACTTTGTAGTTTGTATAGTATGGATACTTTGACAAATTTATGCAAAACATTACTATGTACAATGATATATGGATTAATCAAATGGAAGATATTGCCCATTGCCTTAATGTTGTTGTCTATAACTATTGATGGATGTGTTTTTTACTATCTAGTCATTGGTTTCTCTTGGTTTATGTGATACTAAAGGCATTGGTTATGTTGATGTAATTATGGTTTTGAGATGGGTATTTGGGATGGGATTGAAGAATGGGTTTATGTATGTTTTCTTGATTGATGCAACTGGTTCAAACCTTTGTTGTGCATTGAAACATGCTAGCTTCTATTTTAGTTGTCGAGACATATCGAATACTAAGTTTGACAATGATCTGTATCAACAATGGGTTTGACCACGAGAAAAGTAGGAAGACTTATTTGACAAAAAAATAATTTTTTTCGCCAAAGAAGCAGCCTTGAAGGTGGGATTGTTGGCAATTTGAGTGTCATGGTGTACAAGGAGATTGCTGTCTGTAATATTGTCATTGATGTAAAATATTTTTTTTGGCCAAAGAAGCAGCCATGAAGGTGGGATTGTTGGCAATTTGAGTGTCATGGTGTACAAGGAGATTGCTGTCTGTAATATTGTCATTGATGTCAAATGATGAATGATCATTCAAACATTAATGACGAAGGTGTTGCGTTGCACAAACTTGTGGAGTAAATTGGGTTTGTAAGACTACTTCTCTTCTCTCTATCTTTTCAGTCAAGCATGTCGAGAAATTCGAATGAGTCTTGCCTCACGAGTTGATTGGGTTTATCAAAAGACTTAACTTCGTTCAATTTTATAAGTTGAGCCATGTCGAGAACCCGACTGGGTTAGGATAGTGTAAATCGGGTTTGTGAACTTCAATTGCTTTGACTCATAAAGTTTCACAAGTAAAGCAATGTAGAGAATCTGAGTAAGTCAAGACAATGCAAATCGGGTTTGTGAAGTGATTTTACTTATAAAATAAGTAAAGCAAGGTTGAGAATCCGACTTGGTTTGGCGGTGTAAATCGGGTCTGCGAAGTGCTTCTACTTATAAAATAAGTAAAGCAGTGTCCAGAACCCGAATGGGTCTAGGTGAGTTAATCGGGTTGCTAAAATGACTTTACTTCCTTCATGTTTATAAGCTGAGCAACGTCAAGAACTCGAATGGGTCTAATGAAGTTGATTGGGTTTATCAAATGACTTCTTTCAATCTTATAAGTTAAGCAGTGAGGAGAACCCGAATTGGTCAATTCTTTCAAAAAAATTGGCAAAGACAATTCTTTCGGAAATATTGGCAAAGACAAATCTTTCGGACAAAAGGCCCGCGGAAATTGTTCCAAAGGGCATGTAGATGCTTGCAAGAAAGTCGAAGGGTAGTGGACCGTTTCAAAAAGCCGAAGGGATCTTTTCAAGAAGTCCGAAGGGTAAGTGGACTGTTCCAAAATTGCCGAACGGATCTTTTCAAGAAGTCCGAAGGGTAAGTGGACCGTTGCAAAAGTTCCAAAGGGATCTTTTCAAAAAGTCCGAAGGGTAAGTGGACTGTTGCAAAAGATTTGAAGGGCAAGTGAACCATTGTAGGAGGTCCGAAGGGATCTTTTCAAAAGGCCGAAGGGCATGTGGACTTTTACAGAAAAGCCGAAGGGCACATTTGCAAAGCCCAAAAAGGTATGTGTCCTAAACAATTATCCCGAAGGGGACTCAAACAAAAAGTCCGCAAAAATTGTCCAGAACGGGACCCGGACAAAAAGTTTGCGGAAATTGCCCCGAAGGGGATATGTTAAAGTTCGAGCAATTCTGAAGAGATCGATGAAGGGGAAGCAAATCAAAGACGTCGAAAGAAGCGAGATGAAGTCAACATGTCAAAGGTTAATGATCTAGTCAACCTAAAGAGCAAGCATCTTTGATGATCCAACGACACACGCAAGTTAGGTCTAAGAAGATCCAACGGAGCGAGTGGATCCAAAGCCTTAAAAGTGCTTGAAGGTTAATGAATAGTGGGGAAGTTAAAGACTGAGCAAGTCCGGTAAGATCTATTGGAGCGAAAGCTCTCATGAAAACTGTGACAAGCGAGATATAGTCAAATCTGTCGAAGATAAACGTCTGACTAAAGTTATGGATCGAGCATATTCAAATAAATCGAAAGGAGCAAAAGCGATCTTGATATATAGGAAATAGCGAGATGCAAAAAGAAGCTTGACAGTTAATAAAAGAGCTCAGAATTGGCATGAAGAAAGAAATAAAAGACCCACATTTAATATGTTCTAACGGTCAGTAAAGGAAAAGGTAGAACTGGTGATGAACTCAAGTCTACACAGAGCTCAAGATCAATCCTCGATTAAAGAAGCGGTGCAGTTATGACCAGAATCCAGCAGTTGCCAAAAATAGAAAAGAGATTTGACCATTGCAATGTGATGCATGAACCAAGACACGAGAAAGAGCATAAGTCAAAATCGCTTTTAATGAGAACCAGTTAATTGCAACTGAAGTGTGAATGCAATTGGAGATAGAAAACCGTAAGCTACATGGTCTATACATATATGACATCTTGAACATTGTAATTTGCTTTTTGTCGCTGATGTTGCTACCGTTGCAATTTGAAGAGAAAGAGGAATAGAGGCAAGAAGAGGACATTGATGTGTCAAACAAAAAATATATAAAAGACAAAGGAAGAGAGGCCAAAGTAGTTGGTGTAAATGGACTGTGTCAAATAGAAGATATAACGACACAGAACCAGTAAGGTAGAGAGGAAAAGAAAATACTATCGATGATAGACGTATGCAGATAAAGTAAAAGGCAGAAAGGAAAGGGAATGAAGTGTGTCCAATTAGAATATATCCCGACACAAACAGAGTGAGGCAGAGAGGAAGAAAAAGCACATAGAGAATGAGCAGAAAGGGAGGCAGAGAGAAAGAAAGGGCACACAGTGGAATGCAGAGAATGAGCAGAGAAGAAGAATAGGCATACACAAAATAAGCCAAGAGTGAGTAGTTACAAACTAGACTTGTAACAAAGAAACTGAACTGGATTGATTTGTGAATCTATTTTGTATACTGGAGTTGAACCTCCATAGTTCTGATTGGTTGGTGCCATCAAACAAACTGAGTTGGTGCTCAGTTAGGGGATTGGAGTCTCCTTAGGGTTGGTGCCCCTTAAATCTTGTAACCAGTAAGGTTAAATTGAGTTGGTGCTTAGTTAGGGGATTGGTGTCTCCTAAGGATAGGTGTCCTTGAATGTAACTAGTGTGGTTTTGCCAGTGAAGTGATTTAACTGTGAGGCTGGATTAGAAAAGTAGATTCTAGCGGCTATTCTCACCGTGGTTTTTCCCTTTGGGTTTTCCACGTATAAATTTGATGTACTGTGCTTGTGTATGTGCTCACTACATTTGTTCTTTGATATGCATATGTTTTGTATCTTCATTAAAAAATTAAAGAACTAGTTTTTTAGCTGATCTATTGATTCACCCCACCTCTCAGTAGATAGTTGTGTTCAACAGGGATTTTGATCAAAAGTGCACAAGGGTTGTTATAATCACAACATCATCTATGAGACATCTTTTGAGGAATTTATAGTGAAGTATTTATGGATGCACTAGAATTTTGTATTGACCGTAGAGAAAGGTGGAGCGACTGTGGGGGCTATACATTGGTGGGACTAGAGTTGTGGGTGAGTGGGTTGAGAGGGTTGCTAATGGTTATAACACTGATGTGGTCTTTGATCATGTTTTATTTTGAGTTAGTTGAAGTGTATTTAGGTCGTGACTTGGAGGGAAGTTGATTAGATTGCTGCCAAAAATGCCGAAGATATTGTTTGAAAAGGGTATGGCAACCATTGTGACCATTGCAATATAGATGGACATACCAAGGAGAACTGTTGGATGTTACATTTAGAGATCCAATCTATGTATTGCAAGAAGGAGCAAAGTAAAAAGACATGGCAGCCAAGGTTGAGGGCTAAGAAATGGAGTGCAATTTTGATGTGGATGAGAAAGTGGCATGCACCAAAAGAAAAACATGAAATGGTAGAAAAGCATCAAAGTTGGATGAATAATGTGAGAAGCACTTTCACATCAAAATGTGAGTGAAGGCCATCAAGGTAAATGCAATTCTTTATTTTGGTTCACAAAGTAGTTTGGCTTTTGAAGCATTTGGTCAAATGCTAGGGCTTGCCACCTATAGGCTTACACAACCATATCAGCTGGGTTGGTTGCATAGGATTCTGAAATTCAAGTCACAATATAATCTAAAGTCTAGATTTTTGTTATAGCCCCCAGTTTCATTAGAGTAGAGTGTGATGTGTGTGAAGTGGTGTTTGGAAGACCGTACATGTGGGACTGAGATTCAATTTTTTGAGGAGGAAGAACAAATAATCAAGGATGACAATCCATTCGTCATAAATGTATATGAAGGTAAGCCAAGGATCTCACTGGTGACAAAAAACCATGTAAAGAAGCTTATCAATACATAGGAAAGGGTAAATAGTATTCCTTAAAGAGGGTGGTGGAGTTTCCTTACCCCATTCATATCGAATCTTCTAGGGACCAAAAACCTCACCTAGGAATTAATGGTCGGAAAAAAATTTCCTACACGTGTACAACAACATAAATAACCATTCCAATCAATTTAGGGCAAAATTGCAAGGATTTGACCAAGCAATAATAAGTAACAATGAAGTTGCCATTTACCAGACTAGTCCTTCAAAAAATCATACTTTACATGGGCCAATAGTGTAAAAGTGCTCAAATGTTATAAACAGTAGCAAACTAGTTTGTTTTGTAAGTTACATGATAAGACCATGAAATGACACTTGGTAGACGAAATAAGGAGGTCAAATGGTCAAAAGCAGGCTCAAGAATACAAGATGCCCAAGAGTGATTGAAATAAGGAATTCAAAGAGTCAAGATGTGAATCAATATTCTAATGTTAATAAACATTTTCATTTCAAAGGTTTGGGGAGATCTCTTGGTCACTTTTAGGAAGATTTAGTAGGGTAAGAGCAAGAGTTCTATTAGTGCTTCATATGTGTGTGTGGGTAATTATAAAGTTTGTATGTGCGAATAATGAGTTGTAATGACAACTCAAATATGTAATTGAAAGGAGAATAAAAGAGTTGTACATGTGATAAAACAACTTATTAGGAGATAGGCTTGTGGGAGAGTCTCTAGGATATAAGATAGAGTAATTTGTGGGATAGGGGATGAGTGTAGACTCTTATTTTTATGAGAATAATTTACTATATATTGTAATGAGTTTGGTTAATAAGAGTGTGTAATTTGATCGACTAAAAATCTTTTTTAGTGAAAACTCAACTAGTTTTCAACACTGGTATCAAAGCAAGTTCTCCCTTGTGGACCTCTATGCACCTCTTTGGCCTCAAGCATAACAAGGGTGAGTAGTGAGACCATGTGCAGGTGCCTTTCACTCGGGAATTCATTATATTTGACATTGGCACCACAGTGCAGATCACATGCTATTTCCAATGTCAAAACCTTTGATGATAAGTTAGTTTTTAGGTTGTTGGTTGTACATGCAATTTGCTAGAGGATTTGAGTTTTGCAACATCGCAAGGGTTCTACTGACATTTCAGATACAATCTGTACAACAAATTTATATCGGTCGTTAGATTTGCATTGGAGCTTGATTGACCGCAATGTGTTGAATCAAATTGTGAGTTTGTGCTTCAAATCGACAAAGTTGTCTTGATCAATATTTGCAGTCTACAACTTCATGACATTCACAACAACTCAGATCTGATTGGCAGCTCGACCTTTGGCTGTGCAACATGTCGACGCCCTTTCGTCAATGTCATTGAAGTATCCACGTTATTCTCTCCCTCTCCACACCCTCCTCACCAATGGATCCAAGCTCATATACCTGTGGCCATGTTGTTGTAGACTTGTTCTCCCGGATTGCCATCGCTCAGACGTGCAACGCCAACCACTCCACTTGATGCCTTCACCATCTAGCTTGCTCGACCTTCCACATGACCCTGCTCACAACTCCATCACGCCTTAAGCTAGATTTCAACTCTGTTTTTGCGTTCAGCCCACCTGCATAACTTGCCTTCCTTTGACATTCATCGTTCGAGCCCTCTATTTCACTCCAGTCGTGATTTTCCAAAAGAAGTCCATGGTATTCTAAAACCTTCGTGGTCTTTCAAATTGCTAAAAAAATAGTAGTTTTAGGTCTTATAAAACAGTGATGTTCTTTTTTTTAGGTGGTTTTAAACTTTTAATATTCAAATCATGGTTTTGTCTATTGGCATTAAGTTTAATTTAGTCAATAGGTAGTTCTGTCTTTAGATGATGTTTATTTTATAGGCTTATAGTGTTAGTATTTTATCTTAAGGTTTTAAAATTAGTCAACACAGCATATATATATATATAAAATAAAAATAAAAATAAGAGGTCATTGTTATCAAAGAGTCATGCCATTTAGTGTTGACTGGCATTCTTTTTATAAGTTATTATCAATAAAGGTTTAAGTTTGTCAAGTCATCTTGTGACAACGTCCAAAATCAAACTTGTCAAAATCTATAGGTTTAGTGTCATTGTCGTTAAAAGAATCGTCACTATTGTAAGGACACATTATCGGTTGAAGCCGATGCCCACTAAGTCAAAATTGTGGGGAGGGGGGGTAAAATGGAAAAAATGAACCAAATTGAGATGTTTGATGTAAAGGATTTCCATACATGACAAATCCAAATACAACTGTCGATAATTGACAAAGACCTTTGGGACATTGTTGACGGCATTGTGGCAAGACCAATATATGTTGACGAGCTCTAGAAATAGAAGGTCAAAGACAAAAAGGCCTTAGCCATTATTGGTCTCGACTTATCAAAGCCCTATCTACATCATGTGGATTTCAAAAAACCCTTCAAAGAAATATGGGAATCACTAAACACACTATTTGGATCTCAAGGCGATGGTACTGAAATAACTATGAAGCAAAAATTGTATGGGTTAAAAATGTAAGGAATAGTAGATATAGTATCTCACATCAGCAAGTTTCATTCTCTCATCAACCAACTGACAAGGATAAATGAAGCAATAAAAACGATGAAAAAACCTTGCTCAATAGCATGCCCAACACGATGTCCCATATGGTGTTCTCCTTAAGTAAATTGAATCCAAGCTTGGAAAATGTCTTATCCACATTGCTTAGTGAAGGAAGCAAAGTTTTAGAAGAAAAAGTGATGTACACACAAAGCAAACCCAACACTTCTTACAAAAAATATAAACATATGACCAAAAAAAACAAATACACTTGTTTCTATTATAAAAAACTAGGACATGTTCGAAACTGCAAACAAAGAGCACATGACCTTCTCGACGGAATGTTGCATGACAAAGCAATGGTGAGAAAAGAAAGTGATCAAGAAGAAAGCAATCCTTCCTCAGATGATGAAGAAGTTGCTCATCAAAGTGACAAAAATTATCTCTTAGTGTTTGTCCTCACCCTATTTCAGCAGTAAGGGGGGGAATGATAGATATTAGTGCTTCATATGTGTGTGGGTAATTATAAAGTTTGTATTTGTGTGAATATGAGCTGTAATAACAAATCAAATATGTGATTGAAAGGAGAATAAAAGAGTTGTACATGTGATAAAACAACTCATTAGGAGATAGGCTTGTGGGAGAGTCTTTAGGATATAAAATAGAGTAATTTGTGGGATAGGGGATGAGTGTTGACTTCTATTTTTAGGAGAATAATTTACTATATATTGTAATGAGTTTGGTTAGTAAAAGTGCGTAATTTGATCAACTAAAAATCTTTTTGAGTGAAAACTCAACCATAATGTTGATAAACATTTTCATCTCAAAGGTTTGGGGGATCTTTTGTTCACTTTCAAAAAGATTGAGTAGGGTAAGAACAAGAGTTCTAAGAAGAGCATTAGTTTAGAGTTTCCAAGCACCATGAGGGAGCAACGTCTCTATATGGATAGTGTAGAAGCCACTTGGGTGGAAGGATAAATAATAGTTTCTATTGTGATTGAGTTTTTATCACCTCGGAGGTTTTTTATTATTAGAAAGGAAGAAATAAATGAGAGAGGGAGAGAAATAGAGAATGTATAATGTGAACTGCAGCCATAGAGAATAATGCAGGCCCAATGCTTTTATTATAGGAGAGGATACAATAACAAGATGGTTGTGTCTGATTCCAATCATATAACTACTTAACCACATATAATTTATTTACCACTTAACCAAATATATATTAATACCCCTTCATAATGACCAAACTAGAGACAACTTTAAGTTTGTCCTTAAAATTTCACAAATAGAATAGGACCAAGTGGTTTAGTCATTATGTCAGTAGTTTGCTTCTGAATGTTGCAATAATTTAGTGATGATGAACCTCTATTTGTCTGGTTTTGTCATGATAAATGTGGGTTTTCACTAACTTTAAGACATCTTGATTGTCATAGCAATGTGGACTAGCAATGCAGGAGCACTTGGGTGCAAAAGGCAATCTTGCATCAACCAAAAGAAGATGGGTATTTTCTTGTAGACTAGTTAGTTTGTTTGCAATTTTGGTGTGGTAGAAGTTTATCTATAGGGATCCATGGGAAACGTTAGTGCTTCAACTCTTAAAGGATATTAAGGATTCCATTAGACTCCAAGGGCAAGTTGGGATCAACGAGATATTGGAAAGTTGATGAGTGGTAGGATTGTGCATTGTTAGTCCTAACAAAGGCATTTTCTATTTTATTAGGATGAAACATGTAGCATTCTTCATCAAAATTCAAATGTGATTGTAGATTTGGATTTGTCTCGAAAAGTTGTGCACTTCCAAAACAAATGGGAACTTATTTTGAGTTTGTATGCAAAAAGATATGGCCCTTGGAAGTTAAGAGTACTTTTTGAAATGGTAAAACTGCTGGTTTGTATGAAGGGGCAGTTTTAGCACCTTAAGTGGCAATTTCATAATTGTCCAATTTATTTATTGCCACTTTGCATTAAGTGACGGTTTTCCCTGCATCAATTGTGACGGAAAACTAATGACCCAAAATGATTGGCTTTCTCATCTTGGGTGTTATTGGAGTCTCTGGGATTTAGAGGGACATTTTTAAAAGGCATAATGAAGATTTGTTCAAATGGGGAAGGGGAGCTCTTTGAGGAAACATCTCTCAGACTAAGAAAAAGAGAACAAATATGACTTAAGAGGATTGATCCCCATTTCAAAGTTGGAGAAGCTGAGAGAAGATGGAAAACAAAGAAAGAGATTCAGGAGAGCCCAAGGAGGACATAGCGAAAAGCTCTCAATAATTGTGAGTAGCTGAAAGAGGAGAACTCAGATCCATTTAGGGATCACTGTGTGTGTAATTTTCTTCTTTTTTTGTTTGTAATGTTTCTTAGTTCAATTTGCATTGTTAGTGCGTAGTGAATGCATGTACTCTTTTTTGAATCAATAAAGATGTGTGTTGGAAGCAATTTAGTCTTCAACACATGTGTGTGTGTGTGTGTGTTTATTTTGGATGCTTAGAGAGGTAGTCCTTCATTGGACCCCTTGTCTCTAATTTGCATCATTTGGTATCAGAGTAGGAATATCGTGCGTGTTGAGAAAGTGTGAAGACATCTTCCAACAAAAAGTGTTGGATAGGAGGTGTTGTAGCTTAATGTCCTCGATTGTGAGAAAAGTGGGTAGAGGGCAAGAGGAGGAGAGAGGAGTGTTCTCCATCATGCATAGGTAGGTAAAGAAGTGAAGGTCATCCTCCACAAAGAGTAGTGGGTAGAGGATGTACATAGCAGTTCATCTTACATAGCTGGGTAGAGAACAAAGTGTTGAAGAGAGAGGTCCAAAGGAGCAGGGAAAATAAGAACAATCATTATGAAGGAAGAGAGAAAAAGTGGTCAAGAACAACAAGTTGTAGAACTTGAAGCAATGCAGATGTTGATAGACCTACAAGCAAAGTTGAATTCCTTGTAGAGAAGATCAACATGGAAAAAGAATAGAGTTGTTGAGAAAGGAGAAGTGCTAGGAAATTATAGAGATCAGTCGAGATAATGGTGAAAGTAGGAGGTAAGCCCAATAACAATATCCCTTTGTTTCTAGGTAGAGAGAGCCCGGAAGCGCTAATGAGATGGATAGTGGAGCTATAATATTGTTTTGAAGATAAAATAATTGAAAACCCAAAAAGGGTAGAGTCTGAAAGCACAAGAATGTGTGGTGGTGCAGCTGCATGTTGGAGAGGTCTCCAAGAGAGGAGACACGAGAAAGGAAAGAAAAAGAGGATTTCCAAGTTGACGGGACAACTAGTGCACCCAAGAATGTAGGTAGAGTGGTTGAGGAAGCTTCAAATTTTGAGGCTTAAGGGTGAAGAGAATGAGAAGCAACAAGAGAGTGAAGTTGCCATGCGAGCAGCTCAAATCTGTTTTGAAGAACAGTAAAGAGAAGGAAGGATGTGAGCAGCATGTAGAAGAAGAAATCCTGATGAAAGAGGATAGAGATAGAGGAAGTGAAGAGAGAGTAAAACCATCCAAAGGAGGTGACCAAACAACTTGTAGATGGGAAGAAACATGAGGATATGTTGGCGAGAGAATTGATTTGTGAACAAAAGTGTAGTTGAAGACCATCCACATGAAGTAGAGGCAGAAAAACAAGTGAAAAATGGTGATAGGGCAGTAATAGGGGTTGATGAAGCTGAGAATGGACCTTTGATAGTCCATCATGTGACCGCAAACAATGGTGAAGACTTGGGCAGCATTTTTATAGGGCATAGTCAAGATGTGGAAAACGTGTTTGTGGGAGCTCTTGATTCCTATAATGTGGTTGATCTATGTGCAGGTTCAACAATGGAGAAGATGACAAAGAAGAGGCAAAAGTGTAATTCATCCCAGCACACTCGTATGCATGAGAAACCAAGAGAAGTGGAACAAAAACATGCTATTGCTACAGCAGTTGAAGAATTGTTTGATATGGATATGACAGCAGTAGAGGATCGCCTTCAAGTTAACATGAAGGCAACATAGAGTGGGCAGTTGATGGTCCAAGGACTTCCTCAAGAGGACTTACAAGTGGGAATTCATTTGGAGCAGCAGTTATAGGTAGGAGAAAAGACTTTCATGAGGGAATTTCTGAGAGGTTGGCAAGAACACCTTCTCCATAGGACAACATTGGATACAGAAGGGTACATATTCATTCTCCATATTGAGAGATGGGTAGAAAGTGAAGTTGTAGAAGGCCAGTTTAAGAAACTGTTGGTAGAGGTTGATCCAGATAGCATTTGGACAAGGAAAGATGAAGAATGTCACACATCACATGGAGACAGCGAATGAGATAGAGACGGTGGATATGTTTCTATGAGAATAGTGATGGATGCATAAAGTGTTGCATTAAGAGTTGAAGTGAAGGCTCTCACGAGTCAAGGGTTTCATTGTTTTCATATGGGCAAAGGGAGTGCAAGGTTCTTTGCACATGGTATGCATGTGATGCCAAAGAAGACGAAGAAAGGAGGTAGAAATCAGCCTATAGTTGAGGCAAGGACGATGAAGAGAGAAGAAAGCAAAAAAAGAAGAAAAGAATGAGATGGAGCAGTTGATGTCATAATCAGCCCAAGCATGTCTAGAAGGGAATGATGTTGCAGCAAAGGTGCTGTTGAAGAAGCTAGTATCCATAGGAGCTGTTGATTCCCATATTATTTGCTGTGTTGATTTTGTTGTGGGTATGGGTCGATACACAACAAAAGAAGAGGAGACTGTTGTGAAGTAGAGTTCAAATCAACGGGCCTTTGGAGGCCAAGCATGGGAAGTGATTGTAGAAATGAGGAGAAAAGAAGGTATGAGCCAAAAGAAGGAAAGCATGAGTTCCATGCTTCTATAGGTGGGATATTAGAAATAAAATGGGTGTTGAGATTAGGCAAAGGTGGTTGGTTCAAAGCCAATGAAGGCTAGAGAAACAATGGTGTGGAAGTCACTTGATGCATGTGGATGGATAGAGGTGGGAAAAAACCTACAAGAGGATGGAGAGAGAGAGAGAGAGAGAGAGAGAGAGAGAGAGAGCTGATTAGAGAAGGTGGACATACTATGCCCAAGTAATGGGAAAAAGTAAGATAAGGATAATTAGAGCTAGGTGGAGGATGGTATATGGTTCAACATGTGACTAGAAACAGAGAGAGAAATTGAATGGAAAGCTTTTGAGGTACCTCACATGGTGGAAGGGCATGGCATGGCCTTACATTTTGGGTCAAAAAGGTGGTTTTACCACTCAGTCCTTTTTGTGAGTACCAAGCTCATAAACCAATTCACCTGGGTAGCATGATGTATGAGCATTCAGGTACAAAAGGCATTCTTGCATCAATGAAAGAAAAATAGGGGTATGTTCTTGTATACTAGTAAGCGTGTTTGTAGTTTTGGTGTGGTAGAAGCTTATTTACAGGGTTCCATGGGAAACATAAGTGCTTCAACACTTTCAGGAGATCAAGGACTCCATTAGACTCTATGGGCTAGTTGGGATCAACAAGATAGAGGAAAATTGATGAGTGGCAGGGTTATGCGTCTCTAGTCTTGACTAAGCGACTATCTACTTCATTAGGGTGAAACATATAACATTCTTCATCAAAGGTCAAATGTGATTGCATCTTTGGATTTCACTCAAAATGTTATGCACTATCAAAAAATATATCATTTCATTTCAAGTTTGCATGCAAAAGATATGGCTGTTGGAAGCTAGAAGACTTTTTGCAATGGCGAAATCACCAATTTGCATTAAGGTCCGTTTTCCCACCTTTTGCAGTGGTGTAATGAACTTAATTCACAATTAAAGAAATAAATCACAATATAACTAAAATATAACATAATATATGATAAGCCACTTCGAGGGGGCAACTTCCAAATCCTTACAAAAAAGATGTAACTCACATATAACCTATTTTGAGTGAGCCACAGTCATCCCTATATATATAATGAATGGGGAGAGAGTCACACCCATTCATCCCACCCTTACATATTGATAAGTCGGGCAAAAGTAATAATTAACTAATTAATGCAAATACAAATGAAGAATGTGTCATAAGTTAAGGGCTTAACATGCCCTGTTGCTTCAAAACAATGTTGCCCTCAATGTTGAACAATTCTAGATGGCGTTGTAGAAATGTTACTAGAATTTGAATCGGGCACGTCTTCCTCTTCATTGCATTAGGTTGCATCAACTTCATCATCATTGGCCCATCCAATGTAGAATAATTTCTTCTCAACACACTTATGACCTTTGCACCATTCGCTATCACAATTGAAACATAATACTTTTGCTCAGTTTTCTGCAATTTGGTGAGTAGTAAATATTGTAGGCCGAGGGATGGTTTGTGCGGGACCCAAACGCTCTTCGGTAGTAGTTAGATCCCTTTGGTTGACCATATCTCTTTCCTCTGCCCTACGAGCCTTGAGAATAGATGCAGAGATAGTGTCTGGATTAAACATGCATACCTCATGTTCAATGTGGTCTTTGAGACCTCCAAGAAACAAGTCATTCCGGTGCTCAGGAATGTTATCCATGCGCAAAGAGAGGTTTTGGAATTGATAAACATAATCCTTGATGATCTTGTTTGTCACAGCTTTGCTAGTTGACTAAAGTGGTTATCACTCACATTATTGCTTTAGTGTAGTTGTAGCTCCTTTGTAAAAGCATACCAGGTGAGATTGAGATCCTTATTCCTTATGAGCACACAACCGTCTATGCCAAATGAATTGTTCTGGTTCTAGATACAGGGATGCCATGACAACCTTTTCACCACTTGGAATCTGGGGTATATCAAAAAAATTCTCCATTTGGTTGATCCAGGTGACCGGATCTTTCTCGTCAAACTTTCGCATTTCCACTTTTGACATCATGTTCCTTGGTTGTAAGGTACTTGGATTTGGATTGGGCTGCCTAAAAGATCCACTCTAGTTGGGTTGTGCAATGGTGATAGGTGGTTGGTTTGTCAGATTATTCTTCAAAGTTATCATCAAATCTGCCAAGGTATCCCATATGGTCTTTATTTTCGAATGTAGGCCGTGCACCTCAGATTGTATGTCGTGCATATCGAACTCAAGCTGGCTTACTTTGTGATTTGTCGTAGAAAATCTTAGAACAATTGATTCAGTAGCTCCCCCTTTTGACTCCATATATTCTTTATGAGGAGTTTTACCTGGAGTTTCAACACCCTTGCCTCGGCCCGTAGTTTGTGGTCCTGCCATAACAAAGCTTGACAATGTTGAACCTGATTTTCATCATTGACCTAACTTTGACCAAGCGATTTGGAAACAGTGTCGGCCTCAAATATGAAAACACTAAGAATGGACCTAGCCTAAATTTCGTCAAACTTTTTGAAAATATAAGAAAATCAGAAATTTTCCTTAAATTGTGGAATGTAAAGCAATTCTATGAAAAACAGTAAAAAGGCGATAACTCCTATAAAACTGATCTTAAAATCTCAATTTTTACTGTGGATGCCTTATATGATGGTCCAACTCGAGTAAAAAAAATAGCTGAAAAAATTACACTGGATTGAGAGATATAGCGGAAACAAAATTCTATGCCCAAATCCATGCTCTAGTACCAATTGTAATGAACTTTATTCACAATTAAAGAAATAAATCACAATATAACTGAAATATAACATAATATATGATAAGCCACTTCGAGGGGGCAACCTCGAAATCCTTACAAAAAGATGTAACTCACATATAACCTGCTTTGAGTGAGCCACACTCATCCCTATATATAGAATGAATGGGGAGAGTCACACCCATTCATCCCACCTTTACATATTGATACGTTGGCCTAAAGTAATAATTAACTAATGAATGCAAATACAAATGAAGTGTTTGTCATAGGTTAAGGGCTTAACAAGTTGTTTCCTAACCTTCGGGATGGTTTCACAGATGCAGAGCGGTGATTTCATCTCAAATCAGCTGTAAAAGAAGGGTAACAACTCAGATTGATTGGTTTTCTCATCTTGGGTGCTATTGGAGTAGTTGGGATTCAAAGAAACATCCCCAGAGGCATAATAAAGATTTGTTGGAATGGGAAAGGGAGTCTCTTTGGGTAAGTGAGTCTCTTTTTTTGAAGGGGAGCTCATTGGGAAAGTATCTCTTAGACAAAGAAATAGAGAATAGAGACGATTCAATAGATTTATCCCCATTTCAAAGTTGGAGAAGTTGAGAGAAGATAGAAGACAAAGGAGATTAAGGAGAGACCAAGGAGGAGATAGAGAAAAGTTCCCAAGAATTGTGAGCAATTGAAAGAGCATACCTCAGATTCAATTTGGGATCACTGTGTGTAATCTTATTGTTCTGGCTGTAATGCTTCTTAGTTCAAGAATGTGTTGTTAGTGCATAGTGAATGTATATGCTATGTTATTAATCAATAAATAGGTGTGTTGGAAGCAATTCGGTCTTCAACAAGTGTGAATGTGTGTGTTTCCTTTGGTTGCTTGGATAGGTAGTTCTTCATTGGACCTGTGTCTTTGATCTACATCAAGTAGGTGTAGTTCAAGCTAGCTGTAAATCAACTAATATTCTCTACATTCATGCTACATTGCAAACCGCACTAATAGCTGCCTGTATCAAGAAAAAATATGTTCCCACAAAACAACCCCCAAATTTAAGGCAAAAGTGTAACCATTAGTTGATCTTTGAGTATGAACAAAAGTAGCCCAAACGAATTCTGTGTACCTTGAAAAATTGAAGTTTGTTGCTGTCTTCTACAATATGCCAAAGTCAAGTGTTCCTTTGACATATCATAGAACATGTGTTGGTGCTTGCTAGTTAATTGTTTTTGGTTGTGACAAAAATCAAGAGAGGAAACTACCAACAAAACATAAATTTGGTTGAGTGGAGGTCAGATGGATCAAGCTTCCCACTAACTGTTTGTAGAGCTATTCATTGACGAATGATGAATCATCACAGGGTGAAAGTTTTAGTCCAACCTCCATGGGTGTAGAACATGGATTGTGTTGGAAATAGTCATTGATGTTTGTGATAGTGTCATTGATGTCAAAGGAAGTAGGTGCTATTCTGCATCAATGCCAAAGGATGAGTTGAACAGACTTGCAATGTTAATCGGATTTCTCCAATGCCTTTACTTCACAATCTTGTCAAGTCAAGTTGGATGAAAAGTCTGAACGGGTCAAGCCAAGCAATGCAAATCGGAGTTTTGGCATGACTTAACTTCCCTTTATTTCTCAACTCAAGCAATGGGAAAAGTCCGAATTGGTCTAGCGAAGAAGTGATCGGGGATTTGCGTCTTACTTCTCTTGTGATTATAAGCTAATAAGCAATGTGGGAAACCCGAAAGGGTCCAGCGAAGAGGTGATTGGGGATTTGCAAGCACGCTACTTCTTTATATTGATAAGCTAAGTAAAGGTAAAAACCCGAAAGGGTCTAGACGAAGTAATCAGGATTTTGAAGAGGGACTGCTTCTCTCAAGTTGATAAGTCATGTAATGTCAAAAACCTGAAAGGGTCTAGAAGAGGCAATCGGGATTTCCAAGTGGCTTTGCTTCTCTCAAATCTACAAGTCAAGCAAAGTGGAAAACCCGAAAGGGTCTAGAGGAGGCAGTTGGGATTTCTGAGTGGCTTTACTTCTCTTACATAAGAAGGATGGAAAACCCAAAATAGTCTTGAAGAATTCCTCTGATGGAATTCGTTCGGAAAAAGTGGCAAGGACAATTCTTTCGGAAAAATTGTCAAGTCTTTTTCGAAAAATTGTCCCAAAACAAAAATCCGAAGGGTACATTCAAAAAGCCGAAGGACACTTTGCAAAAACCCGAAGGGTATGTGGACCCTTCCAAAAAACCCAAAGGGCAATTTACAGAAGGCCGAAGGACAATTTGAAGAAAGCCGAAGGGTATGTGAACCCTTTGAAGAAGGCCGAAGGACACTTTGAAGAAAGTCGGAGGGTATGTGAACCCTTTGAAGAAAGCCGAAGGGTAAGTCAAAAAGTCCGAAGGGTATATGAACCCTTCCAAAGACACCGAAGGGCACCTTTTAGAAAGCCGAAGGGCAAGAGGACCTTCAGAAGAAAAGCCAAAGGGTAGTTTCGAAAGAGCCTGAAGGGCAAGTGCACCGTTGTAAAAACCTGAAGGGTAACTTCGGAGAAAGGCCCTGAGAGAAAAGACTTGAACAAAAAGTCCGAAGAAATGTCTCAGACAAAAAGTTTGAAGAAATTCGAAAAAAGAGCTCGAAGACCAAAAAGGAGAGACAGACAAAAAGTCCGAAGAAAAGAAAGTCCGAAGGAGAGAGATAAAGTTCGAGGGAGAAGAGGAGCTTGAGCAAAGGAGAAGGAGAAGACGAGCCCGAGAAAGTATATGAAAAATATGAGCTCGATAGAAAGACCCTGAATAACAAGAGCCAGAAGGAGAGAGAGGCCGAATAGAAAAGAGCCCGAATTAGAAGAATAGCTTTAAAAGTAGCTCGGGGATAGTAAAGAAGGAAAGACACTTCGATTGGAGTATAAGTCACATCCAAAATTGCTGAAGCATGAGATGCTTGCAACATAGCCAAAGGTTCAAAATGAAGACTAAAGGTCAAGCATATCGAAGTAATAGAAACGAGCGAAAGCGAAATCAAGACACGAAATAAAAGTTGATGGATAGTGCAAAAAAAGATCGATGGTTCCAAAATAGGGAAAACAATGGACAACTCAAAATAGACAGTGACTGGCGCCAAAGACAAAATGAGTAAATCCTCTATTAAAGATAGGACCAAGCAAACGGTGAGATTGAAAAGGTCTACACGGGGCTCGAGATTGATTGATTCAACTGATCAGTATTCGATTGGGGACGCTGTGCATTTATGAGATAAACTAAGCAGTTGTCAAATGAAGAAAAGAGATTTGACTATTGCAAGGTGACGCATAAACCAAGACACGATAAACGTGCAAGTAAAAGTCATCTCTAATGAGAAGTGGTTCAGTGCAGCTGGGTGTGAATGTAAGGAGAAGATGAAAAACCCTAAAAGATAGTTGAATAAATACAACTTCAAGAGGATAATTTGGTGGTTGTTGCTGCTATGGTGTTTTCCAGAGAGGAAAAAGGTTGTCAGGAAAAAGACATATGAAGATAGAGTAAAACACAAAGAAGAAGAAAGGGGATGAAGTGTGGCTAAACAAAGCATAACCAGATTTATGCAGATACAGAGTGTAAAGGTATATGCAAACAAACTAAGCAAACAGGAAGAGAAAGAACACAGAAATTGAGCAGTTACAGATGAGACTTGTAACAAAGAAGTTGAACTAAATTCATTTGTGAATCCTTTTTGTCTACTAGAGGTGTAGCTCCATAGTTTTGATTGGTTGGTGCCATCAGACAAACTGAGTTGGTGCTCAGATTAGGGGATTAGAGTCTTTGTAGGGTTGGTGCTCTTAAATATTGTAACTAGTAAGGTTAAACTGAGTTGGTGCTCAGCTAAGGGAGTGGTGTCAACTAAGGATTGGTGTCCTTGAATGTAACCAGTGAGGTTTGCCAGTAATGCAGTTTTGTGTGAGGCTGGATTAGAACAGTAGTTTCTAGCAGCTGTTTCTCACCGTGGTTTTTCCCTTTGTATTTCCACTTAAAAATCTGGTGTCATGTGTTTTTGTGTGTGTGTGTGATTTTTGCATCTGTTCCTTACTTGCATATGAATTTGTATTTCCTTTAAAAGTTTGGAATACCCAGTTTTAGAGCATCCACTGATTCACCCCCCCTCTCTCAGTAGACAGTTGTGTCCAATAGATTGCCCTTTGTCATCCTGAATTTCTCAATAGTGTTTTGGCAAATTTACAACTATCTTATCAAGATAGTATGATCTAATTGCCGAAATTCTGCACCTAAGCAAAAATGTATCTGATGCATCTCCAACCAAACTGGGTCGTTATTGAAATAACCAACTGGAAATTGACCATATTACAAGTAGGAACAAAGGTCTCTTTGTAGTATATCTGTTTCTGTTGCAAGTAGGACTTTAGCAACAAGAGGGTTTCAAATTTGTCCAAAGTACTATCTGCTTTACATTTCACGTTATATTCCCATTTGCATCCAATGGGCTTTTTACTTGGAAGCAAATCTGCGAACTTCCATGTATGATTCTCCATCAGGGCATCATATTCAACTTGTATGACAACTTATTACTGTGGTTTGACATAGGCTTCTGAATAATATTGCAGTTATGTCACCTTATATAAGGCTGTTGAAAGAGCAAAATGAACATGCTCCTTGGAACCAAAAATTGTTTGCCCAATCTATGAGGTTGTGCATCTAATTGAGGGAGTTCACCCTCTTGCACATCCTACATTTTGGTACAATACCACTTGTGCTTCTGTTGATGGGATACATGTGGTTTCTGAACCACATCTTGAGTTATTGCTAACTCAAATCTCCTTGGCTGGTATACCTTTGGTAGCCAAACCCCACCTTGAGTGGTCTCCAATTCTGAAGACTGTTGTGGGTCAAGAAATGGAACTGCCTTTGGAGCTTAATTCCTTATCCACCAATGGAATCACAACACTAGTTCCAGTCATATCAGCGACTGCTTGCTGGTTTTTATTACAAAAAAAATCCTTTTTCTTTTACATCAACATCTCTTCTAATGATTACCATATTAGTAGAAACATCAAGAAGTCTAAAAACCTTATATTGCTCACCATAGCCAACAAATAAATATCTATTGCTTCTATTGCATTTGGAATCTAACTTACTTCTCTTGCCATCATGAACCAAAACATAAGCAGATGAACCAAAAATGTGGAGCTGATTTACATTTGGGATTTGTCTTGTCCATGATTCTTCAAAAATAACATTCTGCAAGGCTTTGCATGGACTTCCGTTCAGGAGATATACTGCTGTATGAACTAATCTATGAAACACCTCTGTTGTGCATCATGCACCAAGCCATCTCGATAATAGCCTTGCTCCTCCTTTCAACAACCCCATTTTTGTTGAGGGGTGTACGGAGCTTACAATTGCCTCTGAGTCCCTTCTTGCACTAATCCTTGAATTGCTTGGAAGTGAACTCTCCTCCATTATTTGACTTGAGAGTTTTTTTATGTTTTTCTACTGATGCTTTGAATTTGACAAAGGCACCAAAGCTTTCAGTTTTCGTCTTCAGACAGTAAACCCACATTTTATTTAATGAGAAATTATCAACTAAAATAGGAAAACACCTTGCTCCTAGAATAGTTGGTGATTTCCAAGATGGTTTGCACAAAATATCTTGGTCAATTGTTCTCACTAGCATATATAACCCCATGGAATGGTATGATTATGACATCTGCAACAACTTGCCAATGTTATCAAAATGGGGGAAGGAATAAGACCATGCCATATGGTGTCATAAGATAGGAGCAAGTGTATGGGGGCTCATAGGTATTCTCACTATTTTGAACATCGGCACAACGCCCCACAAACTCGACATATTAATAGAATTTGATCAAATTGTGGTTGCCTCTAGAAAACCTCACACATTTTATAACAAGTCTAATAGGGAAGGGGATTCACATAAACCCATTTTTGGGGCATAAGACACTTGGCAGAAGTAGTTAGGGATATATGTAGGTGGTCGCCTTTAGAGACTTTTTGGTAAGGCGTGATCCGACTGCAAACTCAATATGCTTATATATTGCATTTAAGATCACAACATCACACTTCTGCAAAGGGAAAAGGCAATTTAGGATCAATTACTTTAGGCATGTTGGACCCAATAGGATGATGACACCTAGCACGACTTGATTGGGGTGGGGCGTTATTCAACATGTGATTAAATCTCTTTTTAATTGGGGGGTAACCTTGGGCTTTAGAAAGTATTTAATTCTATGGCACAAGGGTAAGACCTTAGACATTTATTCCAATGGAAATAGAGAGAGATTTAAGCATAGATTGGGGTAGAGTATCACAACTTCTTGGGACAAACATGACCACCTTGGGCTTTAGAAAGTATTTAATTCTATGGGACAAGGGTAAGACCTTAGACATTTCATTCCAATGGAAATAGAGAGAGATTTAAGCATAGATTGGGGTAGAGTATCACAACTTCTTGGGACAAACATGACTAAAACTTGGGTGTAATGATGTCTCCACGGGCCTGAAACATTTATATGCTGTATTGAAGAGCACAAGTTTGCTTCCTTGTGAATAGATCAAAGAAGTTGTGATGGTTCCATTCTACAATGAAACTTAAATGTTTTTTAGCCTCAATTTAGATTGTGGGTCGTTGGGTAGCATTATGGGGGTAAGGTGGAAGTTGCTAAACAATGGCGATGTGCAATAAAGCAAATGACCAAGGAAAGGTTACAAGTGGCTTATTGAGATTGGAGTGGTCCGCTGCGGTCTTGATAACCCAAAATTTTCATTTCATGGTGTGATTGCTACGTACTGGTTTGTATTGTAAAAGATGATCACTGGTCCACTTGGCATATGGTTGCCCCACGGGGATTGAACTTTCTTGTCTAAATCATCCCAAGTCGGGCATAGTCGATGGATCTATACCACTTACAATTTCCCTGCAACTTCCATTTGTTAAAATTGTTGGTCCCCATGGAATATATGAATTAGCCATAAAGACACAAATTGCATGAAGTCCATCTTTGCCCACATGACTACGATCTACATAATCTAACACGTCACAGTTGGATCTTGCTATTACTTGGGATGATTGTCCTTATTTGTAAAACATATTGCAAACCTCCCCCTTGAATATGGCCTAGCACTTGCGCAACTATTAACACAAAACCTCAGGTGGCTAGTGCTTCACCACGGTTTGGAAGTCAAATGAAAAGGGTGCAATTGATCCTATCGAAGTCTAATTCTTTTAGGAATTTTTGGGCAAAGTTAGACTGAATTTAACTTTGTTATCATTGCCTTCCTTTTCTGGCAAGGCACCCATTTTAGGGACGACTGGATGACCACGGTAGTAACAAAACTACTTGCACTACAATGCAGCCATGTGCCTTTGGTTTCTTTTGAATGGCAAGATGCAAGGCTACTTTTCACGAGGTTAGTTGTCTGCTCAAATTCAGAAGTTGACGTCTTTTAAGCGAGACTTGTGTATGCTTGTTAAATCTAAGCTTCCCTGTTTTTGTGAACATGTTGAATATCAACCTCTTGGGGTAGACGTCACGATGTTAGCTTTTCCAGGTAATTTGGTTGTCAGGCTGATGTAAATATCATGTTCCTTGATGCAGTATATGGTGCATTTCTTCAAAACAATTATATTAGAATGTTTAATTAGATCATTTGAAGTTTTGGATATGGCACACATATCCATTTGGCTAAGCTGTCCTTTCATAGGATTGCATATAGTCTTGTAGCATGTAAATATTCAATGAAGTACCGTAGAAAGAAAGCAGTCAGAAACAACAATAGTAACATTTGTTTTTTGCACTAGAGTAGAAGTATCAGTGGATACAGTAGGACGATAATTTTAAGAGGGAAATGAAAATTTGGAAATTTGAAAGGGATTTGCACTGAAAGGTGTTGAGTTAGAAAGTTTACAAGGACAGACTTATTACCAATGACAGTGATACTGGATTGTGCTATACTGTTATATGATATATCAATCATTTAGTGTGCATTTTTCTTAGATTTCCATCTAGCAATCCTTTAGATTGGAGAACCATGTTGCTTCCCATCAACTGTTTACTATTTTTGAAAACATTCAAGGGGTTTTGTATTAATAAAAAGAGGATGGTTACAAAGAAAGGGCAGCTCATTAAAACGCAAATGATCTTCTGTATTTCTGCTGATCAGAAAGATGAGCATTTATACTGCATCAGCTGAAACCCAAAAAGTAACTGCTAAGAGCAACTATGAGCAACATGAATTGAATTTTCAGCTGTACACTATTGACACCCTTATCCTAACAAAGCACACTATTAAAATGACCCTATTGCAAACATGTTTTGTACCTAGACACAACATATATTTATGTGCTTAGTTCAGCATTACTTTTATTATGTTATATTTTAGGTGCCTAGAGTTAATAAAGGATTAGGCCATGAGTTAGCCATGTGCTAATTAGAGTTTTTAATGGTTGGATTCAAAAGGTGGAAAACCCTAAAGAACATATATTTTCATAAAAATATCAAATTAATACAAGAGAGCACGTTTTTGACAGTTGGATTTGCCATGAGTTAGCCATTGTGTGATAGCCTTTTTTTTATAGTTGGATTTGCAGGTGCAATCCATCCTTGAGGAAGCAGGAGCTCCCATTATTTCCATTTATTAGCATTTTTACTCTATATTCTCTACTTCCGTTTTCTGGGATATTTTGGAACACAAAAATTAGAAATATTAGACATGTACATAGAGCTGGAAACCTTGATCATAAAGTATACGAAAACTGGGAATTTCGAATGATATGCTGATTTTTGCATTTCCGAAGAAGGTTATGTTTCCGTTTTGGATCCAAGACATGACCTTATGTTTTCAAACAGGGCCCTGACCTTCATCCATTGGATCATTTGGATTTTGAGGGATGGAGGGTATATAGGCATGTTCCAGCCTAAGGCCTGGCCTCGTGTGGAACTTGAACTGCCAGCTTGTGTGTTGGGCCTTTTGTGGGCACGGGCTTGTTCAGCATGATCTTGCATTACCTCTTGGATAAGATGCTTGATAGGATCATACACCAACATCTGCTCAACGATTTGGAGACTATCAATTGTTTATTGTTCATTTTGTATAGTTGTGTTGTTTAGTCTTCTCTGGGAAGAAAGTTTAGTACCTCCTTTCCATTTATTAGTTTTAATGGTGTTGAATGCTTCTGCAGCTTGTTTCATTCACTCACAGCTGTGATAACTTATGTAGAACTTGGGGATAATTATGAAATTTTCCCATTGCTCATGAATTTTAGCAGATTTTTGTAGTGCCGAAATGTGCTGTGCACTTAAGCACAACACCTTGTGGGCTATTCCTTCACAAGCTTGTTGTTAATTAAGATGTGTTTTATACGCTTGGATGAATATTATGACAAAATATAATGAGCTATTTTTTTATGTCCATATATTTTTTAATATGGTGACAACATTATGCTCTAATTACCTAGTCAAGGTGGCACATCACATCTTTGCTGGGGTAATAGGACCAGTAAATCTAGTTATTGTGTAGTAACTTGTGAAGCACATAAACTCTTGTTAGAAGTAGGGTTACTTCCATACTTTTGTAATATTAATCTATCTTATTCACTATCGATATGATACCACATCGAAGATGTTCTTTCTCTATATTTTGGAATTGCAGGTGCATTCCAACCTTCCTTTGGGTGTACAAAAGTCCCCAAATTTTGCATCCATGTTTCTTTTCTCTCTTGCTTCTGTTATTTGGTGTTATTCAAGTCAATACAAGTGATAAAATGGTGTCTTGTCCATTTGCACTCGAGGGGTGCTTAAAATTGTATGCATCAAGCCTGTTTTACTAGTTTGTGCTGTTGTCAAGATGAAGTGCGTATAGTAACAATAAGGAAAGATCAAAAATAAAATAGCATACATGCAAGCAAGACATTCAAATTAGGTCAATACGTAGTTTTCAAAGAATCAATAAATATCAAAATTATATGCTACAAATTACAATACATTAAATACCACAATGATTGCACTCTATATATTCTTTTGATCAGCAAAATAAAATAAATTATATTAATATTGAAAACGTGGTACAAAACTAACAAAAACTACGTCTGCTGCTAGTGAGAAGTGTCTAAGAACACTGATTACAACTAAATGAAATAATGAGCACACCCAGCATTCTCAAACACCCCTCTTCAACTTAATTTTGATTATTTGAAATCATATTATATCATATTTGATCTTATCTTGTCATTTCTAAAATCAAATCTGTTTTTTTTTGAATTAAGTCTGATTATATCTTTTCTTTCACTTTTCTGCAATCAAGTCTGATTGTTTCCATTATCAATTCTGTTTCTATCTTCTCACACTTTCGTAAAATTGATTCTTATATTTTTAAATATAAAAATGATACTATTTTCTCTTTCACTTTTCTACTACGTTACTGGATACTGCATATATGCCCCATGAATAGGATATAAAACGCCTGCAGATACGGATATGCATGGATTCTGTGGGGATACGGCTGGGGTATGTCCCTGGGCCTGTGGATACGCCTGGATATGTCATGGCATACCCTGGGCCTGTGGATATGTGGCGTATCCCAGGAAAACTGTTTTTTATTTTATTTTATTTTTCAATTTCACCTCTTGAATGTCAAACATGGACCTCAAAATACAATTAAAAACAAAATGAAGTGGATTCTCAGTTACTTATGATAACTATGTGCAGTTGCAGACGGTTTTTTGTTGGATGCTTTTAAATATTTCTTAGATATTTGAAAGTGTAATGGTGTGTGCAGTTACAGACAGGTTTTTGTTAAATCCTTTAGAATATTTCTTTCATTAATCTAAAGCCTCATGGTTATATGGCTATTCAATTAATCCGGAATTTGTCAGAAAATTTGCTGGCTATTTGTCAGAATTTGTCCAGTACATATGTTTTGATGCCATTTGAAGCTTTTCAAATGCAAAACAAATTATTACATTTCTGCAATCGATGTTATCAATATTTAGGCTTCCGATTCCCAGACCAGTCATGGTGACCGAGATGAGAAAAAGCAAAAGTTAGTTGCTGCTGGAGTGATATTTGCAGAGCAGAATGAAGCGCATATAAGGGGCCTTTCAGAGAATGGATATCCAGATCTGCACATTTGTCTTGCAACCCATGTAACAGGGATTATCATCCAATGATCCATGCTATTAGTACAAAGAACATGCTATAAAACTAATTTAAGATCAATTATTGAATATTATGATATTTGGCATTGAATTATGAGTATGTTTTGTGGTGATTTAACTTATTTTGTTTCCTCTATGCATATTATGTGGTTAATTTTGCTTATATGGCTATATTTTTTATATTTTTAATTTTTTTAATATATTTTTGTATGGCCGTATCCAAGCAACCCCCAAAAAATCCCTGTATCCACGTATCTGATTCATATCAGTAACATAGTTTTTTAAAGATAAAATCTGATTCTGATCCTATCTTTTCTTTTGCTTTTCTGAAATCAAATCCGATTCTGTTTCAATCTGTTCTTTTGCTTTTCTAAAATCAAATCTGATCTTAGCTTTTCCAGAATCATATCTGATCTTTGAAGCGTGACCAATTTTAAAAGTGGAGAGAACAAGGGGACGTCATAATATTCGAGTGGGTTGGGTTAGGATTAAAAAATATCATAGTTCCACGGGGACACGTGCCCCCCAAAAAATCCCACATTTCGGGGACGGGGACGTCCCCCAGCCGCCTTGCCACCTCTGCCAAGTTCCGCCGCCGTCCCGGGACGTCTCCCTCTGAGAGGGGACGTCCTAGACACTTTTGGACGTCCCTTGGACGTCTAGGCATCCCCCATGCAAGACAAAGTCATAAAGTGTTTTTTTATTTTCAAATTTAAACAAAAAATGGATTTTTATGCTTTCTACCCTAACCCTAATTGCTAGTTGGACCCGACCCCACCCCAACCCCCAAGGCCTCCCAAAAGCCTTTCGTTTGTTGCCACATGTTTCTAGTTCTTCTGCTACTGAGAGGAACTGGTCTACTTATAGCTGGATTCACTCCATGAAGAGGAACATGGTTACCTCTAAGAGGGTAGAGAATCTTGTGGCTGTACATAGTGCCTTGTGTCTCATTGACCGCAACACACTTGCGTACAAGGAGAGTCCAATAGCCGGATGGGATGTAGAGCCAGAGGAGCCAACACAGATTGATGATGATGCTACACAGACAGGGCTGGTTGGTATTAGCTTGGAGGAGCTTGAGCGTGTGGAGTCCAGCAGTTCTAGTGATGAGGAGTTCCACATTGGGGATGATTAGCCATTGAGTCATTTGTATTTACTTGTAAATTTTTAATCTGGGGCTCTTGTGAATATGAAAATTAGTATGAACACTAGCTTTCAAGTTAGGTGCATTTCAAGTTTTCTGTCTAGTTTTTTTTTCCAAGGTTGCCATAGAAACTACAGACTGGAAAAAGAATAGAGGTCCATTGGTGAGTTTGACAATTTTTTTTACTATTTACTTTTATTATTTCACTATTGTATTTTGTTTTTGAATGTTGTTGATACTTGATTGTAATCATGAATCATCATTATGAAATTTTGAAAATTCAATGTTCAGTTATCAATATTTATTGTTTAATGTTCAATGTTAAATTGTTAATGTTCATTGTTCAATAGATCAAACTTGAAACTTAAATGATTAAATCACAATGTTAAATTGTTGATGTTCTATGCAATATATAGATACTTAATCCTTATACATATTTTTATAACTAATTTTTCAAGTACTATATGTATTTCAGCACCGCTCCTCTGCTGTCCCCAAACTTAGGCCCCCCATCCCCTCGTCTCGGAAACGCGTCCCTACATCCCCGTCCCCTCGTCTCGGAAATGCTTCCTTGCGTCCCCCTGTTCCCCTGTCCCTGAAACGCTGTGGAACTATGAAAAATATCAATGTAAGGAAAAAGATTAAGCTACGATGCAAGTCTCAGGGACTGTAGGAGGCAAGAGGGTTAATTCCTTGCTGGCTTGCTTAAAGACTGATTTGAAGACTTAAATACACTTTCATATTTCAAGTTAATTATGGAGCTAATAGCATAGTTAGGAAGCCCGGAAATTCGGACCCGTTTTGTAGGGAAAACAAATCCAAAAATCTGGACATCATGAAAATGTTCGTAAAAATCTGTTCTGGGATATACACACATATGTGAGCATAGTTTTATAAATATGAAAATTTGACATATACAATGAAAAAAATTAACAACTTTATAAAATGTTAAATATTATATAATATTTATGGTTGCTAGGTGTTTTTTTCTGCAGTTTTTTTTTCTTAAATTTGTTGGAAAAAAGAACAGGGTGACCAAACATTTTTGGGTAACTGGCTGGATTTGGTAAATATGGTTAATACTTAATAGTAATTATGAAGTGATAAAGTGAAGACTTGTGATGAAAAGTTAAATCATGTGAAGACTTGTGATGAAAAGTTAAATCATTTGGCTTCCATATAAATGGGAAGTCATTTCTATGTTTTATATCATCAGTTCATATTAATAGCTTTGTGTTCTACAGCTGATATTTACTGTTATAACTGCAATATGTTTATTATCATATACTTATTATTCTCATAGATGTTAAAGAACACTTCAGACTACATGAATGTTATCAAGGACCACTAGGACTGTGAGTTGATGCCTCTGATAAGAAATTTGTGCAACTCATGAGGAAATAATCTATACATAGAGCAAAATTCCAATAGAGTGTTTATTGCAATTTTATTTATCAATGAATATTGATTATGCTTTGTAATTTAATTGTGAGACTGTGTAATGCAATTTTTATAAAAGCGCATTTTACTAAAATCCAAAATTTGATGGTATTTCAAAAACATTGAAGATGGAAGTAAGTGGGAAGTCAATTCCTTATTTTTTAATTTAAATTGATTGGCATTCTTGAAAACTTATCCCTTAATCTAATCCACTTTAGTTTTGGTTTCTTCTTCCTTGGGTTATGAATAGCTCAACCATTTATGCATATGATTGATACTAGGTTCTGTTTTATGCAGAAATAAGTTTTGGTGAAATGATAATTAATTTCATATCTACATTTTTTCAGGATGGTGGCATTATAGCTATTTTTGATGCATCATCTGAAAGGAATGAAGATAATGGTAAAATGATGCTGATACTCTTTCTTTTGTTTTTGTATCATGTTGTTTTTCAAAAAGTAAAATGGCAGTTTCTCTTTTGCAGAAAGATTAACTTTTAAACCCCCAGAACAGAAAGATGCTATAAAAATGCAAAAAAAGCTACGGAACGCAGCAAATGAAACTACAAGGCGCCCTAACAGTGCAAAAAAAACATGCAAGGATTGAATCTGTCAAGGATGCTTTTGTCAAGACTTAAGAATGACTACTTGATGCCTGGTTTCTCTTCAAGAAAATCAAGGCTGTGGTTAACACTGTTGTTTGTTCTTAATGCACGTTAATTGATTCAATTGCTTTTCCTATAGATGATTTTCATGGTTAAGCTTCCCTATGCATGTTAGAGAGCTACTATTGAAGCTCAAATGCCAAATTATCAAAAAACCTGTAACAACATTGTAATCTATCAGTTTTGTAACAGTCAGAATTTAAAGGGGATCTTAAATTCATGCTTGTCAATAAGTTCTGAGCCTTCAGAGCGATAAATTTTGTTGGGTTCATCAATTTCTGATCAATTATCTTAATTTAATAGTGTGTTGTAGACACGACTTATTATTTCTGTATCTATGGAAGAAAATTTGACCAAATAACAATGATATTAAACATAAAAGGAAACTCTTAAACGGAAACCTAGCCACTATTTTCTTTTCTATCAAGTTCTAAGTTCGTATCTTTCTATAGGACTCTTCGGATTGTATCCTTAGGCCAGCTTTCAAGTAGATATAGATATCTTCAGACCTAGGTTGCCACCATTAGAGTGGTTTATAAAGGCAACTTATTTTCCCAAACGTCCCATAGCGGTAATATTAGTGCAAACTTTAATAATACGGAAACCCTTGTTTTCTTGCTTGATTTCTGTGCCTTTAATTTCTTCTCATTCATGTCTGAAGCATGGCCAGAACAAATATGTCAGCGGCCTAGGGCGTGGGCGAAGCATAGTAAAATCTGTGTATTTAGACTCTTTCTCATTCTTGAGCATGCCTTTAATGGGCACAACTTCATACGAAGTAACGAAAATAACCAACCGATCTCATGTTCATGCTTTAATATGAAATGGACTGTTCAGGCAGAACCTTTCATTGTTGTTGGAGATTATTAGCTGGGAAGGACATCTTCATTAGTTGGATGTGATGGAGGCAATTTCTCTGTAGGATCAATTAGGATCATCAAAATTGTCATTGATTTCCTCCAATTGACATGTTGCTTACTGCTTATATTCATGATATTCATGATGCTTTTTCAATTTCAAAGCATTCTACAAATTCCCAAAGAGTTTTGAATTATTCCAATTTTTCGGTTTATCAAACAAAATGATTGTGTTTTGAGTTATTCTATCAAACTTTAGAAGTGAGAAAATGAAACTGTATTAAGCCACAATTTACAGTAATGGGCACCATCTTCATTGTTATTTTCGTGTAAAAGGGCAAAATAAATAAATTAAAATTGTACAGCATCTTTACAAAATTGATGCTTGTACAGAAAATGTCATATGAAACAATCGACAAGATCACTGGCTGAAAATCCAACACGCACAAGTAATTCACTGAAGCTCAAGCTCCCTGTGGTGCTACACATATTGCTCAACTCTTGGCTTTGGCCGGGTCAACTGAATCCGAATAGAGCGTATCTTCATCCTTGAATTGCTTTCCAGGCACTGAAGTCATTTCAAATGGAGTATTTTACCTTCTATAATATGGTGAAATATTGTGTATGCCTCTCATGTGTTCATCCTTCTAAACTTTCTCCCGAAGAACAGTTAACATAACACATGGATACTTGCCAACTATTTTCTAACTGTGGAACAATCTGAGTCATGGCTATCGTAAGGAGCAGTAAGGAGCTCGTGCATGCATTTTGGGCAACTCTTGAGGCATATACATGCTGTTGTGATCGGATTGATTGGCCAGATGGACTTAACTATTTTAAAGGACTGTTCTGATGTGTGAGTGCCTCTTGAAATTTGTCCTTAATACTTCTGTTGGAACAAGTAGAGCTGCTATCGTGATTTTGCATGTTTTGCCCACTTTTCAGAATAACTGTTGGAGAAGTTTTAGCACTTGGTGACATGCACTCATTGCTAGAAAGTCTATACTTGATTCTGCCCTCACCATAGGAGTATTGCACTGCAGGCCTGGTGTGTAGGAAACATCATCTGTTGTGTTGCACACTGATGTTTTGCACTAAGATAACCTTTGAAGACTAGAGATGTGAGCAGCTTCATTATTGACCACTGGAAGTGCAGGAGCTCTTTTCTTATTTGGTTGAATAGATATTCCAGAAAGGATTGCAGCGTGCTCAACAATTACACACTGGTGATAATTTGAAGCTAGACCTTGACAAGGAAGCTGTATATTGGAAGTTACACTCACAAGTTGCATCACTGTCTGCATGTAAGAACGGCCATGTAAAACCTGTTGGACAAGATCCACAATTACTTCCTCATCACCCACTTCGATTAAATGCCACATCATCCTCCACATTGGATGCATGATTCAGTGGACTCCCTCCCTTTGGACGATGGATTGGAGAAAACCTTTCCAATGTTCCCTCCTTTAAAACGGTAGTGTATTGGACGATGGATTGGAGAAAACCTTTCCAATCCTGCCTCCTTTAAAAAGGTAGTGTAAAAGTTAGGGTAGAGCTTATAGGAAAACATTGAGCTGGGCGTGACTATGTAATATGGTTACACTTGATTCTTACCTCTAGGTGCCTTCATGGAAAAGTATAGGGGTTTAGCTTTTAGCATTGCAAAAAGTTTAAAACCTATCTTCAAGTGTTTCCATGGCTACAACAAGATCTCAAAGAACTCGTGCCATTGTAACATATGGCCTTATGATGTGAAACTCATTGTTTCCCATCCATTGTGCCAAAGCCTTTGGTGAACATGCACACTTTGTAATAACAAATGGTTACAACATTTTAAATCTTATAAGCACACCATCACAATCACAAATGTGAAAGAAACTTATTTTCAAATTCAAACAAATAATATACGACTATCTTTATTTCAACAACGTACATGCTGCTATAAGCAGATTGATTTTAGAGGATAGATCTGTAGTTTTCTAATAGTTTAATTGTTCTCAAAAGAATAAGAGTGACGCCTTAAAGTTTTGTAGCCATTTTACATTGTAAATCAACCCTCAAACTAAGGTAAATTAAGAGCAAAATGTAAGCAATAAAATTACTGAAGAAAAATGAATAAATTTAATTGTGTTGAGGGATCACTCTGTGTAGGGATTGATTGATTGGTTGGTATATAGATGATTAATAAAATGCATTTTTGTTTTAATCTTGGTCTGTTGGTCTGTCGGGCTGGGTGTAGCAGTTGAGATGGGGCGGTGGTGTACAAACCACCTAGATTTGAGCTGTGATGGGCTAAGAGCATCATTTTTTCCCTTGAAATAAGCTAAGGTTCTTGCTAATATTAAAACAAGTTTTGCTGAAGTGTTGAGCCACCTCGCATGGAATTCAGAGATCGATATTAGAGTTATGAGAAAACGCTAGATAAGGATTCATTTTTGTGAACTTGAAGGCTTTGGTTTCAAGTTTTGTTGTGTTTGAAAGCTTTCTGCTTCCTACATTTATTTGTTACATTAAACATCATATCATGAACAAGCAAATGGCATCACATGATAACATCTTAAAAATTTTGACATGAAAAAGGAAATAAGAGTTTCTTGTCAACAAATAGATTAATTAACACCAATGGATATGAACAAGGAGCTTATGAGAATTGAAAAATTTAATAGTTCACAATTTTTTTTGATCAATAAACATACAAATAGGTGCAACAATGCTGTGCTATATACAAAAAATAGAACTAGAGAACCTAGGAAAAACCAAACATCGAAGTAGAGCTTAAGCTAAGAGTTCAAGTATCCATATTATTGACAAGAAAACCTAAATCACATTCACAAGTCATATTGTAGAAAAAGTGTTCAAGTATTATCATTCAAGTTTTATGGTCACCAAAATAAACATGAAAAGGCTGCTTATTTATATAGGAGCCATCCATCTTTTGATCCACCCTTATGATCATTTTTGAATTTATGCAAAGATCTACAACTACTTTAGTAAAATGCAGTTAAAACAGTAGAATGCCCTGCTCCTTTAGCCTATTTTCACCTTCAATTCTAATTGCATAAGATGTCCCATAAAATTGGGCATTGCAAGTTAAGCTTATGACCATCCATTAATACCAAAAAAGGCCTACAAGAACCATAAATTACTATTAGTTGCAAATGCAATGAAAAACAACCTTAGGGGCTGATTGAATGAAGCCTTGAAACCTCCATTCAACAACATGAATCAAATATGGGAGTGGTCTATATTCCTTAATCCCACCTTTTCATCATTACATGCACACTCAAGCAAGCTAGTCTTTGCATCATCTCCCAAAATTAATCAATTTTTTATAAACTAAATTTAACTTCCTCGCATAGTTGAGTAAACGGCAAAGTATTTTGACTTGCCAAGAAATATGAATAACGAAAGGCTTTTTTGAGTTGCCTAGAAATACAAATAATAAAAGACAATGCTTGTATTGAGATCCATCACACCACTTCATGGCCCTGAGACGTTTTCACGCATGCTAGGACAATCTAGATTCCAATAATCTTAGCTGCCTTGAGGACATTGGACCAAGTTTTGGTCTTTCCAAGATCCACCAAAACCACTGGAATTTTTATAAAAATCAATAGTTCACCCATATTTTCATGTAGTTGGGCTTGTAGGGCACACCGAGCTAACTAGGTAATCTCTCCCCACTTTCAAATCCATTTTTTACCACCTTTTATTGGACAATTGCAACTCCTCCTGTCACTTTTGTTAGGCTGTTTCTTGGAGCATATTGCAAAAACCATCTTTTAGAGTCTTGCTAGGACATAAGCGGAGTGAAATGATATCCACCTAATGCCACAATACTATTAAGTAAATGGTTTTTATATACCAAATTCAACTTCCTCACTTGTTGAATAGATGACAATTTTTTTTGACTTGCCAAGAAATATGAATGATAAAAGGCTTTTTTGAGTTGGCTAGAAATACAAATGATCGAAGGCAATCCTTGTATTAATATCTATCACACTTCATGGACCTAAAAGGTAGAATCCACGTATGCTATAACAATCTATAATCCAATAATCTTAAGCCGCCTTATGGACATTAGACCAAGTTTTTGGTCTTTTTAGGATCTACCAAAGCCACTGCAATTTTTTTGACACCTAGTTTCACCCATATTTTCATCTAGTTGTGCTTGTAGGGCAACCAAGCCAACCAGGGAATCTCTCCCCGCTTTCAAATCCATTTTTGAGTGTCTTTTCTTGGACAATTGGAACTCCTCCCTTCACTTTTGTCTATTTGTTTCTTGGAGCACATTGCAAAAACCATCTTTTAGATTCTTGCTAGGACATAAGAGGAGTGGAATGATATCTACCTAAGGCCACAATACTATTATTTAAATGGTTTATGGAATAGCTGACTTATGGCACACTAATCAATGATTAGATAGGATGAGTCAATGGGTGACTTATGTTTTAGGTCAAAGGGATATAGTGTGCAATAATTTATAATTGGTAATTAGATTAGTTGGCCTCGTAGGGGATATTTCCAAGTCCATCTTTGAGATTTTGTTTAGGACACAAGGATTGCATAATGATATTAACCTAGGGCCATAGTATTATTATACAAATGGGTTGTGGAGTAGGCAACTTATGGTACCTATAACCAATGTTTAATTAGGATGGGCCAATAGGTGATTTATGGATTGGGTTAGAGGGATATAATGTGAAATAATTTATAATTTGTAATTAGATTAGTCAACCCCATGTGTAAAAGGTTTACTAAGTTTATCCTTCCCCATTATTATCATACGAGAGGTTATATATATGGGCATCTATGATTGTGAAAGGGAAGGGATGAATTATGATTTTTTCTATTGAGTAGATCAGGGTAGCACGTATGGATCTCATAGGGAGATATCTTTGCATGATTTCTTGCGAAAGAAATATTTTATGGTTTAATTATACCTTATGGGTATTTCTAATTTTACACACACACACACACACACACACACACACACACACACACACACACACACACACACACACACACACACACACACACACACACACATTGCTCAAATTAGGGTATACATGCACATTATACATCTTGTGTTGTATATTTCTATTATTTTATGCAATTTTTCTACATATTGGATACTTAGGGCACATTATTGTTATTGGAGCAACTATTCAAGCGAAGTGGGGGAAGTTTGTTTCCAGATCTAGGAATATTTTATAAACATTTTTGGAAGTATTCAGCGGAAATTGTGGTCTTGATCTCTTAATAATGGTATTAGATTGAGGTGATTCTTGCATCTCTAGAAAGTAATCTTTGAGACATTTTTGAAAAGTGGTAACAATAGCGAATTTGAGCAATATCGAGTGAGGTATGGTTGTGTAAAGATAAGCATATGAATTTGGATATTGGTAAATCTTCTAAACACCAAATTTAGAAAAAATCACATCCTTCAATCCTGGTAAGCAAATCAAACATTGTTTTTTAATGTTGTGAAATAAAATTTCAAATATATTGACCTAAATCGTTTTTATGTTGAAAGTTGTGGTAGAAAGAATATTCAAATAAGGTATGTTTTCTTGAAGCCCTAGGTTTTTATATATGAAATATGATTAACAAAGATATCTAAATTTTCTAGAAGCCATAATATTGATGCTATAAAATGCTGGATCAAATTTAAATATCTTAATTTTTATAAGCCTTGTTGGTCAACCAATTTAGGTCTTTAACTTGAAGGCCTAGCAATTATTAAATGGTGGCTAAGCTTTGTGAAGGAAAGCAAAACTATCCATCTCATCTAGGATGAAATTTAATATTGTTTCTATGTTTAAAATGTAGGCTTAAAAATAGAATAATTAAGTATAATTTTTATCGTAAAATTTAAACTTATATAGAAATCATGGTGAGCGTTTAGAAGCCCCAACATTTATCCAATACAGAAGGTGGGCCATAAATATTCTCTAAGAGGTATAACCAAACCATTTAAGTACCTTACCATCTACCCACCTTACATAAGACATTTTATTTCTTATAACACAATTATTTATGGAGGTGTCTCATTAATGAGATGCATGGGACACTTTTTAATTCTAACTTTATTACTAACTTAAACAAACTTTACAATCAATATTTTTAACAAAGCCTTCTTTATCCGAAAGTCCTAAAATATTAACTTGAGCAAACACAATCATCCAAAGAAGTCACTGCAACCTACTAATTGTATATGGTTTTTTGATTGACGTGTTAAAATGTCTATTGATTCACTTACAACCTAACCTCTTGTACTCTGTGCCTAGTGCAATCCTACAACCTCTTGACACTACCATCATCCTCTGATCCTTATACCAATACCTTTAGTGTAAAAGATCTACTTAGTTCCCAACAAAAATGATCATCATCGTCTCCTTTGAATTTGTACACAGTATGAAACATACAATGATTTCCTCAGCTATACTGACTACTATCTATCGATAGTTCATTGACTTCAACCTCTTTGTTGATTAATCCTATTGGTCAAAAGATTATCACTACCACCATCTCAAACGTTGATCTACAATGCTTTCCTCTATTAAAAAGAGATGAGTCTATGTAGATCTACATCACCTAAGTGCTCTAAAACTTGAAAAGTTCAGACATATCAAAAAATAACAAAAAAGCTTATCTCTATTTAAAAATTTGGATCAAGACCAACATAAAAATAAAATACTTTATAACTACTCTTACATTTCCTTATTTAACGCATTTTTAACATTGTCATAATTCCATGACTTATTTTCATGGAGCCTTATTCTATCTATTATAACATTAATTTTCTTTTATCTCTCATAAGTATAAAATATTTACATGAAACACTCTTAATGCACACTTATCTCTCCAAATAATAAATTTCACTCTTTAAACACGTATTTCTTTAAATAAACTATCACATTCTTTAAAGATTTATTTCTTTACATTTTTAAAGGAAAATAATGAAAGATTGGAGTTTGAGCCTAAAACTTTAAAGTACCCATTTGAAATATGACCCAGTAAATTGAAAATAGAAAAAAAAATGTATAAGAAAGAGTTGAGAAATAAATATAGAGTTTAAAATATTGAAGGATAGAATTCAGTGCCTTGTTGTAGAGCTCAACACTATATAAGAAAGTAAATAAGGAAAAATAGAGAATGAAAAGGTTGAAACTATAACCTTAAATTAAGGAAAATAGAAAAAAAATTCAAACATATTACCTAACAAGGAAGCTTCAATATTGTAGGTTGAGAGATGTATTTAGAAGGAGAAGGTTATTATTTCGATAGACCCTTTATGCCCTTTTTTTCAACAAGCCATTCTAAAAATTCAAGATAATACCCACCAATAATATTTGCGTCCTTATTGATCAGATTGTTTACGAGAGAAGATTCAAATGGAAATTTATGAGAGGAATCATTCTCCTCTTCATCTCTACGAACATCATTATTATCATAATTATTGGACATGTCCTATTGTTGCGTTATCATATGATGCATGCATTCTATGTAGTATGTTACACCATGTAGAGATCTAATTATAACTAAATTAGCTCAATTATCCATCAAAGTAACAGTCTACATAGGAGCCTTTGAAACATGATCTATCATAGATTCCACATCTCTCACATGGAAATATTGATGCTATACTTGTCCCTCCACATAAAAAAATCCTAAGGTCTTTTTGAACCTTTTGCTCTTCCTCACTTCGTTAGTCCTCATGTCCACCATGTTGCCAATATTAATTGGCCACTACATTCCACTCATTCTTATCAACTACTTGCATTAGTGGGGGCTTATTATTTGTCCATTTTGAAAGAGGAACATAAATAAATCTGTCAGTGTCTACTACATATTCAGGGTCATTTATCAATTAGCAATTACTAATAAATATCTTCAATTCAAGTTCAATAACGCTAAGTTGTATGTTAAATTGCAAAACAACCACAAAAAATGTTACTTCACTAAATGGTCCTATAAGAACTCTTATCACATGGAACGAGTCAACATTTTGTTTCTTCCACAAAAACTACATAATATATGTAGATGAATTAAATCACATTTTATAAAGATATTCACTTGTTTGCTAACTAAATTAATAGTTGTGTATAGTTTTATTCCCAAAATATATTGCATTTAAACCACAGAGAAAAACCATTTAAGATATTTTTTTTTCTAGCATTTCCAACACGTGAATGGTAAAAAAAGATGTTCAATAATTTCACATTGTCCATATATAATACATAAAACAAATGAATACCCATTATAACCATCACATTACCAACAAGAACTTTTTGATGCGACAAAATATTGTAAAATTTATTTTTAACGTCGCATGATCTTTGATAATAAATAATAGGAGAAACCTAAAGACTATCACCAATAATTACATGTACATACCTTAAAACATTAAGTCAATATCTACACAAATAGTTTAGGGTAGAATAACTACCGAATTTTATTGACCGTGTTTCAAGTAGAATGACTAACAAATATTATTGAAAGCACAAATGTGTAGGAACGCCAAGGGCCCTCCTCATAAAAATATTACAATATATAAGAATAACTTGATGATAAACCAATTAAGTTAATCAACTTTCACCTTTGCCCTTCAAATTACTCTATAAATAAGTAAAGAGGTTTAGGGCTTGAATGCATATTTAACTTTTAGAGAATCTTCTCATCCTAATGTGAGGATAATCACCAAAAATATATTGTTATTTAAAATTAACTTATAAATAAGTTATGGCTAATTTTGTGCACACAATGATGTGCTTATCTATAAAGAGTATTAAATATACAAGTACATCTTAGAATATAAAAATATGCATGTCCTAATATACACTAACAAATCCACATGAAGCAAGCCTTTCTAGTTTTAAAAAAAGGATGACCAAATTAAAAAAAATACATCTTTGCAAATTTTAGGAGGCAGTGCTCCTCCCACTTATTACTAAGAATAATTCTCTCATATAATTGTTTAGAATAAATTTCAAGTAAAGGAGGTCCTCTCAACCATTAAATATTATCCCAAATATCAGTAACATGTTCGTATGTGTCCTCCATTAACATTTTTCAAATCCCTCATCCCTAGGGTGTATGTGTATAGACATTATATATTCTTACTTGACACTTTTCTTGCCCAGGGCTTGTCGGCACACTAATCTCCTTGAGTGTTTGCATTCACATACATCGAGATTGGGGTGGGATAATTTTGAACATTTGGCATGATAAATGTGTCATGGGTTTCCCTTCATATTATCATCAACATAGATAATTTAAATAATCAAAATTTTCTTCTTATGCATCCTAATCCTTCCTCCAATCCAATTCCTATATTTCATGCTAACAATCGATGTCATTTTTCCAACCAATGCCATCCCTTTAACATCCTTGTTTATGCATATGTGGTTAGTTAGGGGAATGAAATTATGATTTCTTCTACTCCTTTGGTTGGGATGATGATGTTAGATAAAACTAAATCTTGATTTTAGGTACTCAAAACCCTATTTGTAGGTTTTCCTTTGTCATTTCTCAAGATACAAAATAATTCGCCTTGATTGGGCTCATAATTCCCCCTTAGGAAGAAGAGGAATTAGGGTTGAGGAGCTTATCCAAAGAAAGACAAGCTAGTAATAAATGCACTCAAGATTTGAAGTATAAGAATTATGCCATCAAGGTATACTCGGTATTTAGAGTCCCTAACAATGGTCTAATTCTATTTCTTCTATCCATCTTGACTTCATCTATAACCATCTCTCACAAATCTCTCAAAACTAAAGAGAAGATTAATACGTCAAAAAGTAGTGTAGTCATGATATAGGTTACCACTTAAGGGACACTTAACCTCTTTGCTGGGTGATACTCTCACTTTCTCTATCCTCTCTCAATATACACTCCCATGATGGGTTGAAATATCTAAGTTACATTCTCAACCAAAACAATGTTACATACACTTATTTGCATAAGCTAGAGACTACACTTTGATATTACAATCAAGGAATCCTTAGATTACCATCAAGGTTGTCTAGACTACTAGCTTCGACCCTTCTCTAAATTTCTTAGAGTCTTCAAATTTTGGTAGAGATTTCTATAAGTCCCCTTCCTTCCCAAAAACAATCTAGACACCTCTATTTATAAGCCTTCGAACATGGTTGGTGGATGGATTCCTACCCAAACATGCAACTACTAGTAGCTAGTAGTTAATGCATCTTCTGATTCTAATCAAATCTAGGTTTGATAAGCATGAATTAAAATGAAATCAAGCTGCCAACATATCAACTAATTGATCTTGAGTGGATGCACATGCAGATTTTTTTGAACTCTCTATCCACTATGCTAACATGTTCATACATTTTCGGTCAAATAGTCATCCCATTTTGAAAAAACTCCACATGGTACCTAGTCCACCTAATATCAAGAGATTTAACATGCCTTGATAGGTTCTGTAAGTTGATTCATGTGACATTGAATTATGGTGGAAACTTTTTGCGTTGAGATGACTTGCACACACCATACAAGTGCACATGCAAGTTCCGCACCCAAGGTGACATTATAAAGGTCCCTTTCTTGCCCATGTAGTCAAATTATACTCAAAAATGGACTTGATCATTCAAGGTGATGCAATATTTATCTACCCCTGGGATGCCCTTGTATCAGACACCTCAGGTAATTGAAATGTGAGTTTCAACTCACAAAATTGATTTTTTGAGATCATAGTTATGTAGACACCTAAATCTAGCCACCGATAACCTCCAACCAGGCTTTTGACCAATTTATATCAAAATGCACAATTTGGCTTAAAAACACTAAAGTATATTAAAAGCTTTGAATCTGATATAGTCAAGTGCTGATTTTGGCCAAGGTATCACTAAATGGGACAATGCAATTTATGGGCCAGCTAACTTTGATCAAATCATTTCGAGTCAAAATGCCAATTTTACACTTAGGTGCTTTGGATTGCTCTTTTCTATCAAATATCTTACATGAGACACATGCCTTTGTTATTTGGTATTGGTAACATCCTAAATGGGATAATGGATCCAACGCATCTGACATTAACTTTTAATTCTAATCTAGTCAAATTTTGGACCAATAATAAGGCATCTTGATCAATTTGAGTAATTTGTACATAAAATGCTTAATCATGCTTAAGAGCTAATTAAACCAAATTAGATCCTAATTAATAATTCCATGAAAACTTGTTGAATACTTATTTTTAAAAATAAATATTGAATATCTACATCATCAGGTGACATCATTTCTTGGGAAGACATCCCTAGGCCATAAATGCCACAAATATCTGAATCAAGCCACCCCATGCCTCCCATACCTCTTAAATGCTCATCTATCCAAAATATTGATGAGCCTATTTATGAATTTTTAATTACAAAATTGGATTATTCCTTAGCCACACATCTCAATCTTGAAATGAACAGTTCAGGCTGATTCTAGCCATTTTCCAAAATCTACAAATAGAGAGGCCATGAACATCATTTCTATGCTATTTGGGTGCAAATTTATTATTCTCAAATATCTTCAAGAAGCTTGGATAATGCAAAGTTATAATGCACAAATAATTCCAAAATCCATTACAATTAATGTTATAATGACAAATTATTGAGCCAAGCCAAGCCAAAGCCACAAGGTGCCAAGAGGAGATGAAGGCAGCCACACTCCATTGAAGAAGATCTCTTGAAGCACAAGCCGAGCAAGCCAATGAAGGATACTTTTGAAGCAATCAAGGATTTGGTGAGAAATTTGTGTTGTGTTCATATTTCTCATTTCTCTCCATTTTTAGTTTTGTTGTCAAATGGTTTTTCGTCATTAAGCTCCCCTTAGTGTCTAGGCCTAGAGATGTTACGCTAGTTAGTTTCTTTCATTTTGTTTTCATTTTAGAACTAACACAATACTAACCATCCTCTCTTGAATCAAATTCTTAATTCACATAATGGCATGCTCAGTGGGACTAACACATCCCATGTATCAAGGAGAGCAAGAGGCAACTTAAATTTTTTAATTTAGATGCTTAAAACTCTTCCTACATGTTTTTCTAACTTCATTTGGCCGTATTTTATCTTCATGGGTTTACACAGGTAACCATTGATGGTCAGAGGAACCACCGACAGTTTCATTTTCAACTGTTGATGGTGTTTCATTTTCAACTATCGATGGTCAAGTATAACCGTCACCGGTCATGTACAACCATCAGTGGTCACTGTCAAAACATAGACCTGAGAGTTAATAGGCTATTTTAAAATTCTTGGTTTGGGGTCATCTGAACTCTATTTTTCATGTTTTTTTTAAAAACCACATGTTTTTTTCAAATTTTTTAGAGTTTGACATTAGTTTAGCTTCGAGTTTTATAGATTTTTCACAAAATTTTGAAAATCTCTTTGGATGTTTCTAATCTAACACATTTGCTTTTGGGGTGATGCCTTAAGGGTAGACAGGTAAACAACAATCTTCAAATTTGTTAAAACATGTTTTAGACCATCTTTTGCATGCTTTTAAAATGAACTAGGAACTTTGTTTTAGTACTTAATGAAATATTTAGGTGGTTAAAATAAATGTTTGATAGTTAGCCTTTCAAAGTTATAACTTAAGACCAAGGGGTCAAAAGAACACCACCGCATCTTTTAGTTGGGTTTTAAAATTGAACACACTTGTCAATTCTTGTTTTCAATAATTGTTTAATTAAAACTTATTTGGAAAAAAGAAGGTTTGTATGTGTATGCACTTCCATTTTTCCCCTTTAGGGAACCCTTGGAATCAAAATCGCCATCCTTATTGCAAAAAGCCTAGTCCAAGGCTTAGAAATAATGTTGTCTAAAGCACTCCTCAAAAACTTGTAATAGTATTGGGTGACCTTGACACGACTCTAAAATATTTCTATTTTATGATTTTTTATTTCATGCAAACTTGGCTTGCAAGGGAGACTTCATTACTTCCCATAAGTTCTTTAGGGAAGCTTTTGCCCAAGGTTTCACCTCCCGACACTGACTTCACCCACTCCCATTAGGATCGGAGGTTTGAACGATTAAACCGCCTTCTAGTGATGGAGTTGCATATGAGACATATGTGCACTACACTAAGTAAGCGATGGATGTAGTGGTTGAAAAAAGGGCTACACCTTTTTGCAACAATCCAAGTGCCGCATACACCCAATTTTGATGCTTTTCTTTTGCATCGTTTGATGTGAAAGTCATTGTGCAATTGATTCCCCTAGAAATGTTTGAAAAACTTGCTAGTTTAGTCAACCCCAAATTTTGATGCCCTTGCTAGGATTTGGATAATTATACTTAGAGTATTTTGGTCATTTTTTCTTGGTATGTTTTGAGATTAAAACGTGATTATTTGTTTGTAAACCATGCCAAAATCAATTTGTTTATACGTCACTCTTTTATCTAAAGAGGCATTATGCTGGTTCTTTTACACCACACTTTTGCCTTGAATTTTTTTCTAAACTTGTTTGTGTGTGTGCCAATTTGAATTGCGGAGCGTAGTGTTACGCTACCCAAATCATGTCAAACCATTTTTGCCTTTGAGTTTTTGAAACATAACATTGATCACATTATTTGAGCATGGTTACACCATTAGGCTGCTCAATTTGTTTCAAGATTTATTTGGCAATACACCAAAAACTGTTTGTTTCAAACCATGTCACATCAACCGTTTGGACCTCATTTATGTGTCATCATGCTATCCAATTTTGTCTAGCTTGTTTGGTAAAATCCTAGTTTTTAATGCTATGCTTGCAATTGATCTTGATAAGTTTGGATTCAAACATTGATTAATTTTTATTTAGGCCTCAATTCATGGGGTTGATACACAGATCTTTCTATTTTGGGTTACATAACTTTGGTTAATCAATTATCCAAATTTTAACACTATTGATGATTTGTTTGTTTAATGCATATCCTCATCATTGTTTGTGCATTTATTAGGGAGAACACAACCTTTCTTCAAAGAGCCTTTTATCTTATACCTTATGCCAACTGATCATGTTTATATTTGATTATGTGTGCCCGGTCTATGTTAATTTTTATTCCAAACTTGTTAGATTAAATTCACATTAATCCTTTATTTCAAGTCTAGCTTTTGATGTAATTTGGTGAAAACTCCTAGCACATGCCTTGTTTGAGCCTAGCTTTTGACTCCACATTTGGACAAAATACTTAGCGACTCTTTTCCCCTTAGTTTAGACATTATTTGGGACACTTTGACCTAGATATTTGACATGTTAGTTTTTATTCAGACGCTTGACCTTTCATGCGTATGACATTTGACTTTAGACTATTTAATGCAAAGTCTTAGCACAAATCATTTAGGAGATACATCTCCATTTTCAGACGACGTAGGAGATACAACTCCACCTTTGACCAAGTTAGACCATGTTTGAATCATTTATCTTTTGGACATAGTTTTTCAGAGTTTACATAACTCTAGACCTTTTATTTTGGAGCTTTTATCATTTACGCAGATATGTCTAGCTACACCTATGGTGGAGTCATGTATAATCATACTTATGGTAGAATAGCCACACAAAATGACTTTTATGGCTTTATTCAAGACCCCAATGATACTAATATGGTTTTTGAGAGATTTATATCCACCTCATAATAATTATTCATGGGATCAAAGTCACGAACTAGCTTACGACCCAACTTGAGACCTTAATTGGTATGAAGAGGCTAATGAGGAATTTGAAGACCCAACTATAGATAATGTTATTTAGGATGTAGATCAATACCCTGTTTATGATAATCAGTACACAAAACATAGTCAAAAACTAGCTTATGATCCAACTCAAGATCAGGATGATATGGTTTATCAAGAGGACTCAGATGCTTTGGCTTGTACAAGCAATCAAGTTCCATGACATCCTTTTGTTATTCGATCATTGGCTAACCCTAACTCTCCTTTGGCTTGTTTGAGCAATCAAGCTCCACAATATCTAAGGAATACTATTATTATTTTAGGACCTCATCCTTTGGCTTGTGCAAGCAATCAAGCTCCACAATGCCTCCTTATCATTCCAAGATTTCATCCTTTGGCTTGTGAGAGTAATAAAGCTCCACAATGACCCTTCATCATTCTAGGACCTTGTCTTTTAGTTTATGTGAGCAATCAAGCTCCATATGACTCTATCGTTACCTTTTTAGGACTTCATCCTTTGGCTCATGCAAGTAACCATGCTCCCTAATGCCCTACCATTATCCAACCACATGCCATTCCTCATATATAACCAATCCCATCCAAACCTCAATCGATCCAATCATTCAAAGACCAAGCTATATTCAAAACTAGTACTTTTCAATTCATTGGAAACCAAGGCCAAGGGAACCAACCAATTCAAGATGTTTTTGTTGAACCAATCATTTGTGATAAGTCAATCTGTGATGAATCACCTATTGATCCTATACTAGTTTTCAAAGAGTCACACTTTGATGAGCCAATCTTTATTGAGTCACTTATTAATGATTATAACTGCCTTTGGGCAAATCATTACCTTGACCATATACCTATTTTTCAAGAGCCTTCCTTTGACAATCGAGTCTCTAAGGATTTATCTCTTGACCTTTTTTCCATTGTAGAAGAGTCTCACTTTGACAAACTAGTCTTTATGGAGCCCATTATGCCATCACAGGCCATTACTTGTATAAATCTAAACATTCAACAAGACATCGTTGTAATAGATTACACATCAGATGAAGAATCAGAGTTAGAGTTGGTTTTATTTTTGAATTGACATCAGATTTAACATAAAAATTAGAATCAATATTAGTCTCAACATTGGATTCAGAGTCCAGTGAGTTGGAATCAAATTTAGATACATAACATGTTCATGACTGTAAAACATTGGTTATGCATGCCTTGCAGATCAATTTGAATATATTTGTGATCCTTATACAATTTTTGAGGATGATTACTTTAGCTTCAACACAAGTTATCCTAGTATCTTCTACAAATATTATGTAGCCTCTCCCCATTCCATTACCATTCCATAGGCCATTACCATCAACCAACATAGCCATATTATTGACATTCCACTTCCCATAGTGTTGATTGAGACTGATAGAATCACACTTTGTTGAACTACATCCATATTGACATAGCAATTGAATAAGAGAAAAGAGGCCAAGATTGCATTCATGTAGATAAATAATACTCTCCTAGTGAAACCTTTTCGGAGGTGTTAAGGGACACACAAAGTTCAAACTCAAAATCTTTTAGTGAAATTTTTTTGGAAGCACTAGAAGACAATCAAAGTCAAAAGCTAATGTTCATTAGTGAAACCTTCTCAGAGGCGCTACGAGATAATCAAGGCAACTTCATTGGTAAAAACCTCATTGAGGTGGCAATAGCTGAGCATAAAAGTCCTTCACTACTTAATGAAGACATTATTCAAGATCAAATAAAAATAGCTTCCAATATAAAACCTAATAAAATGGTAGCTACTCTCAGGCCCAAACAATAGAAAAATCTAATGATCTTATTAAGAGAACAAGTCTTCAGCCCCACCACAACCAAAGTTATGTTGAATCCAATATCAATAACATTACGTGTGACTAAAAGTCCTGATCTTCATTTATTTCCACACCATTATATATTCCATTATCATCGACCATTCCATTTCACAAATAAAACTATCATCCAAATTTTATCCCTATTTACCATCCATGGCCACACTTTCCTTTGCAGAAGCTACAAAGGGACCTTGTCTCGATGTTTGAAGGAATTAAAATCAATGGCCAATGAAGATCACAAAAATATTCAGATGAGGTGTGGGCTAGTAAGTAACATGATCAGGTATTCTATTTGTATCACTTGTTGATTAGGATGTGCATCTCCCCATCAGTAGGAGAAACAGAATCAAAAACCACACCTAGGCTAAAAACATGTACCATACCATTTCACATTGCCATGCCATTGCTATTGTTACATATCCTTTTGCCATTATCGCGTATCCTTCCATTTAACCCATCTCTTGGGAGAATCCCTCATACCATTTTATCCAATCTATCAAAACGATCATTATCTTAAGCAATTCCATACCATCCTATCATTCCATTCCTATCTAGACCAAAGCCTATTTTTAGTCATCCTACCCAATCTTGTTTTGATCTCGATTCATTTGGTTCTTCCCATACCTTTTATGAGAGGATTCTAATCAAGTTCAAACAGTCAATCAAATCCATGTTTACAATGATAGTCTATGAAAGTAGTGTGATAGTTGATCTGGCAAGATATCTTTTATTTTTCATCATGTATCAATTTTGTTTATGTGAGCCTGATTATAACTACCTATAGGTAAATTAGTGTCTCATCGATCTTGATACTAATTATAACCACCTATGAGCAAATTAGTATCATTGACCTATGCCATTGTATCCTAATTATAACTATTTATGGGAAAATTAGGGGCAACACTTATTTACCATGCATTGCCACATTATTTTGCCATTGCTATTTTCATTTGACTAACCATTTGTCGGATTTGAGAACTTGTTGGGACCTAGTTGGTTTTTCCGTACCTTTTGTGTGGATGGAATTACTATAACTTGAGGTCATTTTAGGATTATGTGGGCCATGCTCAATTCATGTTGAGGTCACCTTAGTCCCCCTTTCTATATGCTCTCATCATTTTATGAGCAACCTAAGCCAAATGCTCTCACCATTTTGTGAGCAGGTATCTTATCATTCCCAATCGAGGTAAGATACCTCAAAATTCTAAAAATATTAAAATATTCAAAAATCCAAAAACATTTATCCTATCTAAGCCTAGTCAGTTATCCTCGATCCACCCTACTGGGGTGTGGTCATTGTTAGGATGCTTTTTTTTGCTTTTGTTTTCAGGCTTTCTATTTATTTATTTCAAGTTGTTTATTTGTTTGTTTGTTTTTATATTTATTTGTTTGTTTGTTTACTTGCCTATTTGTTTGCTTTCAACACTGTTACCTTGACTCAGTCTATATGTGTTCATTGGGTGATTCCTTGCACACATTATTCTTGAGTCCATCCATATTCATATGTCAACATTGTCATCATGGTTTTTATCATTGGTGTCTTATTTTTGAGTGTTTATTGGATTGAAAGTCAATATTTATGCATTTTTCAACCAAGTCTTCATGGTGTTCTATCATGATGCCTACCATCACATGCTACAACAAAAATTAGCTTCAAGAAGGTTTATAATAAATAGAGTCACATAAGTTTCTCCTTGGTACCTTGGCAAATCCTTTCACCCATCTTGATTGAATCAACCCATTTCCCAATCTAGTTGTATCATTGCTAATAAGGATGAGCATCTCCTCATTGGTAGGTATAACTAAATCATTCTAATGATCAATATTCTTCTTCTTTTTATCTCTTTCCTCACTTTGCACCCGGTCATCTTTAATCTGTATTCCAGGTTATATCCTTGAGTTATGCTTGCTAATCAACCCTAATTGGGGCACCATCATCTTTAGTCGATTCAAGTCCTCTTAATGATTATAACCACCTATGAAAAAGTCATTATTTTGACTTTTATTCCTAATTATAACCACCTTTGAGCAAATCAACATCCTTTTTAAATCAATGAAGGCAAGCATTTTGTCATTTCAATTAATCTCAACCATGGGTTAATTCTACCTTTCTTCTTGTTTCTTTTTGAGGGAGCATCCATCAACAAATGTGATGACCACTCCTTGAAGGGGACATCATCATAGGCTTCCCAAAGCCATTTGGAGCTTTGTTTTTTAATCATCATCTTATTTTCTGGCATACACTCCATTTCTCATTATTTGAGAAGACATTGCTATGCCTATGATTTGTAACATCTTCCCAAATAGGTGCAAATTGTAGACACCTAAATTTGGCCACCGACAACCTCCAACTAAGCTTTTGACCAATTTCTATCAAAATGCACAATTTGGCTTAAAAACACTTAATCATATTAAAAGCTTTGAATCTGATATAGTCAAGTTCTGATTTTGGCCTGGGTATCACTAAATGAGATAATGCAATTTATGGGCTAGCTAACTTTGATCAAATCATTTCGAGTCAAAATGCCAATTTTGCACTTGGGTGCTTTGGATTGCTATTTTATGTCAAATCTCTTGTACAAGACACGTGCCTTTGTTATTTGGTGTTGGTAACATCCCAAATGGGATAATAGATCTAACACATCTAACATTGACTTTTAATTCCAATCCAGTCAAATTTTAGACCAATAACAAGGCATTTTGATCAATTTGAATAATTTGTACATAAAATTCTTAATCATGCTTAATATATAATTAAACCAAATTAGAGCCTAATTAAGAATTCCATGGAAACTTGTTGAATACTTATTTTTGGAAATGAATATTGAATATATACATCATCAGGTGATATTATTTTTTGGAAAGACATCCCTAGGCCATAAATGCCACAAATATCTGAATCAAGTCACCCCATGCCTCATCAATGCCTCTCATACCTCTTGAATGCTCCTCTATCCTAAATATTGATGAGCATATTTATAAATTTTAATTACAAAATTAAATTAATCCTTAGCCACACATCTCAATCTTAATATGGACGGTTCAGATTGATTCTAGCCATTTTCCAAAATCTATAAATAGAGAGGCCATGAACATCATTTCTAAGATATTTTGGTGCAAAGTTATTATGATCAAATATCTACAAGAAGCTTGGATAATGCAAAGTTATAATGCACAAATAATATCAAAATCTATTGTAATTAGTGTTATAATGCGAAATTGTTGAGCCAAGCCAAGCCAAAGCCACAAGGTGCTAAGATGAGATGAAGGTAGCCACACTCCATTGAATAAGATATCTCGAAGCATAAGCTGAACAAGCAAATGAAAGAGCCTTTTGGAGTAATCAAAGATTTGGTGAGAAATTTGTGTTTTGTGTTCATATTTCTCATTTCTCTTCATTTTCAGTTGTGTTGTCAAATGGTTTTTCCTCATTAAGCTCCCCCTAATGTCTAGGCCTATATATGTTATGATAGTTAGTGTGTTTCTTTCATTTTGGAACTAACACAATACTAACCATCCTCTCTTGAGTCAAATTCCTAGTTCACAAGTTATAGTGACCAAATTCTATGAGATTCAATCAATACGTGTCTTTTGCTACACAGTTCTTCCATTTGACTAAGTATTGATTTTATTCTTTCTCATGCATTGTTTTTACAACCTAAGAGTCCATAATGGCATATATTTATTTTCTCTCCTTCTCATGTAATTATATTCTCCAATTAGGAAAATGAACTTCAATCTCCTCCTTTGCCTTAACTTTCCCTTGCACCTATTGGAAGTCATATAGCTTTGCCACATTGAATATAGGCAATATGTCCATTCCTTTTAACAACTTGATCTTGGATGCATTTGTTGAGAACACACACAACACTTTACATTGTCTTATTTTATTTAGTTTCAACTTGTTGTAGGAACTAAGAGGAAATATCTCTTTGCATAGATGTGTCAATACTAGGTCTCCTTCCTCAAATTTGTCTCTTATATGCCTTTCATCTATGCACTCTTTGTAACTAAGGCTAATTAGTTCAAACATCTATTTCACTTCTTCATGTAAATTACAAATATAATCTCGATAATCTTATACCTCAACACTCCTCTGATATACTTCACTTAGCTTCCTCAGATCATCAACTCATCTGGGGTTAATCCCATAGACAATTTGGAAGGGTGTTATTCCAATACTCATTTATAAAATTGATATAGGTAAACTTTGATTGCTCCAGTACTAGGCCCTGTTGCACCAACTTATCCCCCATTATATATATCAAAAACTTCCCAGACTTTGGTTGACAAGCTCAGTCTATCCATCGATCTATGGATGGTATGCAGAGCAAAAGTTCAACTTTGTCCTTGGATTCTTCCACAATGTGTGCCAAAAATGGGTCACAAATTTGGTATCTTTGTCTGATATGATGTTACATGGAAATCCATGTATCCTAACTACCTCCCTAAAAAAGAGGTTGGTGATTTTGTTGTATAATTGGTCTTTCTGCAAACAATAACATTTTCCATCTTCAAGAATCGATCTACCATGAAAAAAATGGAGTCATTTCCCCTTTGTTTTCTTGGTAGTTAAAGCACAAAATCCATGCTAATGTCTTCCCATGGATGGTCTAAAACAACTAAGGGTTGGTACAACCACATGTTATGGCTTCTCCTCTTTGCCAATTCACTGACATTATTTCATATATTTGCACACATCTGCACCCATCCTAGGCCAATAATAACTCTCAACCAATAGTGCCATCATTTTGTCACTAGCAAAGTGCCCAACTAATCCCCTACTATGTTCTTTGACTAAATTTTCATAGATCGACCCCCTAGGTATGCATAGTTGTGCTCTTCTAAAAATCATACCTTCTTAGAATAAATAGTATAGCCACTATGTCCGATCCATGTTGGTTAGTTTTGTGCATGGCTTTTATGCATCATGAATTTCTTCATATTTTAGGTATGAATCTTTCATTGAGTGAAATCCCAACACCTTGACTCTCATCGCATTCATCACTTGCACTCTTCTTCTCAATGTGTCTGCAACCTTGTTCAATTTTTTATTATATGTTTGAGGACAAATGTATAGCTCTAAAGATACTCTACCCACTTTATGTGCCTATGGTTTAGATTTATTTGGCTGTTGATAAATTGTAGTGATTGATGGTCTATGTACAATAAAAATTCCTTTGGCTATAGGTAATGTCTCCACTTTTTCAACTCTTGCAAAATTACATAGAAGTCCTGGTCATACATAGAATATTTACACTTTTCATCATTCAACTTCTCAATAAAATAGGCTATAGGCCTTCCTTCCTAGCTTATCATCATACTAATCGCTGTGCCCCTAACATCGTAGTCCACATCAAATACTTTATTAAAATCTAGCATCACCAAAATTAGCTACTCAATCACCTTATTCAAGTGTTGAAAATTGTTCTCAATGTCCATAGGTCGCACAAATTCCCTCCAATCTCTTCACATTTAATATTATTATTGTGCATGTCTTGCTGAAGTTCTTGATGAACTTCCTGTAGAAGCTAGCAAGGCCATGAAAAATTTGAGCTTCAAATGCATCTCGGTGAGGTCCACTCTACTATCACGTGTACCTTCTTAGGTTTTATTTTTAGCCCTTCTCAAGATATTAAAAATCCCAAATACAACAAACATTCCTTCATAAATCTATTTTTATTCACATTGATTATCAACCTCTCTTGGCGCAATCTCTCCAACACATTCCATAGATGTAGAAAATGCTCTTCCATTATATTTATAAATACCAAAATGTGGTACAGATACATGATGATGTGTTTTCCTAGGAATGGTTTCAACACTTCATTCATTAACCTCATGAACATGCTTTCTATGTTTGTTAACTAGAATGGCATAACTAGCCATTCATATAACCCTTCCTTTGTATTTAATGCTATTTTTCATTCATCTCCTTCATGAATCTTGATCTAGTGATATCCTCTCTTTCGATCAACCTTGCTAAAATACCTTGTTCCAATTAAAAAATCCATCAGATCATCCATTCATGACAATGGGAACCTGTACTTGATTGTGATCTTGATAGTCACTTGTGAATCCATCCACATGTGCCATTCCCATCATTTATTTGTTGCTAGTATTGTGGGTACTACACACAGACTCAAACTTTCCCTTGTCAGTATTTTATCTAGTAATTCATGCACTTGTCACTGCGCTTCCTTATTTTATTCTAGTACCATCCTATGCACAACCTTGTTAGATACATACACACCTAGAATCAGATCCATGTGATGACTAATGATCCTTACAGGGCTAGTTTTTATAGAAAATTGATTGATATGATATCAACGTATTCATATAACAAATCCTTAAATTCATGTGGGAGTAAGGTTTATTTTCCCATGTTGGCATCAATGCTTCCTACTTGTGCCAATTTTAGAATGAGTGAAAAACATGCCTCCTCCTATATTTCCTCTCTTATAAAAACTCTACCTGACATCATTGGTATAATTATGTAAGTACTACTACACTCCCTTAATTCTTTAGGCTTTAGAGGACTTAGGGTGAATTCCTCCCATCCTTATCCAAGTGATAGGTGTTCATTTGACCATTATGCACTACCTTGTTATAAAATTTCCAAGGTCTCCCCAAAAGTATATGGCATACATCCATTGGCATCCCATCACACCATATCTCATCTTGGTATGTGCCTATCCTAAATTTAACCAAATATCGTTCATTGACTAGTACCTATTGATTCTTCTATAACCATGGCACCTTATTGGGGTTTGGGTGTGTTACCTTTTTCAGACCCAATTTCTCTACCATTTTGCACAAGACCAAGTTATCTATGTTTCCACTATCCACTATGACTCTAATTTTTTTTTCACTTAACCTAATTATGTTTCAGAAAAGGCTTTTCTTTTGTGTCGATTCTTTATCTTCTCATGACGGTTTCAACAAAGTTATTCTCAACATTAGTGATTACCTATACTTAGGTTCTTTTGAATGTTCAATCGATCAAATTGACTCCTCATATTCATGCACAACATGCACAACTACATTTATTATCCTACTTACCTTGCTTAATGCTTGGGGACATTCATAAGACCTATGTTTGGGTTGTCCACATTGGAAACACGTGCCTAGTAATTCTCTTCCCCTTGGCTAAATTTTTCAAGCCCTCATATTGGTAACATCTTATCCTCATGCTTTGAATCTCATGCCTTCTCCTTTTATCTCATGCACCACTCTGTTTCCTACATGAGAACTTATCCTCTACCCTTAGCACAAACTGATAGGCTTCTTACATGATTTAGATCGAGGTCATGATCAACTCTTCTTAGATTAAAAATCATAACCCATTTAGATATCACATGACTTTATCTTTGTCCACTTCACTATAACTTGATTTGATAGTGATTTTTTAAAACTCTTCAGTATATTCATAGACTAATAACTAATTTTATTTGATATTTGGAAGCCTTTTGAACAACTTGATATGGTAATCATAGATTAAGAAATTACCATTTAAATTTGCAACCATCCTATCCCATATTATTATCTTATCCTTTCATTTCTTATGGTATTCATTCTAGAATTCCTTTTGCCATAACACTGCATGCCCCTTTAAATTCATACATGCTAATATGACATACTACATGTTATCAATGTATATGCATTCTAAGTAATCCATCTTAGTGATCCAATCAAAAAGTTCTTCTAGGTTTAGACCTCTCAAAAAACATGGCAACTCCATCTTCACATTCTTGCCAACATGTGAAATGGATTTTTGAAGGCTCTATTTGTCATCTACACTACCTTCAGATCCCTCAACATGTTTTCCTTCCTCCCCACCATCACTCTCATTTCCCCTTGGGATGAATCCTCATCATCTATCCTCTTGATAACATCTAAGCATGTTTGAAAAACATGCAACACATCTAAGACTTCATCTAACCTCCCTGTTATGCCTGATGCTATATCACTTCAATCGATACCCTCATAGGTGGTGTATTTTCACCTTATAACATGTTCCAATATTGTAAATCCTATAATCATAATATTAAGTAAAAATATCTCCCCATGCTTGACAAGATTTAGAACCTTACTATGATACTAATTAGCATAGTTATGGTATGGGTTCCCATTTAAAGGACACCCAACTACATAGTTGAGTGATACTCTCACTTACTCTCTTTCTCAATATATAATCCCATGATGGGGTTGAAATATCCAAGTTATATTATCATCCAAAACAAAGTTACACATATTTATTTTTATAAGTTATAGACTACACTTAGATTTTATAGTCAATAAATCCTTATATATTCCTTTCAAGGCTATCTAGACTATTGGCCTCGGCCCTTCCCTAAATTTCCTTAGTTTGAAAATTTTGGTAGAGTTTCATTTAAGGCACATTCATTTTGAAAAAAATATTGACATGTCTATTTATAAACATTTAAACATGATTTTTGGATGGATTCTTGCCTAAACATATAATTAACAACAACTGGTAGTTAATGCATCATCGGCCAAATTAGATCCACGTTAGATAAGAATGAATTCCATTACAATCAAAACACCCAAATCTCAACTAATTGATTTTGATTAGATATAAAATCATAGGTTTCTAAGCCCTCTATCCACTATGATGATGTCGTCTTATGGATCTGATCATATGATTATGCCATCGTGACAAAAATCCATGTGGCACCTAGTCAACTTATTATTAAGAGATTTGGTGCACCTTGGTAGGTCCCATACACCAATTCATGTGACTTGAATTATGGTATAAACCTTACCCTTGAGATGACTTACACACACCATACCAAATTCACTTGAAAGTTCCTTTTCCAAGGTGACATTAGAAAAGTCCTCTACTCACCTACACACTCATATTTTTCTCAAATCTAGACTTGATCACTCAAGGTGATGCAAGAAAATATATGCATTTGGGATGCTTTTGCATCAAAAACTCAACTTGACATAAGTATTTATAACCCCACCATTTTATTTTTTACTTTGGAGTATTTTTGAGTGTTGTATGTTCCATTTATTCTAGGAAAATTTTAAGAGACTTGTTAAAAAAAGGTTGTAGATCAGGCGGCAAATCTTGCTGGAACATGATTTGTTAGGGTGGCTAATCTAAAAAAATTGGCTTTCATAACTATGGAAAAAATGAAACATTGTCAAAATTTTGTTATAAATAAAGGAATAGAATCCTTAATATTTATAATTTAGTGAAATTATTCAATGAATTTAATATCAAGATTTATAAAGACCAAGTTAAAATGGTTGTATACTTCCTAGGCTCATTTAAAGTTATTTTATAAAATAAAGGAGGTTGTAGTAAAGGAAATGGAATAATGAGAGATTCATAGAATGATATTAGTCATTAAAACACATCACAAACTGAAATATTCACGTCATTATTATACCATTGTTGTTAGGACCTAGGAAGCACAACTGATTACCATATACAAGCAACTAAACGCGAAATTAAACCAGAAGCAATAAGTAACTAGAAACCAGAAACAACACAGAATTTGAGAGACAATACACAATCTTGTATTAAATACTCTTCAGAAGGAAATACAATAAAGAAGTGCCACAGTATTCTTCCCACACCTTAAAGGCTTCCCACACACCTAGGGCATACAGATATTCTCCCTCAAGAGCTCACTCTCTCTCAATTACGGTCACAACAAACAACTCAAACACAAAGCTATTGTTTACCTCTCCACCAGTCAGTAAAAACACTACTGCCAGTACACCAAGAACTCAAAAGTACTTCAAGTAGATCTCCTTAATCTTGCAACAACCTGCAAATCAACTTGACATTACTTACCATGTAGATCTCTCTTGATCTTGCACAACTTGCAAATCAACCTAATCTTACAATTGAAAGAATCTCTTTCTTGCCTTAATTACAATACAACCCATGAGTCTCTTAAATAGACCTCATGCAAATAATAATTATAATTTCTTAATTATAATAATTAGACACGCAACTCAAGACTATAATTAGCCTTTAACATGCAAACTGGTCATTCAACAACTAACTATTCATGTAACTCACAGTTCTAGAATGCACAGGCGACCGATATCAGTCCCTGTCTGTCTAGGGATGACTGACGTTGGCCGATCCCTGATCGATGTTAGTTGCTCTACACACTATATATGATCGATGTCGGTTACTCTGCAACTCAGCATCCTCCTCCATTTGCATCCTTGTGAAGCTTTTAGCTCCACAACCTAACAATCTCCCACTTGGAGATAAACAATTGCACCTGTACCTGTACCTATACACTGTCTAATTTGTTTCCTGGCTTGTATTTCTCTTCAAGATCAATCTTGAAGACCAACCACCACACATCCTGTGGTGCAACACCTGTCAACCAAGTAACTTGCCATATCTGATTCTACATACCCATGTAAAGAAGTGCTTGACCCTGCATCGCATGTATACCTACTGCTAGTCCCTCTCAGATACTTGAGAATCCACTGAACTTCCCTCCAGTGCTTCTTTCTTGAATTGACCACAAACTCACTGACAAATCCCACTGCTTGGGAAAACTTAGGTCTAATACACATGTACTTAACCTCATCATGTGAGTGGGGACACTGCTCTGTGAACTGTCCATCCATAGGTGTGCTAATCGGTTCTACATCCTGCATCCTGAACCTTGCCACTACCTTATTCACACAATCATCCTGAGACAACATTAACCTGTGATCTTCCCTGTCTCTAGGAATACTCATGCCAAAGAATCTTGCTGCTCCCAGATTCTTCATGACACACCTCTGAACTAACTTTACCTTTAGCTCAAAAACTCCCTGCATGTGTGACCCTGTAACAAGCATACACACCACATACAATAACAAGATAATGTAGCTAATATTATCCAACTTGGTAAATAAACTGCAATGGTTACCATAACATTGACTAAAGCCCTGCTTTGTCATCCACCTGTCAAACCTCCATTGTCCAGCAGCCTTCTCAAGACTATATACCCTGGCCTTACATCTCACGTGTCCATTCTCTCTCTTCTTTAACCTGGCTGGCAACTCTACCAAAACTCCCATTTGGTTCTCTCCCAAGGAATCAACTTCCTCATCCATGCCATGCTCCCACTATTTCCTGGATTCTACCTGCTCTGCTTCTTTAAAACTTCCTGGTTCTTGACCATCAGTGAGCAACAAGTAGTGTAAAGAAGGGGAATAACGAATTTGAGGCTTACTTACCCTTTCAATCCTCCATATTGGAATTTGAGACTCCTTGATAGTTTATTGTCTGCCCAAAATCCATTCTGACAGTGACTGATGTCAGTCACCTCCCAGTCTGCACCTGACTGACGTTGGTTCTATGCGACTGACCTAATTGCCAACGTTGGTTCCCTAACTGATGTCAGTGTCCTTGTTGCTGATGTTGGTTCCTGTCTGACTGACGTCAGTCTTCACCTGCTTGACACCACCAAATCCTCTGGTCTACACATGACCGACATTGGTACCTATCTGTTCGATGTCAATTCCAATTAACTGATGTTGGTACCTGTGTTTTCTTGTGAGTGATGACTTTTTACCTGTGAGCTTACTTTGAATCATTCCTTTGTTTAAACTACCCTGCTCAAATTTATTATGCCCCTGTGACTAATCTCTGTCTGTCATCTCCTCCTTGAACACCAAGGCTTTCCTGTTCTTGTCAAAAACATTAGATTTCCTCTTTGTGCAATAAACCCGATCCTTTCTTATAGCTTCAGTATCAAGAAACCTCACTTTCTTCTGTTGCTTATAGAAATCTTGATCTATGCTATTCGGATCTAAACTCTTACCCTTTGACTCAAGAACATGCATCTCCTTCTTATTCATGTGACCAAGCCTATGAAGCCACATCTCTGAATCTACAGTTGAAGTAGATAATCCAAAAAGAGAATCAATTTTACAAGTAGATAGATAAAGAGTACCTACTTTCTTACCTCTTGCTAAAACAAGTGCACCCTTGGTAACCTTCCAAGAGTCCACTGTGAGAGTTACTGTGCATCCCTCATCACCCAAACTTCCTACAAAAATCAAATTCCGCTTTAAGACTAGGATATGCATGACCTCCTTCAACACTCATGTGTTGCCCGTCTGCAATTTCAGCTTCACTTTCCCTTTGCCAACCATTTGACAAGGCTTACCATCCCCTAAATAAATCTCTCCAAAGTCTCCCTAGACATACTCATGGAAAAATTCTCTATTTGGGGATGCATGGAAAGAGGCACCATAATCTAAAAACCAAGATTCTACTTTATCCAAAGAACATACCAGAGCATCTTGTGCAACAATACCTGCATCACTTGCTTCTTTAGTTCTTTCATGCTGATCTTCAACCAACCAACAATCTTTCTTTACATGCCCTTTCTTTCCACAATTCCAACATATTTTCCTACCGGGCCTGGATCTAGATCTCCTGCCTATCTTTGACCTTGATCTCCCTTGCTTGATCTTCTCTCTTTGCCTTCCCCTGATTTCAACACTCAAAGCATTCCCTGATGATTCACCTGTGCTTTTCTTACGAATTTCTTCATTCAAGATTACACTAACAACATCATCCACTTTCAAGATATTTGAAGCAGACACATTATTACTAACTACCATTACCAAACTATCCCAACTTTTAGGTAATGAGCATAAGATTAAGAGAGCCTTAATTTCATCATCAAAAATAATATTGACTGAAACTAATTGGTTTACCAAACCATGGAAATCACCAAGATGATTATGTACGATCCACCTTCCTGCATTTTCAAATTAAATAATTGCTTCATAAGAAATACCTTATTTAAAGCTGAGGGTTTTTCACATAAATTTTCCAAAGATCCCATCAACTCTACCGTTGTCTTATCCTGTGATAAGTTGGAAATCACAGATGATGCCAGACTCAACCTTATAGTTCCTAGAGCCTTCCGATCAAGAACATTCCATTCCTCATCTTTCATATCTAGGGGCTTGCTTGCAACCCCACCCAACGATAAGTACAGATCTTTCTGATATAGATAATCCTCTATCTGCATCCTCCATAATTGATAATTCGTGCCATTGAATTTCTCCATTCGTAGCTTACTTTATTTTGCCATTGCTATACTCCCACTCAATCAAAAAATCTTGAGAGTGACCTGTAATCAAACACAAACATGCTCCCTGCAACCTTAGATATGATACCAACTGTTAGGACCTAGGAAGCACAACTGATTACCATATACAAGAAACTAAACGCAGAATTAAACCAGAAGCAATAAGTAACTAGAAACCAGAAACAACACAAAATTTGAGAGACAATACACAATCTTGTATTAAATACTCTTCAGAAGGAAATACAATAAATAAGTGCCACAGTCTTCTTCCCACACCTCAAAGGCTTCCCACACACCTAGGGCATATAGATATTCTCCCTCAAGAGCTCACTCAATTACAGTCACAACAAACAACTCAAACACATAGCTATTGTTCACCTCTCCACCAGTCAGTAAAAACACTACTGCCAGTACACTAAGCACTCAAAAGTACTTCAAGTAGATCTCCTTAATCTTGCAACAACCTGCAAATCAACCTGATCTTACTTACCATGTAGATCTCTCCTGATCTTGCAAAACTTGTAGATCAACCTGATCTTACAATTGGAACAATCTCTTTCTTGCCTTAATTACAATACAGCCCATGAGTCTCTTAAATAGACCTCATGCAAACAATAATTAGACTTTCTTAATTACAATAATTAAACATGCAACTCAAGACTATAACTAGCCTTTAACATGCAAACTGGCCATTCAACAACTAACTATTCGTGTAACTCATAGTTCTGGAATGCACAAACAACTGACGCCAGTCCTTGTCTGTCTAGGGATGACCGATGTCGGCCAATCCCTGACCAATGTTGGTTGCTCTACACATTATATATGACTGATGTCGGTTGCTCTGCAACTCAGCATCCTCCTCCATTTGCATCTTTGTGAAGCTTTTAGCTCCACAACCTAACAATTGTAATACTACATACAACACCACATAACTATAATATCTCCATAGGAGTTGCAAGGTTACAAGATCTAAGAGGATATGAGTCATCACTTCAACTCAAGAAATCAAGGTGTTGTTTGATAGCTTGTGAAACTCTATCAACATCTTTAACATCATCTTCAACATACATATGTGAAACCACAAGTCTTAAATCTTATTCTTCCATATCACATAACTCCTGAAGTGTTATTATCACATAACACAACTCAACAAAAGTTTTTTGACATATGATTGGTTATGAAACGGTTGTTAACAACCACTATAATGGTTTAACTAACGATTCAACCTCATCCTTTGTATATTAATGTACATCTCTATTATTAATAGTTACACAAACAAAGAGATAGATTAGGAGTACATAGACATCACACATCTGATATCTTGGATCTTTTACATAACTTAACATTAACTTATCTTTTATATTATACTTATAATGTCACTGTTATTCTCTTCTATTTCCTTTCTCTTTTTTAGTATGATATATCCTTCAGCCCTTATCATTCAAATATGCTTCCACATATTTAACTCATTAATTATATTTAGTGAGTTTTTCCATCAAATCACTTGTTGTTTAACCTTAAATTGATGACACAAGGCTAAATAGGGTTAAACATATATAAATGTTTAAGTACAAGAGTTATAAATAGATCTATAGCAAGACAATTAATTTACAAACTCAAATAAACAATATTTTAAATTTAAATACTGAGATATGCCAAAAATAGAAAGTGAAACTATTGATTGATATTGTGATAAATTAGAAACAAGAGTACTTAACTAGTTTATTATGTGCATGCAGATCTGGGTTGAAACATGCTATAAGTGGACTAGATAAAGATCCTAGAACAATATTCATATCCTAAATTTTTTCATTATGTGGCCTCAAATTCTTGTGGTAGATCTGGACAGTTACATCAATGTAGGCATATGATCTGAATGTAAATAATGAAATACTAATTGGTTATGTATGTAACCAATTAGAGCCTTATACATTTTCTATCACTTTTCTTCTGATGCATACATATCATGTGCATAGGTTCTCTCTCTTTGTCAAATGATCAAACCCTAGCTTCCTTACCCTTGGAGTGATCCAAAACTCAAAAGCTTTGGCTAAAATAATTCAAAGAAATAAGAATAACACAATTCAAATAATGCTATCTCTGAAAAGAGATGTTTTATTTATCAAAATTGCAGACCCAAACATATGCTTATCTCTGAGAAGAGATGTGCCATTTCCATTTCAGGTTACATCTTCATTTATACATGTTTTGAAGGTGTGGGGAGGATGTGGAAGGTCACCAATCTCAAGGGAGATGAATTGGTTCGACTTCCATGATTTACAACAATACAAAATTCGAGGAATTACTATTTTTAGAAACTTACTATTTTTAGACTGGACTAATAAAATTGAAATTTAGGACACTTATGTTGGGTTTTAGGGGGTCAAACTTCATTAAGCAAAGCTCGATGCCATCTCACGACATTTCCCTCATTATTAGCTTTCCAACGGTTCAAACGGCGAGTCAATTGGAGCTACGGTGCAAAAGTTATGGCTCCCGAAAGTTCCGCCATCAAATAGGGTGGACCCATCACCCAAATTGTTATCCGAATTATTGTCCGGATCATGGAGTGAGTCTGAAAAAAATGGGTTAGTAGTTCGTGGTGTTGAGCTTCCCCAAGGACCCCTCTGTCAATGTGCTCTACCTACATAGTCAATATTCTGAATAGGGCCTCAAAATTATGTAGTTATCCACTAATTATTGGATTATGTGTGAAAAAGGGTGCAATATATGATTATTAAGTACATATAATGACCTAGATTTTAACTTGTCAAATATGGTTCATGGGATACTCCTTCAGTACTTCAAACTTATAGATAGACTGTCCTATGACTGATATGAAAATATTAATGTATAGGGTAGAATTACTGACTTGAATGCTCGATTGATAATTCATTTATTGCTCTGTATGTGAGAAATATGAATTTTCTAGGTGAGGTATGAATGAGGATTGATCTTATATATATATCGATCCATTGGAAAAATATCTCACACTAAAGAACTTAGTCTGACCATAAGGACATGTTACATTAGAAAATTGAATGAATTTTAGGCACTTGGCACTTAGTTTGAAAAGGAACACCTACATCAACATAGGTATCTAGCTGGGACATAAGTGTCCAAAAATCTAAAAAAATAGGTACAAGTCCAAAAATAGCAGAGAAGGATAATGATCAGGTTTAGAGAATTTTACATATCATAGATTGCTTAGTCATTATAATAATATATGATCGGACTAAGAGACAAGCAATTTGGTACAAAGGGATAGTGAATGTGATATTTTTGATAATGTGAAGGTATTATATATGAAGGTTACAACCATGATAGGTAATTTTAAAGTGTACAAGATTCAAGTTCTATATAATTCAGATTTAGTATCTACATTCCCCCCTTTAATCTAGTAATGGAATTGCTAATTTAACAAAAAATAAATGCATACCTGGTGTGTATAACATAACTTACCTTTGAATGAGCCCAATTTGAGTGCTTTGTTAGTGACTAAATTCCAACCAAGAGCATGTTGCAGTGTATAATCAATGCATATAATCTAAAATTGAAAGCATTTGAAATATTTGAAAGTAAAGAGAGCAAGGTTAGTAACACACCTGTGTGTCAGTGCAACCATCTTGCCTTTTAGCAATTTAATTTGAAAAGATATTTCTTTATAAAAAAATGGGGCTGAGATTAGGACAATTTATAACCTACAAGTGCATACATATATAGACATTCGAGGATAACATGCCTCCAACCTTGTCAAAAAGGTGAGTTACCACACGACCATTAAGTTTATCTCAATCATGCAACCCAATCACGCTTATAACCTAGTGAGTGTGAGTGATCCAACTAGATCACACCATATATCTAATGAGGGTGGATGATTTAATCACTCCATCCTATAAATCTAGTGAATTTAGATGATTTAATTAAGTCCAACTCATAAACTTGATAATATCGAGTGATTTAATTATCTCAACCTCCCAAAGGTGAACCAAATACTATAGTAGATTGCCTCAATAAAAATATGTAAAATTCCATTATTGGTATGGTAACAGTCTATAATAGTATTTGAAATCTAGAAACTAATTTGATTTTGTAATTTAAGGTGCCCTTTTCATGACATATACACCTCATATATGTCTCAACCTGAAATCTGGGTATAATAATGGTACTAATGTATAAAATGCTACCAAAAATGTGTATCTATATTATATAACTGTGAAATTTGGCTAGTTTTATATTTTTTCGAGTGTGGAGGACATGTTTCCATGACATACCCTCATTGAATCTAGAGAATCTAAAAATTAGTGTGTGGAGAATATGTTCCATAACATACCCCAATAGTAATATAAAACATTAAAAAATGTGGAGGTCATGCCTCTATGACGTGCCCTAATTTTGAGGTGAGGGAAGTTGAAACTGGTAGTTACCTTACCTCAAAAGGATAAGTTAAATTCATAAGTTGTGAATGGATCATGTATCATATAAGAGGAACATGCATAGGTAGATATATCATTTGGGCAAGTGGTATGTGATCACATCAAGTGTTAAGACGCATGATGTAGATCATGACAACATATAAAGAGTAACAATATAAGATAAAAAAGCAATCAAACACACACCCAAAATTGCTAAAAATCAAAACAAAAGGCAATGGTCTAAGGAGACCTCATACACGGGGGATATTAAAATGCTATACAATTGAAGGGACATGACTTAGTCAAATGTCCACAAAGCATAGAAGACATATTTAAATGGCCATATACAACAAACTATGACATGTTTAAATGTCATAATAGATAAAGAAAATCATGAGGGCCACAAGAAATGGGTCATATCCAAATCCTCAAACAAACAATATAAGAGAAATCAAGTCAAAACACTCAAGAAAGTGCAAAAAAGAAAACATAGAATCATAAGCTATATACACCTAAATTCGCTCGCTTCATTCAACATCACTAATATCACTATTGGTTGACACTAATTTCACTTATGTCATCTAATCTCATTTATCCCCTTTAATTCCATCATAATATTAGCCTTTCTAATAATTAAATCCTATTCCCTTCATTATTTTTCATCACACTAACCTCATCCCTAGCCCACAAATCTATTAATACTTATAATCATCTCTTAATCTTATCCTAATCCCACTTATCTATTATTTGGGAATTTAAAATTCTCATGATCCTCCTACCCACATATCCTACCCTATTCCTAGGCTCTACTACATCCCTAGTCCCTCATCGCCTATCTGATCACCATCCTAATCCCCTACTAATTTTAATTAGCCCCTAAATGGATTATAGAATTATCCAATTCTAGAATCCTCTCTAACTTGGCTCTTCTTCTCTAGAAGCCTCTATTCTAGAGGCTTCAAAGGAATTTTTAATTCATTGTTAATCCTCCCTCTCTCTTCTATTTAAACTCCTTCAATCCTCTATTGGAACTAACCATAAACAATAAATGAAGCCATAAAATATACATTCCAATATAATCAATCCATGCTATCATTGATCAAGTCTTGAAGTGAAAATCATGCCAAAATTATGAGTCGATCCATAGCAATCCATAAGCAAAATCAAGAGTCATTAAAAATCCACTTAAATATCTTGGAGATAGGATAAAAGGAGCAAGGCAATGGTAATAATTTCTTTATTATTAATGATTTTCTTCAATAATATCTCTCTTTGATGTTATTATATTTTAGATTAAAATTTCCATATATCTAGTAGTTTAAATTTAACAACTCAAAAATACAATCATACATAAGTAACTAACATAAGCATATCATACAAGTCCTTGGATACATGTGTTAGCAAAAAATGTTAAGTACATAACTTCTCAAGTGCACTACGAAAGATATAACCATGGATAAAAGCATGTGTAAGCATATAAGCTCAAACATGGTAATGAAAGGTGATAATAGAATAATATAACTTGAGTGTATCATGATCAAAGAAGTGGATGCCCCTAACATATTGATGATGTGAGTGGGAAGGAGGCCCAATATATGCATGTGCATATATTATGTGCTTGGGTATGCTTGTATCACAATCAAAAGATGCATGAAAGATATGTGTATATATAAAAATAAATGATATGCTATCTACAACCATAAAACCAATAACATAGACGTTAAGGAAATACTAAAACATGGAAACTATTAAATATTTTTTTGATTTTCAAAATTTTTAATGTTTTTGGTATTTTTGGAAGATATGAAATATATCAAGATATTTATGCAAGTCCATAATGTTTATCGGGTTTTTGAGAGGTTTTACTTCAAGAGTATCTAAGTAGTATATGCTATTTCTCAATTTTTATGTAACTATAAATGGTCCCAACCAATTTGGTTTGAATTTTTTTTGTCTTTCTTTGCATTGGTGTTATTTTAATTTTATTTTAGTACCAGGAAACCCATAGTGAAATCATGTGGTTGAACCTTTTCATTATATTCTTGATTGATGTGATATTGATAAAATTGTAAGTGTTCAATAGCTTGTGTGCATTTTTCACTTAACTATTCTAATTATTACAATCACTTTTCATGGTATTCATTATCTATTATAATATCTTGTATAGAAACATGCAAAGAAGGTATTTTAATTTCAATTAGTAAAACTATCTCTGTACCATAAGCCAAATAATAAGGTGTAGCCTAAGTAGATGTATGGACACTAGTGCAGTATGCCCATAAAACATACAACATTTGCTAATACCAATTTATACTATATTGCTCAACCATCTTTCCAAGTATTTGAACAATAGTTTTATTTATTGCCTTTGCTTGTCCATTACCCTGTGGGTAATATGGTGTATAAAATATACGCTTTTTTTTTTTGCAAAATCATTTCACTACTTTATTTTAAAATGATAATCCATTATTGGAAATAATCACTGAAGGTATGGCAAAATATGAAATAATATTAGTCATCAAAAATCTGCATATGTTATCCCCTATGGTAAACTCAAGTGGAATTGCCTCCACCCATTTTGTAAAATATTCTATAGCTATGATTATAAATTTGTGTCCACTTATGGATAAAGGGTTTATTTTAACAATTAGATCAAATCCCCATAAGTAGAAGGGTAATGTAGAGACATTTGGTTGTAACTTGTGAGATGGTGAATGGTTTAAATTGCTATATTTTTGGCATTGTAAAAATAATTTGGCATGCTTAATATATTCTTGTTCCATGGTAGGCTAATAATAACTTTGATATAATAAATTTTGAGACATGGCCTTGCTATTGAAATGTCTACCACACTCACTATCATGCATTTCTAAGAGTGTGGTTCAAGTTTCATATTTGTTTAAACATCAAAGTGATTACCCATCAAAATCTAATTTGAATAAGTCATTTTTGATAACAACACAACAAAGTGTCTTTTGTTGTAATTTGTGTTTATCATTCCATGTAAAGTGTTTTGGTATGTAAGCCTTGTATAGGAAAATATAGATGTCACTGTACCATTTTGCATTTGTGGAGCTACAAATAACAATATAAAATAGTGAAGGCATCCATTTGATCTGAAGAAATAGAAAGATTTTGTAACTGTCATATGGTAAAGTTTATGGACTCATCACTAATATCAAAAGGCATTAAGGATGTTGTGCCATCCATTGCATCTACATGGTGGTTATTTTATGTGGAATACTATCAATAGAGAATGTATCAAATGTTTCTTTTAGTCTATCCACCATTTAGTTATATGTAATTAAATGCTCATTTTTGGTTTTGTAATGATTGGTAACTTGATTAACAACCAATTGAGAGTCACAAAAAACTTGAATTTTATTGATTTGAAGCTTTTATGCTATTGATATCTAATTATCAAGGTCTCATATTTTACTATATTATTGGTGCAATAAAAAGCTAATCTATAAGAGAATCACATGTATTCACCCTCGAGGGTGTACAATATAATACTTGCACTTGCACCTATCCTACATATGGATTCATAGAAAAATATTATCCATGGATTTGAAGATATATTATATGCCTCAAATTCATTATGAAAAACTTTGATAATTGTAAAAAGATTAGGTAATAGAGTTACAATTAATTGGTCAGCTATAATTTGACCTTTATTTATTTTTGAGATCAAATTCTATAAGTTGCATCACCCATTTTATGATGCAACCCATTAGGTGGGTTTTGTTCATAAGAAAATTTAATGGATCTTATTTAATTATAGCATGGACCTCATTGTTGAACAAGTAGTGTTGTAATTTTTGTGTAGTAAAATTAATGTTATTATATCCTAATTTATCATTAAATAAATTTACTTGATTATTCATGGATATTTATAGTTGATAATTTGATTTGATTACTATTTGACTAAGCTATAAGTCATACATGATTATGGGGTTGTGGCATGTTGCTTTGGTTTCATGATAACATTGCTATGAGTTAGATTTATTATATCTTCTTTATAATGTGATCATGTTGACTTGTTATTTAACAGTGTTTTATGATATACATATCATGGTGTTATAGACTAACTACCTACTTGTTATGATTTATATGGAGAGATTCATCCCTTAGAGCATGATGGAGGGAGAGCATCATCATAGAAGGTGATGTAGATGGAGTTGCTGGGGGATGATAGAGGAATGACTAGAGCCCTACACACACCATGTTAAATAACACTCATTATATATATATATATATATATATATATATATATATATAGTTGAATGGTTAGTATTAGTGAATTTTTGATGATGTTTGCATTTAGATAATTGTTTACACATGGTTAGTTGTGTGTTAGCACAATTTAATGCTTATGTGTAATTAATCTTGTGTAATTATGTTTATGTTTACCTAATGTGTTCATGTTTTTAGAAATGTAAAATTATGTGAACATGTAAGTAAACTAATCCTCATGAATTTGGAATGTTTTGGAATATAAGCTAGCTATTTTTAAGATATTTTGAGAATACCCATTTCGATTTAAAAAAATATTATTGAACCTATATTGGTCTAGTCATTGTGACCTCATAAGGGAAGTAAGAAAATAAAGTAATTGTATTTTATACTTAAAGAATTAAAAACTATATATTTGAGAAAAATAATAAATAAAAAATAAAACAAAAAAGGGAATAAAGAAAAGAAAAATGAAAAAATATAAAAACCATTCAAAAGATTAGTAAGCATTAAATAAAATAAAAGATGAGAGGAGTGCAACTAAGGAGGGAGGAAGAAGAGAAGGGCAATATCACATGGAGAAGAAGGAAGGAAGAGGGGGAAAGAGAAACTTATCCAGATCGTGCCTTTCCCAAATAGGTGGTGTTATGAAATTTCTATGTGCTTGAAATTTAAGTCTCTCTCTCTCTCTCACACACACACACATATATGAACATAAAACAATTAATATTATACCCATGAAAATATTAAACCTGAGTAATATTAAAACATAATAAAGTATAAAATTGTATATGCCGATCAGATATGCCTTAGTTATTCAATGAAAGAAACTCTATATAGTATAACAATCTTTACTATTAGAGCAATTTGATGTAATTATGTAACAAACTTTTTTGATTACTAATTTATGAACATGTTCATGTAACAATATTAGAAAGGTTTACATGTGGTTTGTAATATATATATTCCTATAATATTTATAAGATTCAACGACTTAAGAAAAATATTATTTATAACATTAGTGTGATAATTTAGTGATCTTATCAATAATTAACCTGATTCCAACATTATTGATTAGATGTACATGAGGTTTGTAACATGTAACCACATAACCATGGATGATTATAGTGAAGAATGAAGAATCACTATTATGGATGATGGAATATCACACTAATCATAAGAAACCTGATGTATTAATGCCATGGATATATGATTATAACAAAGGAATCATGAATATGATTAGAATGATATTGCTGAGGATAATATGATTATTATTATGGATATATACTGATATAATATCATGAACTCTTTATTTATATTATATTGAACTTAAACTATGAACAATATAAAATGAATAAATACTTATCACAATTTAGTATATTTATTTATTTTATGCAGTTTATAGGTCAATATATTTCAATGGATTGTAGTTTATATAGTATATATTGAATACATATTTTATGATATAGTATATTTCAATGTAAGTTATAGTGATCTATATGTTTTTAATCTATATATATATATGATCTATACATAGGAGGAATACAACAATGTACATATAGATAACTATACAGCTATTCATGATAATATGTTTGATGGTATATAATAACTTAGTATTATAAGAGTGCTAACTATCAATATTCTATTAGTGATTTGATGTACTAGGAATAATAGAGTATACTATGAATTATACAATGATTCACTAATTATATATATTGATATGCCTTCAACAAATATATATACGACACTTATATATTTGATATAGCAACACATTAAATATAATTTATATATAGATATGTTAATATACAAAGATATATATAAAGATATGTATTTATATACATAAACTCACTCAGTCTAACTTTATCAAGATGACCTACTTTTTGTAATTATATTCAATTATCTATAGAATTTATACCATGAAGGGGATAAGTATATCTTGACTATTATAATATATTTATTGGAAATATACTAATGACACTTTTTAAAAAAGGAAATATATTAATATCAAATAAAAGAGTATATATTAATGGCATTATCTGGAATAATCTCTATAATCAGCTTTGAAAAAATACAATGTACTATGATATTATCTAATAAATACATTTGTAAATAAATTAATATATTATCATTTACTATATATGTATGGTCCATGGATATTGAAGATATATAGTGAAGTGGAACATATATACATTACAATAAAAAAAAAATGTATTGAAGATATATACATCAACAAGCTAATTAAGGATATACTAATGAGTACGTTAGCGACTCAATATAAAGTCTAATTAATAAATAGATAGCAATCTATTGGAAGTCTATACTTATGATCATTGAATGATATATAACAGAGATCCCATTCCATAATGTATTAACATGTGGTTAAACTATATGTGATTAAGTATTTTAATCTACACATAATATCATTATTTTTATGTATTATGTGAATTATATTTGTATAATGTCATGGCCTCAGTAATTTATATATTTGTATATTTGATGAAACTTTTGTGTATCATATAATAATAATTAGTATATTGCTGAATACTCATATGCAAATCAAAACATGAAAGACTATGTTGTCTTGAGAACTTGTGTATGGAGTAATGTATGTTTTGAAAATATCAAGATAAAAATATATTTGGTTAGGGATAAAAACTATGGAGGAGTATTACATTTTTGAATCCCTTATCTTGTAAAGGTCATCAATATATTTTGTGAACAGTAAAGTTATAATGACTATTAAAATCATATGGATTTTTTGATTAAGAAATATAAATGACCATTAATATAGTATTTATATATCATTTGTGTGCCTATATATGATACATATTATGTTGTACAATTATTGGTATATAGGAAACATATTTATATATGGACTTAAGTAGTCATTTGAAAATATTGCATATATAAGTGTATTGGGTCATAAGCCTATACTTATAGCTAAATGGATGGTTAAAATAAGTCAAATCTTCCAAGGGATTGAAAACTATAACCATATAAAAATAATCTCTACATACAAAATAGATTATTTAAATGAAGGATTATAATGGGTTTATGAGTTATATGATTCTATGCAAATATTATGACTGAATGCTTGAAATTAAGTAGTATGTACATATAAATGATGGACTATGTTATTACTTCTTGTACTATATATTTGAATCTAATTACATAATTAGATTGTGTAGTTTAAACATAGGATATACTTGATTGGTATAAATTGTACTTGCTTAATATTTAGGATCATGAGACATTTGATTGTAAAATTGATTGTTCATAATTGAGTAGTTGTGCTCATGATAAATGAACTATTATATAATGGGGTGTCATAGAGTGTATTATATTTGAAAACTACTTATAAGAATTAAAAAATTGTAGTCTATATATATATATATATATTATATCCGGGTGGTATAAATTATAATTGTTATATATACTATAGATGATATTGTGAAGATTCATTCATATGTTTGATGGATTAAATATACGCATTTTGGTTATTTATACATTTATCATATTTTATGCCTATTACTAAAAAGTACTATATTGTATTTACTTACAGAAAATAGAATATGCAACTTAATATATATTATACCTAGTTGGTATAATCTGTTCTTGATTGTTTATTATTTATGTCATAAATAATATTGTGGATATTCATTCATATGTTTGATAAAATAAATGTATGCATTTTGATTATTCTCATATATATCATGTTTATGCTTGATAGTAGAAAATAATCTATATGAATCTGTTAGTTATATTTATGTTAACCAAATCTCACATCATTGATACTGAGTAAGTAGTGAAACAAACTTCACTAGCTTACTAGCATCAGAATACCAGATAAAGTTAATCTAGTTAAGTGATGTGTATGAAATTGATTGATCCTAGAGATCAATAATTATTAAAAAATTTGGCCAAAATTAATGTTTGTTAGACATTGTCATTTCATGTGTACGGTTTACATGTTTGTGTGATATCATGTTATAATGGATTTATTTATAGTATACTGCATGTTCTTAAAAATCATATAGCACATGGGTACTAATTTGTCTCTTTGGATTCCTACACCATCACTATATGCTCATCCATGAAGGGAGGCTCATTTTGTGATGAAAGATTATACATGGGATAGATGGTCCATGGTTGGTGTGAAAAATGATCAAATGATGGTCTCCCTCCCCACAACAATACCTATTTAGAGATTGCACTTGAGATTGCCATAAGTACTAGAGTTTGGGGAAATTATAATTCGTGGAGCTTTGAATCTCGTACATTATATTTTACTTATTATTATTGAAATATTATCTTGATGAGATGTAATTATTTACTTATTATAAATTGATAATAATGGTAGCATGGTTTTACCATCCATGGCTGGATATATGTAATTACTTTATTTGGTTATGATGTGTTTCGAATGATGATAGTGATTAGTGATGGATATACACCACATGTTTATTTTACAGTTGGAATACTTAGAATGTTTTATCTGGATCACTAATTATATTCTCATGGTGTAATCTAATGAAAGAATATATTATTTAAATAAAAAAATTCATGTATTTCTAAGTCGAACCTAATGGGGTTGTTATATTTGGTATCAAAGGTATGACTCAAAATCTAGAACCTAATGAGTCCACTATCATTTTTGTATCTTTATATTTATTCAAAAGGATATTGACAAAGGCTAGAGTATCTAGAGAGGTTTTTTCAAATGTCAATAATATCCCTCTATTTGATCCTAATCGATTTGTCACTGACCAAGCAACAAAGTTAGGTCAGATTCTCATAACCCTGAATGAAACTAGGGATCAAATTTTAGCCCTAGAATAGAAAGTTATGGCCATGAAGAGGAAAAACATGAGAATGAACCTAAAGATCATCCTGATAGGTAGGAAAACCCTCAAGATGCAATAGCAGAGGTAATATTGTACTCGCTAATTAAAGTGTATTTTGGAATTGTAATGTATTAGTGTAGAATCATGATACACCATGATTGGATTTGTGAGATTTGCTAGATCCTCATGTGTATTTTGATGACTATTTTAAGTAATATACATCCATGAAATGTTGTGTGTTACATTGAGTGTGTACTATTAGGAGCACTCATACCCTCTCAGAGTTGTTAAAGGGTTGGTTTATCGAGTGTCTCAATGGTGATGGTTATATATGATGTTTGAGTAGGTGAGTGCATAACATAGTTCATGAGTCATGAAAAAGAGTTTCCTACAATACTTTTGATCACTTAGATTGAACACCTTGAGAATGATTACATTCTTACTTGGTAATCAAGTCACCTTCACCACTTGTGATTAGTATAGTGAGTGTTAAAAAAAATATGGGATGTTTCTCACTTAAGAATATGTGCATTTTAGATAGAGTTTTATGTCTTATGTACATTAATCCTAGGGGAGTGAATCTTAAAAGACCGTTTATGGATTAGCACCACCTAGTGCAATGGGAATTCTCCTTGTGGTGGAGTGTAGTAATCATTGTTGAAGATTCCTATGTTTTAAGAGTTTGCTTATGGATTGACACCCCATATGTTTATGTAGATTAGGAAGAAGTGTGATCTCTCATAGTTAGCATATAGGTGAGTTGTTACTCTCTCACCCTCTTTTGACATCATTATAATCCCACATAGTGGATTCATATTTTTTTGGTGTTGATTTAGTGTTCTTTTAATTAAAAACTTATTTTTGAAATGTTGTTTTGACCATATTCCTTGAAGTTTGTGGGATAGTGTCTTCTAATTATTCTTGATAGAGCAGTTGTAGGAATGGAATGGATTGATGCATCTATGTGGTTTGGTAAGTGCATAGTGATTTTGGCAACTTTGGTTGCAATGTTTTCTTCATATCATGTAAGGGTATTTAAGAGTGTTATTATTGAGATGTTAGTTCACTAATTTTCCCTTGTTAATTTTTAGAGTCACACTTTACAATGATATTTTATCTAAAATTGTGAACATTGGATACGTAGAGTGGCAAACCTTGAATTTATATTAGTTTTAGATTAAGATTTATAAGTTGATTATAATCATTATGTTATGATTCGCCCTTTATTAGAGTGGTTTTATTCTCATCTTGCTAAAAACATGTTCTTTTGATGAGTCATTTTTTAACTTTTTGCCTAGAATGAGTATGGAATAAGATGTGTGAAACATCTTGTTAGTTTAAAAGATTGAGATAAGTTTATGACTTGTTATGTAACTAGCCAAACAAGCAAGAAGACATTATCTCACTTGTTCCCTTTATAAGGTTTTAAGGATGATGTGATCCTTAGACTTTGTTTGTTATGTTAATTTTAACATTATATCCTCATAAATTTGAATATAATAGAAATGGGTTAAGTTGTAAAATTTGGTACTAGTTATGTTTGGCTAATGGTAACTTAATGCAATTATGGAATGTTTGTATGATTTTTTTTGTGATGGATTTATGATTAATTTAATGATGTGCATATTTTGGAGATCATTAGGTCATAAAGACCTAAGAGACAAGTGGTGAATTATGAATGTGAATACTAAGAGATGGAAGTGGATCCTAGTTAGTCTCACATTGACTCGGTAGTTACTAAGTTTGGATCCAACAAGGGGAACTTGTCAAATTTAGGATCTAGTAAGCAGGACTTGCCAAATTTAGTCATATAGTCATACACATGTATAGTGTAGAATGCTTATTCCTTAATTTAGTATATATTGAAAATATATTATTTCTAGTTCTTATTCATTATCATACTTGTTATGAGCTATGTGGAATAGCAGTCATATTGACATGTCATACTTATCAATAGATACATGGAGTAGTGATGGTATTGAATTATACACATCAATTTTTCCAAGTTCCTTAAACATTTTTCTCAGGAATGAGGAAAACACTCTTTAGGTTAGAGAAGTGTGCATAGGGGTTGGAAGGTTTTGTGGAACTCTTCTTAACCATTTATTTTTGGCTTTTGTGATGATTGTATGTGCTTATGGTTGAAGATTAAATTTAGGAAGTCAGTGAATTATCATTGAGATATGTGAGACCCTTTGAGGTATTATAAATAGTCAATCTTATAGTGTATAAGCTTGCATTGACACCAGGTCTAACTCTATTACATAATGTCTTCCATGGTTCTTATCTCAAAAATTTTATAGTTGGTCCTTCACATGTGTTGAATTGGAACGATTTGTAGGTTTTGGACCTCAGGGTGGTCATGGTAGAACTGATCAGAGTAATTGACACTCTAAAATTTGTTTGTGTAATAGGGATATGTCATGGTGTGAGGTCTCATGGGACCAATAATCTAATGATAGTGCTACTTGAGAGGATTATGATGATTTCTGTAGGTGATTTACATATTTATTTGATACTTCATACTATATTTTTATTTATGTTGATTAATGTTTTTAATTTAGAATTTATGTTTGAATAGGTGTCATCGGGACAATGACCAAATTTATGGGGAAGGATGTTAAATTTTGATTTCTCTCTAAGCAAACTTACTTGATTATTCATGGATATTTATTATTGATAATTTGATTTGATTACTATTTGATTAAGCTATAAGTCATAAGCTATTATGGGATAGTGGTATGTTATTTTGATTTCATGATGACATTGCTATGAGTTAGTTGTATTGTATCTTCTTTATAATGTGATCACGTTGACTTATTATTTAGTAGTATTTTATGATATACATGTCATGGTGTTATGGACTAACTACCTACTTATTGTGAGTTGGATGTAGGAGAGATTCATTCCTCAGAGTATGATAGAGTGAGAACATCATCAAAGAGGGTGACATAGATAGAATTTTTGGTGGATGAAAGAGAAATGGTTAGAACCCTGCACACACCATGTTAAATAACACTCATTATATGTATAATTGAATGGTTAGCATTAGTAAAATTTTGATGTTGTTTGTGTTAGATAATTATTTACACATGGTTAGTTGTGTGTTAGTGCAAATTTAATGAGGAGTGTAGATAAGGATAGAGGAATAAGATAAGGGCAATGCCACATGGAGAAGAAAGAAAGAAAAGGGGAAAAGTGGAACTTGTCCAGATCGTGCCTTTCTTAGGTAGGTGGTGTTATTAAATTTTTATGTTCTTGAAATTTAAATCATACATACATACATACATACATATATATATATATATTAAATAATAAAAATTAATATTTTACCCATGAGAATATTAAACCTAAGTAATATTAAAACATAATAAAGTATAAAATTGAAATTACTAATCAAATATGCCTTAGTTATCTAATGCAAGCAACTCTATATAGTACAACAATATTTAATATTAGGGAAACTCTATATTTATGTTAATCAAATCTTGTATCATTGGTACTGAGTAAGTAGTGAGATGAATTTCACTAGCTTACTAGCATCACAATGCCATATGAAGGTGATCCAATCAAGTGGTATGTATGAAATTGACTGATCCTAGAGATCAATAACTATTGAAAACTTTGATCAAAGTAAAATTTTTCAGACATTGTGATTTCATGTGTATGGCTTAAATTTTTATGTGATATAATGTTATAACTTATTTATTTATGCTACACTAAATGATGTTAAAAATCATTCAACACACAGGTACTAGCTTGTCTCTTTGCATTCCCACACCATCACTATTTATTCATCCATAAAGGGAGGGCCATTCCATGATGAGTGATTGTGTAGGGGATAGATGGTCTTTGGTTAGTGTAAAAAATAACTTAGATTATTCTCTCCCTCCCCATAATAGTACATATTTGGAGATGACACTTAAGATTGCCATAGATACTAAAATTTGGGGAACTCATGCTCCATGGAGCTTTGTATCTTGTACATTATATTGTAATTATTATTATTGAAATATTATCCTGATGAGATATAACCATTTAATTTATTTATATTAACAATAATGTCTATATGGTTGTACCATCCATGACTGATTATCTATAATTACTTTTTTTATTTAGTTATGATGTGTTTCACATAATGATAGTGATCAGTGACAGATATATGTCACATGTTTATTTTACAGTTGGCATAATTAATTTTTTTTATCTAGATCACTAATTATATTCTCATGGTGTAATATAATGAAATAATACATTATTTAAATAAAAAAATTCATGTATTTCTAAGTCAAACCCAGTGGGTTTGTTATAAATGCTAGACATAATTTTTCCATTACTATATATTTAGATCCATAATCAACCAATTGATGACTGATGTAAAAAATTGCACATTCTTTTTGAGAATCATCATACTATGCTAATAGGTCCCTAAGGACCTAATGAGTGGCTGAGATATAAAGGATTAATAGAATATATGGTATAGGAGGCTATTGAACATTGTTTTTGTTGTTGAGGTTTGGCATTGAAATTGTCATCAATGTCAAAGGTTGTTCATGAGGTCATTGAACCATGTTTTTATTTTATTTAATAATTGAGAGGTATGAAATTGGTTGAGAAACATATAAGGAATGTTATCAAGGTGTAGAATCATCAAAGAGTGTTTCAATATTAGTTGTCAAAGTTATCAAGTGTTTGAACCTAGCAAGAGACTTGAGAAGGCTTGTGCATAAGATGCCTAATATTGTGCATGAAGGAGCATGTGGCCTAATGATATGGATGAACATAGGAATAATAGGTTGTATAGGGTTGATTGAGTATGCATATGAGGCATTGGATCAATCAAGTGAGTTTTAAGGTGAGCCCACAGGGGTAGGACCTACAGACCTAGCATGCAATTATACTAGTTTTAGACTTTGCTTGACTTAATGAGGTGTCATGAGGTATTTTCAAGGCATATGAAGAATTCATCGTATTGGTTGAACATGGTAAGAGGTTTTATGACATGTATATTAGGTTTTGACATCTTGGACAATGGCTAAGAGGGTTAGTTTCAAGGCCTAATGTGACTTGCAGGTCAATGCCTGGAAAGCAATGAGAGAGATAGTGGCCAGATGGGTATGAGGTTCTATTTCCAAGGAAAATATAGAAAAATGAGTGTTTTAAAAGTTATGTCATGTTTTTTCAAATATTTTAACCAATTTTTAGGTTAAATTTTGAAGGCTAAGGCAAGAAAAAGTGTTTTGAGGTCTCTCATGTGCACATAATGAAAAGTTCTCAACCCAAAAAGAATTTTCAAGTGTTCATTGACATGTGTAATATTTAAATGGGAACCTAATATATTCATGGTATATAGGTAAGGTTAATATATAAAAGTTCCAATTATTGGTTTTTGGAATAAGGAGTTAGGCTTTATGAATGATCATTAAGACTAGAAGATGGTTTAAACCCTCAAAGAACCCTAACAATGACCCAATGTAAAATATATTGTTATAAAGTGATACAAATTTATTGGTATGGACAATTAAGTTATTGTATTAAACTCTCCTATGCACCTCAAATTATGATTGGTTTGCCAGGTGAGTGAGTGGACCCTACAGAAAAGGCCTTATTTTTAGAGATTTATTATAGTAGTCAGAGGTGACCAAGTCAAAGTTTCTAAATGGTTGGAGAATAAATATTGAGACTTGTATTTAATTTACATGTGGTTTTTGAGAATTTTATATCCATTAAGGATGATAAAATAGTCTTATAAGTTGACCATTCACTAATAGGCCTAGTGGTGTAGACAGTGAGAAAACCATACAGAAGTGAGAAGTTGATTAGGGATGTGTTATCATGGATTAGGTATGAATAAAAGTACATAGATAAGTTTTTAAATAATTTTAATACATTCTCATGTTGGATATATGTTTTGGAGGTTAGTGGATATGATAAAAATGTTACTCATAAGTTGACCTAACTTGTTTAGATGAGACAACGAGGTACAAGACTATGAGATTGGTTTGCAAGACCAATATTTCAATGTGACCATATTACCTATCTATATAATAATGGTATAATGACCTCATAGGATAATATAATGTATTATAAGTATAAAAAATTGGTTTTATAGGTGTTTTAGGTCATTGTTTCCATGACTATGTTTTGAGGCTAGTTGACAGTTCTAACTAGACTACTTGCAGAGAAGGGTTTGAGTACTTTGGTCCTATGTAATGAATTATAATGAACTTGGTGAAGTTTTTAAAGTTATTTATATTTTTTAAGTGTGATTTATTTCCATGTTTATTTTTAAAAATTGTGATTATGATTCAGTTTTTCAAGACAAACTTTTTAGGCATGCACATGCCTAGTATGATCGGTGTTTTGAGAAGAAGTTCAAGTGGTGGTTAGACCTAAAAGGTGTTTTAGAACTAAAGTGAAGTTGGATAATGTATATTTGATTAATATTTTATATGTTATTATTATGTGATAATTTTTTTATTGTTCCAAAAATTTCAAATGGTAATGTGTCCTAATGAAGGCCTAATTGAATTAGGTCTCCTTAAGGCCTAAAAAAGGGTTTTTGGTCCTATATGCTATGAATAACCTATTGTAACATTTGATTCATGTTTATGTCATGTTATAAGGCATTTTTAATTTAAAATATAAATGGAAAAATGTATATGAATGACCAAGAGGTGTATGAACAAGAGCCTAGTATAAGAACAAAGCTTAATATGCCTAATTTGCTAATTAGAGAGTATGAGAGTTAAAACAGAAGATATAGTATTTTGAAGAGATAAAATAGGTCTATTATAACATAATTAGAGTGTAGATATACTATCATGAAGATATAATATGGGTACTATAGATGACTATCAAGGTCAAATGACCTAATCTATCTTGTAGAGACCTAATTGAGTGAAGAAAACTAGAGACCAGTTTGAGAAGGATATAAGTGTGTGAAGAGATGAAGAAGGATATCATCATATATTGTATGATAAAAAAAGGTCTTGAATGTGATCAAAGTTTTGAGGTGGATGAGTTAGTGCTGAATCATCTAGAGGGTTGGTACCTCCTTACAAGTGGGTGCTTGCTAAAGCCTAGTCAAGTTGGTGCTTCGATAGTTGGGGTGGGTGCTCTAAGTGAATTTGGTACTTCACTAAATCTTGATGTTTGAATTATAGGATATTATTCCATTTGAATTATCATTGGGTTTTATTACCCTTAAGGGTTTTTCACTCAAATAAGTGTTCTATGTGTTATTCTCTTGTCTTATGCTCATGGATCTTAATGTATTGCTAGTTCACTATATTGTTTTGATAGTTCATGAGTGATAAAATAAAGTTGTAAAAGTTTTGAAGACTGATTTCCCCCCACCTCTTAGTCATTGTGATCCCAAAAATTAGTATTAGAGCCTGGTCCTTTGAGGTAAGATTGACAACTTGAAGGCGATCTAAGAAGCACAATAATGTCTTGTGATCAACAGGAAGAAGATAACATGTATGATGAAGAAGTCTAATATGATAGTGAAGAAATAGAAGCTAAATTAGACCTTGAAGCTAAGATAATAATTAACCTTGATGATTTGAAACATCAAAAGAAGACTATCAAGGATCTTAGGAGTCAGTTATAAGAGGTCAACACAAGGTGTAAGTCAAAGGAAGTTGAGCATGATTAGATGAAGATAGAGCTCGATTTATTGAAGGTTGAGTATGAACAACTTATATAAAAATTGAGCAAGGTTGAGAGAGAACACAAGAAGTTAGAACAAGTCAAGATTACTAACCTAAAAATATCAACCAAGCAACCCAATTCTTTAAAGAATAAGTCATCATGGCACCATGGTAAGTAAAAAAATGTTATTTGCTACATCTGTCACAATATGGGACACATTACAAGATTATGCTCTAATAGAGTTAGAAGCTTTGCAAGATTAAAAAAGACATATGAATCTCTTAGAATGCATAAGAAGGATCAAACATTGGTATGGAAGTCAAAGTAAGCTAGGATGAATCAGATTAAGCTCAAGAAGCAAGATGGACTATTAGCCAAAGAGGAACAAAAGACCAAAGATGATTCTATGCTAGTTTAGACTATCTTTCACATTCAAGATGAAGGCATGGAATGGCATATAAATAGTGCTTTCTCAATCCACATGATAGGAGATAGAAATAATTTCATATCATTAAAATAGAATTTTATAAAAACTATGAGGTTTGGAGACAACATAACTACCAATATAGTTGGCAAGGGTGTCTTGAGTTTGGATACTAGAAAGACGAAGATACAAAATATGTTCTATGTGCAAGGTATGAAACATAACCTGCTTAGTGTGAGTCAAATGTTTAATCAAGGACACAAAATAACCTTTCATGACAAAGGGTGTGAGATAAGGAGAGCCAAATCAGGAAGGCTAATTGCCAATTCTAAGATGACTGAGAACAACCTATATATATTGAATGAGATCAAGAAAGAGAGATGTTTCATTAGTAAGATAGATAAAAGTGGTTATGGCATAAAATGTTAGCTCACCTAAACTTTGACAACCTAGTTAGTATTAGCACTAATAAGTCTATGAAGAACATGCTTAAGATCATCAAACCTATAAACATACTTTACAAGGCATGTCAACATGGTAAGTAGAATAGAAGAAGGTTAAAGTCCTAGGAGTACTCTACTACAAGACCCTTGGAGTTAATACACACTAATCTCTATGGGCCTATAAGAATTCAAAGAATTTAAGGAGATATATACTTCATGTTACTCATTGATGATTACACAAGAATGACTTGGGTTAATTCTTGAAAGAGAAATCAGAAGCTCTGGACAAGTTCAAGGCATTCAAGGATCTTGTTGAGAATGAGAAGATCAAGTGCCTAAGATCTGATAGAGGAGGATGTTTTTGGTCTAATGAATTTGATGACTTCTATGAGTTCATATAATAAGGAGATAATTCTCAGTAGCTAGGACACCTCAGTAGAATGGGGTAGTGAAAAAGAAGAATATGACAGTTCAAGAGATGGCTAGAATTATGCTAAATGAGTATATATTATCTGATGGATATTAGAGAGAGGCAGTAAGCATTGTTGGATATGTTTTAAATATAGGACAGATAAACACTAATGTTAACAAGACTCCTTATGAACTATGGAAGGGTAGACCTATCAATGTAGAACACTTTAGAGTGTTTTAGAGAAAATGTTTCATCAAAAGAAATGATGAAGACTTGGGTAAGTTTGATTCTAGATCTAATGAAGGCATATTCTTAGGATACTCATCATTGATCTCAACCTATAGATGTTATAACAAGAGTCTACAAAAGATAATGGAAAGTATCAATGTGAAGGTTGATGAGACAAGGAAATCTCACTCACAATCAAAGAACACTTTAGAGAATTTGGACTTCAAGAATGAAGAGGAGACTATACAGGTTGATGAGGAATAATAATTTAAAGAGAGATAAGATTCAAAAAGATTACCCTAAATCTCAAATCATTGGCAATAAGAATGCAAGTATGCAAACAAGGAGAAGACTGGTAAGTAATCTAAATCAAGAGAATGTTGTTCTATTATCCAAGATTTAACCTAAGATTCTTATAGAAGTAAACAAAAACAAATTTTGGATAGGTGTTATGAATGAGGAGTTAGACCAAATAAAGAAGAATGAGACTTGGGAACTAGTTCATAGGCCTAAAGACAATAATGTCATTGACACAAAATGGGTGTTTAAAAATAAGTTGAATGAAGATGGAGAAGTCACTAGAAACAAGGCTAGATTGGTATGCAATAGATATGCACAAGTTGAAGGGGTAGACTTTGAGGATACCTTTGCACCAGTATCAAGATTGGAGTCCATCATATTATTTTTAGCTTATGCAAAATTCAAAGAATACAAGGTATATCAGATGGATGTTAAATTTGCCTTTTTGAATGGGAATTTGGAAGAAGTGTACATTGAGAAAATTGAAGGGTTCTCAATATTAGATGATAAAGACTTGCTTTCAAATTGAAAAAGGTTGTCTATGGTCTAAAGTAAGCTCTTAGAGCTTGGTATGATAGGTTAGAAAAGTCCATGTTGGATCAAGGATTTGAAATAAGAGCTGCAGATAGTAATCTATATATCAAGACAAAAGATGACCATAAATTGATAGTAGTTATCTATGTGTCTGACATCATATTTGGTGGAAACAATGAGAACATGACAAAATCCTTTGAAAAGGTGATGAAGAAAGAGTTTGAGATGTCTATGTTAGGAGAACTATCATTCTTTCTTGGGTTGAAAATCACTCAATCTTAAAAAGGTATAATCATCTCACAAGCCAAGTACATAAGAGAGATGTTGAAGAAGTTTGAGATGGATGATTGCAAGGCAATTAGTACACTCATGATCATAGGATGTAAGTTAAGAAAGGAATATGAGTCTTCAAAGGCTAATCATACATCATATTGGTCAATGATTATAAGTTTTTTATATACCATTGCCTCTAGACCTGACATCATGCAAACAATAGGTCTTTTGGGAAGGATTCAAGTAGATCTAAAGGAGAATCATCTGCAAGTATTAAAAAGGATACTCAGGTATCTCAAGGGGACTATGGAGTATGGAATATGGTATCCAAAGAGAAAGGAATTCAATTTGATATCCTACACAAATGTAGATTGGGTAAGAAGTATAGATGATAGGAAGAGTTCTAGTGGAGGATCCTTCTTCCTAGGTGGGTGTCTAGTTTCATGGATAAGAAAGAAACAACCATCATTAGATTTGTCCACTTTTGAGGTTGAGTACATTGTAATGAATTCATGTTGCACTCAGGTCCTATGGATGAGATAGACCTTAAAATACTAAAAGGTGGAGTATGATTGTCTTAGCCCTATCTATTGTGACAATACAAGTGTTATAAGCATCTCAGAGAACCTTTTCATGCACTCAAGGACCAAACACATTCCCATCAGGTATAATTTTATAAGAAAGTAGGTAAGTGAACAAAGTTTCAAACTTGAATATGTTTCTACATAGGATAATATTGAAAACATCTTGACCAAACCATTTTCAAAGATAACTTTTGTACACCTAAGACAAGAATTAGGTGTAATTCCTACCCCTAGAAATAATTGAAGAAGCCAAGTACTAAGGGGGAGATAACCATGATCATTATCTCCAAGAATAGGTTAGTTTTTCTAATAATATATGCATGGAAATATGGGAAGCATGCTTTTTTTATGTATCATAAACTCATAGTTATGTGTGTTGAGTATTTTAGCTGTAAGGAGTGTGATCCAAGGAATTATAGACATCAATTTGTCATTATGTTAATGAGGGAGAAAGAATAGAATGGGGATATAATTATGATTAATTTTTAGTATGGTTTTTCATCAATGAAAAAGGGGGATATTGTTGATCATTATTTTTGTTATTGAAGTTTGGCATTGAAATTGTCATTGATGTTAAAGGTTGTGCATGAGGTCACTGAACAATGTTTTTGTTTGATTGCATCCTTAATAGGTATGGAATTGGTTTATAAACATATAATGCATGTGATCAAGGTGTAAAATAATCAAATATTGTTTTGATACTAGTTTCTAAATTTGTCAAGTGTTTGAACCTAGCAAGAGACTTGAGAAGGCTTGACATAGAATACCTAGTCTTATGCACGAAGGAGCATGGTGGCCTAGTGAGATGGATGAATAGAGACATAAGAGGATTTATAGGGTTTATTGAGTATGAATATGAGGAATTGGATCACTTAGGCAAGTTTTAAGGTGAGCCTACAAGGGTAGGACTTACAGACCTAACATGCAACTAGACTAGTTCTAGACTTTGCCTGACCTAATGAGGTGTCATGAGGTATTTTCAAGGCATATGGAGAATGTATAAAAGTGATTGATCATGTTAATATGTTTTATGACATGTATATGAGGTTTTTACATCTTTAAAAATGGCTATAAGGTCAATTTCAAGGCCTAATGTGACTTGTAGGTCAAGGCCTAAAAAGCAAAGAGAGAGATAGTGGCCAAATGGAGTATAAGGTTTTGTTTCCAAGGAAATTATGGAAAAATGAGTGTTTTCATAGGTATTTCATGTTTTTAAAAATATTTTAACCATGTTTTAGGTTAAAATTTGAAGGCTAAGGCAATAAAAAGTGTTTTGAGGTCTCTCATGTGTATAAAATGAAGGGTTCTCAACCCAAGAAGAACTTTCAAGTGTTCATTGGAAAGTGTAACCTATAAATGGGAACTTAATATATTAATGGTATATGTGTAAGGTTCATATTTAAAATTTATAATCATTTGTTTTTGGAATAAGCAGCTAAGCTTTATGAATGATCGTTAAGATTAGAAGATGGTTTAAGCCTTAAAACAATCCTAACAATGACCCGATGTGAAATATATTGTTATAAAGTGATAATAATGGATTGGTATGGACATTTAAGTGATTCATGGTTGTATTAAACTCTCCTAGGAACCTCTGAGTATGATTGGTTTGTTAGGTGAGTAAGTGGAGTTTACAGGAAAGGCCTTATTTTTTAGAGATTTGCTGTAGTAGTCAAAGTTGATAAATAGATGGAGGATAAAGCTTGAGATTTTTATTTAATTTACATGGTGTTTTTTGAGTAGGTTATATTCCTTAGTGGTGATAAACTTGTCTTACAAGTTAACTAGTCACTAATAGGCCTAATGGTGCAGATAGTGAGAAAACTAGGTAGAAGTGAGAAGTTGATTAGGGATGTGTTATCATGGATTAGAGATGATTAAAATTATATGGAGAATTTTTTTAATAACTTTAATACATTTTCATGTTGGATAAATGTTTTTGAGGTTAGTGGATATGACGAAAATATTGCTCATAAGTTGACCTGTCTTGTTCAAATGAGACAATAAGGTACAAGACTATGAAATTGGTCTACAAGACCAATATTGTCATGTGACCATATTATATATCTATCTAAGAATGGTATAATTGTATAAGAGTATCATATACATGAATTTTAAGTCTCTTAAAGTTTTTATGTAGGTTTTTAGGTCATTATTTCCATGACTGTGTTTTGAGGTTAGTTGGCAGTTCTAACTAAGCTACTTGTAGAGAAGGGTTTGAGTCCTTTTGATTTGTGTAATGAAGTATAATAAACTTGGTGAAGTATTTAAGGTATTTTTTATTATTTATGTGTGATTTATTTCCATGGTTTTTTTTCAAATTTTTCTTATGCTTCAGTTGTTCATGATATACTTTCTAGGTCTGCACATGCCTAGTATGAACAATGTTTTGAGAAGAGTTTCAAGTCATAGTTGGACCTAAAAGGTGTTTTGGACATAAATTTAAGTTGGATAAGGTATATTTGAGTGATATTTATATTTTCCTTATATTTGAGAAGTTTTAGAGTGTTTTAGAGAGTTTAAAGGGTAACGTGTACTAATGAACGCCTAATTGAATTAGGTCTCCTTAAAACCTAAAAAAGGGTTTTTGGTCCTATATGCTATGACCAAACTATTTTAATGTTTGATTCATGTTTTTGGCATGTTATAAGTCATATATAATTTAAAATATAAGTGGGAAAGTGTGTATGTCCAAAAAAGAGGTCTATGAGCAAGAGCCTATTATAAGAACAAGGCTTAATAGGCCTAATTTGCTAGTTAAAGAGTATGAGAGTTTAAACAGAAGATATTGTATTTTTAAGAGATAAAAAGGGCCATGTATACAAACATAAAAGCACATATATACTTTAATTAATATATAATATGTGTATTGTAGATGACTATCACAGTCAAATGACCTATTTTGTCTCGAAGAGACTTAATTGAATGAAGAAGGCTAGAGACCAGTTTGAAAATGATATAAGTGTGTGAAGAGATGAATAAATAAATCATCATATGTTGTATGAGAAACAAAAGGTTTTTAAGGTGATAAAGGGTTTGAGGTGTCTAATTTGGTGCTATGTCATCTAGGGGGTTAGTGCCTCTTTGTAAGTGGGTACTTACTAAAGCCTAGTCAAGTTGGTGTTTGGCTAGTTAGAGTTGGTGCTCCAAGTGAAGTTGGTGACTCAATAAATATTGATGTTTGACTTATAATAAAATAGTCTATTTTCATCATTAGTGTGTTTTCTTCCCCTTTAGGGTTTACCATTCAAATAAGTTTTCTGTGTTATGATCTTGTCTCATGCTCATGGCTCTTAATGTGTTTCTAGTTCATTATATTGTTTTGATAGTTCATGAATGATAAAATAAAGTTATAGAAGTTTTGAAGACTGATTCACCCCACTATATTAGTCATTATGATCCCAATAGAGGCATGAAAATAGGTGGATTTGTTAAATATCATTTAATTTTATCAAAGCTTTATTGTAAATGTCATCCCATACAAATTTTGTGTCCTTTTTTAGCAAACACATGAAATGAATTATTTTGTTAGTGAACTAAGCAATGAAATGTTGAATGTTATAAATTCTACATTGTAAACATTGTAACTAATTTAGATTAGTTGGCGGTGGAATCTCAACAATAGATTTTACTTTTTATGGATCAACCTTGATTCCCCATTGAGAAATAATGTACTTGAGAAGCTTTTAGAAGGTACTCTAAAAACACATTTTTTTTGATTTAATCACACATTAAAATTTTGCAATTGTTAAAATATTTGTTATAGATCAGTAGCATGGTATTGTGGTGTTTTGATTTTTCAAGTAAATATCGACATAATCCTCTATAGTTTTATTAATAAAATCATAAAAGATGTGCATAATTTCCCTTTGATATGTTGCTTTATCATTTTTGCGTCTGAAAGGCATGACAATATAACACGTGCTTGAGGGAGTAGTAAATTCTATTTTTTCTTGATCTGCTAGGTTGATTTTTATCTGGTCATATCTAGAAAAACCATCAATAAATGAAAATGTTTTATATCAGTGGTTGAGTTGACAATCATGTTTGATGTTAGATAATAGAAAAACATATTTTGGAGAAGTTTTATTTAAGTCATTATAATTAGTGCAACATCAGATTGAGCTATTAGACTTGTTAACAAGTAAAATGTTAGAAACCCACATGGAATGTGTAAAAAATCTTATGAATCTTGTGTCTAATTATTTTTTAACCTCATATTTTACCAATAATGCCAATGTGTGGTGCATTTTATGAATCTATTGTTTAATAAGTTTTACATTCAGATACAATAATATATTATGCATTGCCACTGGTGGGTCAATCATAGGCATATTTGAGTAAGCCTAAGCAAATAGTTTTGGGAAATAATGTAAGTCCTATTAATAGATTTTATCTTCATCCTCCTGCATCATAGAATCAATTAGTACTAGGTGAGGATCTTTATTTGTTTGATAGTTATATTGTGCTATTTATTTGTTTAACAAAGTGGATCATTTTGAAATAAATGGTGAATTAAGAATAGTATTAGGTACATCATGTTGGACATTGGTATCATCACTCTTAGAAAAGTAAGCATGAACATAGGTGGCATGAGTAAATCTATTCTTATGATATAAGGAAGGGAGATCCTCATATTCCCCCAAGTACTCTAGTAATGAATCATCATTCAAAAACTCATCCAATGTCAAAATTTCTATAAAATAATTTTCATCAATCAAATGAGGATTTACCAATTGGAGATCTATGGTATAAGTAGTTATATGCATACATTCTGATTTGGCCTTTTCAAAATAAAGCTCACTATGAGTTGTTTGTTTATTACTTATGGATTTTTCTAAAAAACCCAAGCCTTACCGAGTTGCATTATATGTAGGAAAGATGGGCTGGGCTATAACTTTTTCAAATTTTACCAACCCTTATCTTTTGTAACCATATTTTGACAAATATCAAGAGCCAAAATCATGGTCATATGATTATGGTTTAGGATTATTCATTTGCTGAACCATTGCATACTGTGTTAAGGGATCAATATCCCTTGGACATGTGTAAATAAATCCCTAGTGATTGAATTTTAGGCATGCATGTAAACTAGATGAGACCACATAAATTTCATGTATCCAAAGTCATATCAAAATTATGTTATAGTTCATATCATTTGGCATAACTTGGCAAAGTGGGACCTGATAAGCAAAACCATGAAGTCTAGTGAATGAGAGGCAGTGGAGGGATGAAATTATAACAAGTGGTAGTGAAGTAGACAAGATAGTATTCCTCTCAACCAACAATGAACCTAAAGTTGACGGACAAGTCAAAAACCAAGTGAAGGGCAAGTGATGACTTATTTTTGATTGGAAGTAAAGAAACAGGCAAAGGAGAGATGATAACTACATGACATAGACCTAAGTAATTTTAGATCATCTAGAACATAGAGTTAGTAGGTTCATCGAGAGAACTAAATGTATCTATTTATAGAATTGGAAAAACCCATTGTTTTAATGTTGCTTGGGAATTAACATTTAGTAAAGAAAGCTGTTTATTCAACATAATCTACATTATCATGTAGATAAATATAAGAAATTGTGAATAGACAAAGAAAATACATGGACCAATAGTTTAATCATTGGGATTAATATAGAATGAGGTGGATGATTATCATTGAATTGTTAACCAGTTAGTAGAGGAAACTGAATACCATTGAGTACCTGTTATTTATTGGAGATTGGAGTGCATTGGAGATTAAATCTATCTTCATCTTGAAAGCTACTACTTGAAAATTGTGCCATGACTAGAACATTATTATTTCTTGATGTGTTATCACAAGACACTAAGCACTAATCAGTTATTCCATTAATGTTTGTATCAAGAACATTTAATTTATGGTTGTGCATCATAACCATGATGAACTGACATTGTCTATATAAGCAACATTGCTTGCTATTATATAAGGTCGACACATTTGATTACAAAATCTCTATTGAGATTGAGTTAGGATTTCACTTACCCTTCCTACTAGTTTTGTCTTGATGGTTTATCAAATATATTAATTTAAAAAGTAATATACGCAAGGATTTTTTTTGATGTTTTGTTATGTAAGTGGATATACAATTAGATTATCTAGAAACTAGTTTAATTGGATTTGAGAGATCATTATGGTCATCTTGGAACTTTTAGTCATGGTGTGCATTAAATATAAGCTTGTGCAATTTCTTTCTTTTATATATAGTTATATATTTCATGTTCACATAATCTTCCTTTGAGCCTTACTCATTATGGTGTTTTAGTTTGTGCAATATCTAAAATTGATTCCCAATGATTTAATTACATCCCACACTAATCTAATTTCTAAGTATTGGAAGACTTGTCTCAATCAAGAGCTTAATATCTTTTCTACTCTGCTCTTTCCCTCCCTTTTATTTTTTTAATGAGATACGATCTACCTATTACACTATAAATAGTCCATTTGTAGATTAAACTATTAGTGAGATGTTAAATATCTTGAGGAAACCATTTGAGCCTTTGGTCGAAATAATCAAAGCCTACCCATGTTATATCATTTGGAGTTTCTTGGCCCTTGGATCACCAACAGTTCTTAAAAACAAGGGGACTTTCATCCCATGATCTGTTCATTGCTTTTATTCACTTAGATTAGTTAGTTCCTAACTATGTTTGAGTGAGTCACGATTTCATCCTAACACTATTTATACTAGATTGGTATGGCCAAAACATTACTATGTAATTCTCGATTCATTATATTGAATTGACATGGATAAAAAATGAATTTTTAGAAAGGTTAATTTTAGGAATTTGACAAGTATTTATAAGGTTTGTAAATAAAAATTTGATAGATTATCAATACTCATCTACTCTACATGAACATAACAATCCTGCTTTAGGTATATAATAGGAATTAGGAGATATGATCTTATTCTTGTGGAGATCTAGTCTTGATCAAGGTATTTGAAGCTCAATAAAAGGAAGTTAAACCAAAGACACTTAGTATTTAGATTCCAAAATTAAGGAAACTTAGGTATTCATCCATTCCATTTGATGCCTTTACCTACAACATCTCATGCAAAGTGCCACTAAATCCAAAGGGGGATTGATGCATTGAGAAGTGTTGTCAAGATATTCCTATCCCTAATCTCCTTTTATTTAACTTATTAGATAGATATATTTTGCATTTTTTCAGATTATTATGTTTGTTATGACTTCTCTTCTTTCTTATATTATATTTATGATTATTATAGTGTATGTTATCTAGGTTTTCAAATGCAACAATGGTTAGATCCCTTTATCCATGCTTAGGTTAATTTTCATTCTCTTTGCGTGTAGTAATAATAAATTTAACCATTTGGATTTTTTTAGGAATATTGTGTTTAGTGATCACATTATATGTTTGTAAGTGTGTGTGTGTGTGTGAGAGAGAGATAATAAATAATAATGTAATAAAGTGAGTTATGAATAAACTCACATACATATCCTAGGAAAAAATAAATCTATCTATTGAGAGATACTAGGAGTAATAGAGAGATTTGAGGGAGAATATAGTTTTCAAAGATTATCCTTGACTCTTAATTTATAGGAGCTCATTGAGATATATAATTGTAATCCTTGTTACATAATAAATGTTTTAAATGAATTAATATAAAATATAATTATTAGTTTATTTTAAAGTTTTATTGTGTGTTGAAATTGTGAAAATCTATCCTAAACTTTTCATATGGTATCGAATCTAGATAGGTCCAAGATGAGAGTCTTTTGATGAATTATTTATTAGTTATATTACCATCAATAACATACACTCAGCTCCCTCTCTGCATTAGATTTAGTGTTGCTTAAATCTAATATTCATTGGAATGTGTTTCTCCTCAACAACTAACATTGAGTTCAATAGGCGTTCATGTTACTATAAGTAAAGTGTAAGAGTTTATTCATATTTTTTTATAGGCTATTACACCAACATTATTTTGCCAGATCCATTTCACTTTTCTACCTAAGTGTTATGTGGTAGTTTGTAAGGTGGTACACTACAGTTCCAATGAGATGTTTTCTACCATTTTCATACTAGGGGGGGATTTTAGGAATATTATGTTTAGTGATCACATTATATGTTTGTAATTGAGTGTGTGTGAGATAATAAATAATAATGTAATAAAGTGAGTTATGAATAAAATCACATACATATCTTAGGATAAAATAAAGGTATCTGTTGAGAGATACTAAGAATAGTAGAGAGATTTGAGGGAGAATATAAATGTCAAAGATTAGCCTCATCTCTTCACTTATAGGAGATCTTTGAGCTATATAATTGTTATCTTTGTTAGATAATAAATGTATTGAATGAATTAATATAGAAGATAATTATTAGTTTATTGTGTGTTGAAATTTTGAAAATTTGTCCTAAAATTATCAAATTTTATATCTTGTTATTTTAGATTCTTATCATCTTGGATCTAAGTTTCCATTTTTATTCAGTTCCATGCATAAGCTTTCCTTATTATATCATTGATACCCATTTCACAAAAAAAACTCTTGATTTTAGCCTTCACCCTACTTTGTGGTGTGACCAATCTATGTAGTTGGTCATATCATGGTATTATCTCTTTTAGGTATTAGATGATATTTATATTTTTGACCAAATTTACCCAATATATAGAAAATATGATGATACATACATTAAGCTAGCTTAGTTACACCAAGGCTGAGATTGATCTAAGCAAGAACACACAAACACTTTCCATAGTTTTTTATCCAAAATAAGTGTTCAATAATTAGATAAAAACCTTGTTTTGAAGGCTTGATACCATATATACAATTGGATATGGATTTAATCTAGATATCTTCCATTGAATAATCCTAAATATTTGCTTACAAGTTTGAAGACAAATCCAAACTAAAGACCAAGAAATATGATTTAAAGACTAAAAAAGAACCATAGTTTAGTCCATCCAAGCATAATTCAAAACTAGGGAATGTCCATTCATACCATCCAAAAAATAATCAATGAATACCAAATGATGAGAATGATTAGTCCAAGATTGGGAAGTGATGCTCAATTCATAACTCCAACAATCACTCTAATGAAGATTGTCATGCTCAGAAAACTCTATTATTATAAATTAAGGTAATGGGTATAATAACTATGGAATTGGAATAAGGTAATGGGTATAATAACTATGGAATTGGAAAAAGGTAAAAAAAATAATGGACTATGAAGTTAGTGCTATGATTTGTACCACAAACATATCTACTTTCCCCAACATAGATTCATAGGAAGAAAAAAGATTGTTATATTCTCAAATATGGATCAATAGTCGAATAATACAATTCATCATTGATAATGAAAGTTATATGGAATTAATTTATCCTAAAGAATTTATAAGAATGAACTTTCCATTGAAACCTCACCCAAAACCCTACTTAATTGGATGGTTTAGTAAGAAATGCATCACTTAACAATGCCATCTACTGCAAAAAATCAATCCTTTTCAAGATAAAATCCTTTGTGACGTAGTGCCATTATAAGTATGAAAAATTTTACTTTGGAAAATATATATTTACAATGGACATGAATTATATAAAAAAATACTAGAAATGTTGTCATACATGTTAGTGATACAAGATAACACATACCAAAAATAGTTCCTAAATTGTTAGTCATTGACACCAAATAATGTCATAAGCTAGTCAATTTTAGGAAGATGATTATGTTTTTGATGGTGAGACCTAAATGCAATAATTTCCTTGTGACACCAATTCATACTATAGTTTCTATAACAACAACATAGACTAAATATTTAAACCATAAGTTGAAACAAAACAAGGATATATTTAAGTCACCTATGGAAGTTCCTACACACTTTATGAATAATCACAATCTTGATTTGATCACTAGACTACCTATACCTAATTCCTATTTTTATCACATAAATTTATATATAATGAAGAGATCAAGTGACATATCCATGAAATTGTGGATAAATGACACATTAGGCCTAAGTCATTACCTTCAAATAGCCCACTTGTGCTTGCACTTAAGAAGGACATCACATGGAGGTTGTGAATCGATTATATAGATTTTAGAAATATATTTAGTGAAGAACCCTTATCTTATTCTAATAATTGAGGATATATTAGACCAAATTCACTATTCTAAATTATTTACCAAAATTAATCTTAAGTTTGGGGATCATCAAATTCATATTAAACTTATAAACATTTGGAAAAACATGTTCAAGGAAATATAATGGGTTTTTGAGTGGTTGGTTATGTCCTTTAGATTATATTAGAACATAATACATTCATGTTGATGATGAATGACATCTCCAAGCCATTCACTACTTTATTTTTGTAGTCTACCTTTATGACATCATAATCTTTAGCGAAAAATGGGATGAAAATTTGTGCCATATTGAAAAAATGTTTCACACTTTTTGTAGACAAAATGTTTGTGTTAACATGGAGAAATGTTCATTTTTGAATTTTTAAGATATATTATCTATGATACATAATAGACACACAAGGATCCCATGTAGACGTAGCCAAGACTCAAATCATCCAGAAATGGCTAACACCAAATAATATCATAGAGTTGCATAGATTATTGAGACTAGTAAATTTATATAAGATATTTATACTTTGTTTCTATCATGTGACTTGGAATCTGAAATTTTTTACTGAAGGTTACAATAAATGAATATTAATTTGGTCAACCACACAAAAAAACATTCAAGGAATTGAAATGCAAACTCTATTCAATGCTAGCACGTATACTATCTAATATTAAATAACCATTTGAGATTAAGATCGATGCATATAATTATGAATTTGGATTAGTTATCACTCAACATGGTCATCCAATTTATTACCATAGTGGAACATTCACTGCACCAATAAGGAACTACCAAACATATGATCATGAGCTTTATGTTATTATTAAGTATCATAAGTATTGGAAGCATTATATGTTGGGAAAAGAGACTATGATCCACATAGATCACAAGTCACTTTAGTTATTTCATAATTTTAACAACAAAATTGACATAAAATTTGGTCTTCTTATATTTAGCAGTTCCATATAAACATAGAACATAAGAAGAGAAGTGCCAATTTACTTACAAATTTTCTAAGCTGACCTTTGTTTATAGTTATCCTATTAGAACTACATGGATACAAATTAAACACATGTTTATAATTATCTCCATTTGACATGGAATTTTTATAAATCTATTATAAGTATCTTTATGGTAATTTAGCTCAAGATTTTTAATTGCAAGATGGACTCCTATTTCATCTTAGACACTTGAGCATACCGCATGAGGCAAACTAACAGAAATTAATATGGGAGGTTCATATAAACAAGTTTTCAAGGAATCTAGAAGCTGAAAATATGATGTTACAGTTTTTTTATTTTACCCACACCTCATGTCAAATGTTTTGAAAAACATTAGGTCTTATAACACATGTGCAATTGCCAAAATAGTCAATAAGAAGCATGGAATGTACTCACACCTCTTTCATTTGTAATTAGACTGTGGGAATATCTTTCCATTAAATTCCTCTTAAGTTTCCTTCTGATTGTGTTTAGGTGGAATTTGAAATAATATAAAATATGAAAATTCTCATACCTTGTAATAAAGCAATCTCAACTTTGGAAACAACTCAACTTTAATTTTAGTATGTTTGGATCCATAGTGGAATCCTAGGAACTATCATCTCTAATAGGGATATAATATTATCAAGCAATTTCTTAAAAGTGACTTTGTTTATGTTAGGAACAAAGATGAAGAAGTCTACCTCTTTCCATCCAAAAACTAATGGGTAGACCCAAGTGGTGAACATGATGATACTGCATCCTCTCAAAATGTACATTTTGAATAAGAAATGAACTTGGGATGGAATTCTTCCTTTAATTTAGCACAAGTAAAAAAAATATTTCCACACTTATACAACCCACAAATATTTTCACGTCTACTTGGGTTCTATCCTCTAAGACCCATTGATGAGGTTACCCTATATTACCACCAACAAAAAAAACTCCATCTCAAAAAGAAGTTGAAAAAGTTATTTAGTTCATTAAGCACCTTCAAACATACAAAAATGAGTGTAGACCATTATTTAGTAGGTTAATGATAAGTAAAAGTAGTGCCATAATCAACATCAAACACTACACACCTTCGAGGTTGGTGATCGAGTATGGATTCAAATATATAAGGAAAGACTAACATTACCTTACCACAAGATTCATCCACTTTAATATGGGCTCTACAAAATCACCAATAAAGTAGGATATAAATATTTTGAGCTTAACCTTCCTTATTACCTTAGGTTTCAACTAATATTTAATGCAAAACTCTTTCGCCATTACTTTCAACCTATGTTGGATACTTCAAATCTTGCAAAGACTCTTCAATAAGAAGAGATCAATCGAGACAAAATCATACCAACATAATCGGATCAATCCATTGACATTAGGCTCAAATTAACATGTCAACAAGAGATCCTTATATTTTAGATTGTCAAAATAGGTCAACCACCTTCCCATCAAAAATGGTTTATAGAAGTGCAAATTGCCAATTTGTTCGATAACTACAAGCAATGGGTACCATTAATTTTAAAAGAGGGGCTTATTAATCCAAAAGGATCTAAGTTATCACTTCCACTCTTGGAATCAAGGTGTTACTTGAAAACTTGTGCAACTTTGCCAAAATATTTAAAATTACCTTCAATATACGCATGAAAAACTACAAGCCCTAACTCCTCTTCTACCATACCACACAATTCATATACTGTTAATATTTCATAATGAAATTCAATGACAATGTCAGCATAAAAGATTAGAAAAATGATAAATTATGAAATAGTCATTATAAACCATTGTAATGATTTAACCAATGATTCATATTCTTCCTTTGTATATTAGTATACATATCTATTATTTTTAGTTATATAGATAAAAAGATAGACAAGAAATTTTTAAACATCCCACATCCATCTTTCTAATCTTGTACAAAACTTTACATAATATAACTTTATTATAATTCTTCTACATCTAATATCTTCATTTATTGGACAAAGTCATGGTTTATTGAGGATGATGGCTAATGTAAAAAGATCCTCAAATTAAAATAATTTATATTGTTAGATACTTGCAATGATCCACAATGTAGGCTGTTGATTTCCTATTAATAGATTTGGGTCATTTATTAAAGGTTGGGTGTTAAGTCCTCAAATAGTGGTAATTAGTCCCAATTCAATACTTGTCATTGATCTGGGTACAAAAATCACAACCGTCTGGTGGAAGTTTGGGTGGAAAAAGTATAAATGTAAAGATGATGTCATAATTCAATCTCTCATGAATAAATCTGAGGCATCCATCACATTGTTAGAGGTTTTTATGCTTCTAAGTAATGTTAAAAGTTAAAAATCAATGCTAGTTATTGATATATAAAATATTAATTTGGGTCATTTATCACTATATTAGACGTGAGTGGTTAAATGAAAAGATGTAGCTTTAAATTAATGTGATCCATTGATTCTTATGGATTGATCTCAACCCTTCACCACCAAATCTCAACCCTTCACCACCAATTTGGTAGTTTCAAACACAAAAGGTTGATGAGCCCCACAAAATGATTATAATTTAGATTATATCATTACAATATGAAAAGATGGTTAAATAGGTGGAGTAACTCCTGAAAATTAGGAAGCAAACTTATCAACTCAAAAACTTATTTGCTAATATTAACATAAAAATTTATGGATTTAAAATAACAATATATAATTAATATTTAAGTTTTATTGTAGATTGAATTAGATTATAGAGAATAATATTGTTTAACTAATTTAGTACCCTCCCTATTTAAAAATAAGTTAAAATGTATATTAATTGCCTCGAAAATGATATATATGTTGTATTTTACATAAAATTATTAAAATACATATGTTAGTTATGATTATTTATAAATATGATGTGGTAGTTACGAGTATCTAATTGTTTATAAATATAGTACAATAAAATTTATATATTACTTATAAATTTTATGATAGTTTATTTTTACAATTTATATGATTATTTATTTAAAAAGTATGTATTTTATTGGAATGACATTTTAATTTACCTTTTATTTTACTCTCCTTTAATTTTTATTTCCCTCGCTCTATTTTAAATTTTTATTTATTTTTTAGTTTGAATTTATTTGTATTTATATAAATTTTTAAATTTTTATGTTATGTTGGTTGTTTTATTTTTTTATTTAATTTTTTAGGTTTTGAAATAATTAAATTATTTTATTTTATATTTTATGTTGTCGACTTTTAAATAATTAAATGCTAACATTCTCATGCCATTATAATTCGCAGACTCCACCCTTGGATGTCATTATAGGAACACTTATCAATGTAACTATGTTTACCAAGAGGTTTAGTTATTATGCCAACAATTTACTCTCTAATTAGAAAATAGTAAATACAAATATGTTCATTATTAACCAATTGACTAATGTAATGGTGATGAATTTTGATGTGCATAATTATGATATGATAGAACGAGTTCTTTACCATCTTGAGAACACTCTAGTTGTCACAAAAAAATAGAGTTGGTACATACTGGTTAAGTTAAATCCACCAATATTATTTTTCTCTATATAATTTCACACCTTGCACTAGTAGTGCTTTGCACTCAACTTCAATGAAGACAAATAAAATTGTTGGCATATAATTTAGTGGAAAGAAGAAATAAAACATATTTATAATTAATAAATAATGGAAACTTAACTATTAAACAAGAATATAATTTATGGGATCGTAAAAGACATTTCTTTATTCACACAAATGCCCTACGTGTTTTTTCTCATACAATTACCTGTAAAGGCTTTTCCTCTTCTTGCATGACTCTTCTTCTCTTTATGATTATTTGACTTCTTTTTGACACCTATATTTTCATTTTATTACTATTAATGACAAATCATATTAAATATCATTTCCATTTACCCATACCAACTCTTACACTAATTTAAACAAATATCTCATTTGAACTCCTCTCTCTTTTACACATCCTCTACTCCTAACTAATCCCCCTACTCTTTACTCTTAGGCCCTCTCATTTCCTTTTCCACATTTCCTCAATAAGAGTAACCTCTCCTTGAACTTTCCTCCCATTTTCATATCCTCTACACTATCTATATAAATAATCTCAAAATGCATTTATAATTTTACAAAATTATAACCACTTGACATGAAACTTTGCCAGAATATAATTACCAACATGTTAGTAAGGTGTTTGTTATAAAATTAAATTAAATACTGCACAACATCTCTCCTGCCACCTCAAAATAGCAAGAACTTGTCATGGAACAACTATTTGGTAGATATTTTTGAATGGTATTTGAAGGGTCAGCTCAAATTTGTAGAATAATGGTAGGAATTAGGTGAGAGGCTGTGCCATCAATTGTCAACTAGAATTTAATTATTGTGGTTTCCCTAAGATTCCTCATAGGATTGCCACCTTGGATAGTTCTAACTTTAACGTATCTATAATCAATATTGCAGCCATATTCTCTACCTTGGTCCATATTTCTCAACTCCATATGTAATTCACCTATAGTCTATCCATGTTTATCCATCATATGTATCTCTCTATAGTAGAACCAATGTGGATAGACCAGAATGGCATAGATAGAACACCCTCATAGAACTAGATTATAATAATAAAACAACAAAAAGACATTCTAGTAGCTTAAAATATCACACTTTTAATAGCACACTATTAATGTCTTCCTAATCACGATGATTCTAGTAGACGATGGAGCTCCTTCACTTTCTCCTCTGAAAAATTGCATGATAAATAACATTTTGATGACCCCTCAACTTCTTCATAATTGAATACATATATAATAAATGAAATGTATATGATATGGTGTAACATGTTTCATGAACATATGGATCAAGATGATGATTTCCAAAACCACCTCCAATTTCTCAAAAACTTAGACCATGAACTTGATTTACTTGCAAGTGAGGCCAACAGAGATAAGCTAAAATAAATTTCCCCTAGATGAGTAGGTCTAGTATCTCTTACCTTTTTAGTTTCAAGTGGTTCTTTGGAGATGCTAGGATTTGACCTCAAAACCCCTAAAATTTTGTCCCAAACTTTTACAACCTCGATTATTTTTTCCTTAATTTTGGATGGATTGAACTATGAAGTTGATAAAATAGAGCCAAACATTTCATATAAATAGATAGATTTGAGGAAATTTACCTATAAATGAATCCTCACACAGTCAAAATTGAACTCAAATTAGGCTTGGGTTCAAATCTCATATCAACCCAAATGATAAAGATAGCACCAATCAAAATATGCTCTTTGGAGATCTACACACTCTTTAACAACCACCACATTGTTGGCATATAGTTTAGTGGCAAGAAGAAATAAAACATATTTGTAACTAATAAATGATGAAAAATGAACCATTAAAGAAGTAGATAATTTATGAGACCATCAAGGACAGTTATTTATTCACATAAATGGCTTGCTTCCTTTTTTTCATACAATTGTCTATAAAGGATTTTCTACTTAATACATGATTCTTACTAATTTTTATTATTTGATTTTTTTTAACACTTACATTTTACTTATATTACAGTTAATGATAAATCATATTAAATATAATTTTACTTTACTCATGCTAATAAAAATGTGATCTGGACAATAATTCAGGTGACAGGTCCACCCTAATTGATGACAGAACTTCTGGGAGCAATAACTTTTGCACCGCAGCTCCAATTGACTCATCGTTTGAACCGTTGGAAAGATAAGAACAAAGAGAACATGGTGAGATGGCATGGATATTTTTTTGATGAATTTTGACCCATAAAAACTCAATGGAAGTGCCCCAATTTTAATTTTAGTAGTGTATTCTAAAAATAGTAAGTTTCTAAAAATAGTAATTCCTCAAATTCTGTATTGTTGTAAATCATGGAATTCAAAACAATTCATCTTACTCAAGATTTGTGACCTTACACATCCTTACCCCACCTTAAAAATATGTATAAATTAAGATGTAACCCAAAATGGAAATCAAACATCTCTTCTTAGAGATAGGCATATGTTTGGGTTTGCAAATTTGATCAATAAAACATCTCTTTTCAGAGATAGCATTATTTGAATTGTGTTGTTCTTGTTTCTTGAATTATCTTTCAACCAAAACATTTTTTTGAGTTTTGGATCAGTGGTATTAGATTAGTTTGTCTTTAGAGTGTATGATCTCAAGGATGAGGTCAGATTACAGGAAGCTTGGGTGGAAAACAGAACTAGCAAACTATCTACCTATTCATTCCAAATGACTTCAAATGGCGGACAACACTGAGACATCCGATCCTTTCAAGGAAATCATGAATGAATCCATCCAATAGTAGTAAGCATAGATGATACAAAAATTTGCTTAAATTCTTTAATAAATCTTGATGGGAAATTCTAGATCCTCATCTACACCTCCACATCCTTTTAGTTTCCCAACACCCTTTAAGGTTCAGGTGAATTTTTATATCCCTACATTTGAAGGAAAAATCAATGATGATGAAGTAGAAAATTGGTTAGATCAATTTTCATCTTATTTTCCTATAAATAAATTCATCAATAAAAAGAAGATCACCTTCGCTCTTTTGAAAGCATCATTGCTTGTCAAAAATTGGTGGGAAGTGTACAAAAAGAGATTAAGTGCAAATGATATTGGCCTTGAGGTGGAACCTACCTGGGATGATTTCATATAAGCTATAAAGGAAGAATACTACCCCATTGGAGCATATGATGATCTTTATATAGAGTGGCAACAACTTCGCCAAGGTAAGGAATAATCTGTCCAAGATTACACTGATATTTTTCATTCTCTATTTGTGAGATTGGGTATCTAAGAAAGTGAGAAACACAAGGTTATCAAATATCATGGTGGACTACAATGGTACATATAGGGATAAATGGAACTCTTCAATTTGGAAACCCTTGGTGAGGTGTACAAGTTCACAGTAAAGATTGAGAAGAAGCGTGGAAGAGTGAATACATAGAGTCAGCCTTCAAAATGGAAAAGTGACAAAGAAGGTCAAACATGAGGCCAAAATTGGAAGCAAAAAGAAGGAAAGACTGGGAAGTGGCGTGATTATCAAAAATCTGGGACTCACTCCAAAGAAGAATGTCAAGCCATCAAGTCCTTACTTTTTGAGTCACAATCCTCAACATCCACTGATCTACCTCATACAGACCTTGTAGTTGAAGAGGTCAAAGAAGAGATTATAGATGCTAAGCCTGAAGCCATTTTTGCTTCATCACAAACTTACAAGGAGAGGCTAGATGATAAGAAAGGTTGTTTCAATCTAAATTATGGGTGAAAGGTAAGCCTCTACATTTCATTCTTGATAGTGGAAGTCAAAAGAATTTAATCTCTGCTAATGTTGTGAAAAGGCTAAACCTATCCATGAAGCCTCACCCAAAGCCATATATTATTGGATGGTTGAGTTCAGGGAGAAACCTCCATGTCACCCAATAATGTCTTCTCTCATATGCAATAAAACCTTTCCAAGATGAGGTCTTATGTGATGTGGTCAATCTAGATGCTTGTGATGTACTCTTTGGTTAGCCATTCATGTATGATCGACATGGCATATATGAATCAATAACTCAAAGGATTACTCTCACTCTTATAACATGGTGCTACAGGGTATCAGAGGTACCACCTTCTACATCTGTCTCTCTAATTAGTGCCAAGAAATTTGTTCTCATGGTGGTCAAGCCACAAGAATCCAAACGGGCTGATGTTACAGCCCTGAATACACAAACAACACAATAATATAATCAAATATATAACAGGCTAAAGAAATTCATGGCCTTCCATCCACAGACTGATGGTCAGATAGAAATGGTGAACAATTGAGCCCTGCACAGTTCCATAAATCATAGTCCATTCTAAGTATGCATCGGGAATCAAATTGCATTAAAACTATGAACTTGATGACAAATATTGATGCAATGGGTACCATCACTTCTCAAGGAGGGAGGAATGATCTGGGCAATAGTTCAGGTGATAATTTAGGGGATGGGTCCACCCTAATTGATGACAAAACTTTTGGGAGCCATAACTTTTGCACCGTAGCTCCAATTGACTAACCATTTGAACTGTTGGAAAGCTAAGAATGAAGAGAACATGGTGAGATGGAATAGAGCTCTGATCAATGAAGTTTGAACCCAAAAAACCCAATTGAAGTGCCTCAAATTTTAATTTTAGTAGTGCAGTCTAAAAATAGTAAGTTTATAAAAATAGTAATTCCTCGAATTTTGTATTGTTGTAAATCATGGAAGTTGAACCAATTCATCTCCCTCAAGATTGGTGACCTTCCATGTCCTCCCCCCAACTTCAAAACATGTATAAATTAAGATGTAACCCAAAATGTAAATCATACATCTCTTCTCAGAGATAGGCATATGTTTGGGTCTACAAATTTGATCAATAAAACATCTCTTTTCAGAGATAGCATTATTTGAATTGTGTTGTTCTTGTTTCTTGAATTATCTTTCAACCAAAGATTTTTTTTGAGTTTTGAATCAAAATGTGGTATGAAGCTTGATTTACCATGAAATACTCCTAAACCAAGGATGAAAACATAATCTATTGTAGGCATTTTTAATCAACTAATCTTTCTCAATATAAATGAGTATATCTTATTTTAGCACAAAATCAACATATTCATGATATAGAATGCCAAATTCAAGAGTAATTTTGACATATCAAATTACTCATTTTGTAGCTAAATAATGTTATTCTTGTGGTCTAAATATGAAGTGATAAAGAAAATTTACTACAAAACAAAAATATGACTGGGTGTTAGTGACATAAATCAAACTGCCTACCAATTTTTGATACACTATTTTGTTGACTAGTGGTGAATCAATGTTAGTTGAAAGGCTTATACCAAATTTCATTGGTGTAGTTGTTGTACTATTATCATACTTTCTTATTTTTTACAAAAAATGTTTACAATATTTAGTGATAAAAGAATAAAATGATCAAATTTATAAAATTATACATCTCAAAAATATTGAAGTAAGCCTAGATTTGTCATTTCAAAAATTAAAAAATTGTCATCTTTTACTTGTTAAATTCACTGCTTCTTGTGATGGAAAGATCAACTTAAAAAAATAGAACTAGTATGTCATCACTAACTATTTTTATATAAAAATTTGGTTAAGATCACCTCTTCAAAAAAAAAAAAAAAAAAACTAAGATATTTATCAATATTAAAATACTAGGTTTGAGGAGTCTGCTTAAGTCCTTAAAAGGACTTTACCAACTTGAAAAATAGATATTATTTTTAAGGAACATGGAATCCATATGAATTAATAATGTATAGTTCCTCCTTAAATTTATATTTAATAAGGCACTTTTAATATCCATTTTATATACCTTCCATCTAATCTAACCAACAATAGTAGTGACTAAGTGCAAGGTTACCACATTCACAGTAGAGTCAAAAGTTTCTTTGTAGTCTCTCCTTCCCATGTATATCCTTTGAAAACAAGATGAGTTTTACATTTTTTATAGAACCATTTTATTTACATTTAACTTTATAAATCCACTTACAACTGATGTATGTCTTACGTTGGGGTAAATCAGACAATATTCAAGACTTGTTTTTCATCAAAGCATCATATTAAAAATTCAAAGCAGATTCCAATTCATGCTTCCTTTTGGCCTCTTCAAATGAATTTGGCTAAATATTTTTGAAACAAATGAAGTTAGAGAAAAAATTACTTTCTCGCTATTTTTATCCACTTAATTACATGATCTTGTGGATATTCCTTCCATTTTTTGAGGAAACTCAACCTCTTATACATCCTTAACCATTACATAATACCACTTTAGTATCTTATGTTGGCATACCTAATATGACTATGAATCACTATTTACTTTAGTACATCCCTCCATATAATTCAACTCATCTGGAGTTTCCCTATTTTAACCCTATTCAATGTAAGTACTTGAACTTGTTCCAAAATCATTAACAATTATCCATATATTATTTTCCATAGATTTACCATTATTTGAGAAAAATAATTTTCTCACGTTCAACATCTCTATTTACCTCAATATTTTTTGTAGAGATGTCTATTAATATGTATGTCTTTGACTAATCACTATAGATAACAAACATATATATTTTACATTTTGCATCTAAATTAATTCTCTTTTCTTCTAAATAAATGAAAAAGTAATGAAACTAATAACATGAAAAAATAGTTACACTAGGTGTTTTTTTGATCTACTTCCTTAAAAGTAATGTTCTACAAGGATTTATATTAAGGATGTGAACAACTATATTCATAGCTTTTGTCCTGTTGGGTGAATTTTTTATTAGCGATAGAAATATAGCAAAATGGTTATTTCAGCCACAGTGTGATGAGATAGAATCTCTCCTCAAGTAAGGGGAGCTTCCCTTCTTATTGTTAACTAACACAACAAGTAACTATTTAGACTTATTTACACTATTCTTATTGTTGTTCCCAAAATCCCTCACTCATTTTTGGGGACAACATATCAACTAGTTTGGTCTTGCAAGCCAAAATTCTCTCTTCCCTTCTCAAAAAATGTTCTGAGCACTCCGATTCTTTAATTATTCAAGCACTTTCAGCTAAGGGACTCGCAAGTTCAATAGGTTCAATGACTTCAACAAGTGAGCTCTCACAAAGGAACAAGTTCCCAACACTTAGGCAATTTCAAGGTTGGTTCAACGTCGAGGTTCAACCAAAAGGTCCATCGACAGGCTTCAAACAAGTGAAATGAACCATTAAACCATTAAACCTCGCCTCTAAAGGTTCAAATCTTCAACAGGTTCAAAGGTTCAACGACATCGGTGGACTTAAAAGAGTTAAGTGCTTCAGCAAGTTCAAAGTTCAACGGCTTCAAAGGACTTAAAGAAAAGAAGGCTTCGAAGAGTGAAGGTTGAACGGTTGAACTGTTGAACCAAAATGGTTCAAAGAGTTCAAAGGTTCAATGAATTCAATAAGATCAAAAGACTTAAATGAAAGAAGACTTCGAAGAAGAAAGATTGAACCGTTGAACTATTGAACCTTGAACTAAAATAGTTCAAATGTTCAAAGTTCCATTGAGTTTAATAAAGTTTGAAAGACTTAGAAGAACAAAGGATTTGGAGAACAAAGAATGAACCATTAAAACATTGAACCTTGAACCAAAAGTGTTCAAAGTTAAAAGGTTCAACGAGTTTAATAGAGAAGAAAAGGATCCAAAAACTTTGAAAGACCAAAGGATTCTAAGAAAGAGAATAAAATATTGAACTTTGAACCAAAATGGTTCAAAGTTCAAAGTTTAAAAGGTTCAAAGAAGCTTTGAGCAAAGGAATGAAGTGGAAGATTCTAGAGACAAGTTCAAAGAGATGGTTCAATTGAAGAGGAAAGAAAGCGATTGAACCAAAGAAGCGATTGAACCAAAGAAGTGATTGAACCAAGGAGTTGATAGGGCCATCTAAATTGTTGAACCATTGAACCAATGCACTCTCATGGTTCAAAGTTCAAGGTTCAAAGTGGTTCAAGCGACCAATGACTAGTGACGTCCCCACAGATGTCAAATTTAGGGTAATGAAATATCTGTTGATTTTCAAATGTGGTGTAAACCTAAGAATAAACTCAGTGACCAACTGAAGGAAGGAGTTGAAAGAGCTAGTAGAAAGGGAAAAGATAGCCTGAGAGCTTATATCATGAGGAAGAGATAAATTGCATTAAGAGAAGAGGGAACAAGAGGGAAAGACCAAAAATATTTGTAGGAGAGTTATTTTTAGTAGGTGAAATAATCCACCAAGTGGACATTAGAGAGCGTGAAAACTCAAGGACGTGGCCTATTTTTCTCTATCAAGTAAAGGTGAAATGGACAGCTATGCAAATATCAAGAAGAAGACCAAGCAGCCCATACTTCAAAATGAGACATTCGAGATGAATTGACATGCCATAGTTAAGGTTGATGCCCTGTTCCAGCATGGCCCCTTGACAGAACTGAAAATACATTCAACGCATTGAATGCAACATGGGCCATTCCAAGAAATAAAGTGTCAAGTCTTTCTTGGCTGCAATATATTGCAATCTCTTATTTTATGCAAAGGAGATCTTTTTGTTATCAAAAGCAAAACTCTGCCCAAATTGAAAGGCATTTCTTGAGACTTTGAGCTTAGATTGTTAATCATATTTCTTTATTTGAATGAGAAAGCAAGTGACCTTTCAAACTTTGTGCTGGAATAGCTTGTGTTATTTAGGAAATTATTCATATGTCTATTTCCTAAATGTGTTCTTGTCCATTTAATTAAATAAGTAGAACTAGTGGAAGTAACTAGGAAGGTGTCCTGAAGTTGACTGTGGAGAGACTTTGTGCTGCCATAATTGTCTTTAGTGTGCTTATTTTTTGTTTCTATTTAAAAGATCTTGGGATGACTTTGTGCCCCCATTATCCTTCGTATATTTCAATCTTTGGTAGTTGAGGTGGATACTTTATGCTACACCTCATTTTGTTGGTTACTGTGCCCTGTTGCATTTACTTATCCCTACCAGAAAGAATTCTTGCTATTTGCTACAGACCACTTCTGAAAGAAGAGAAGTGCCTTCAATGTTTTCACCAAAATTCTCCTATGTCTATGAACATCATCTCTAAAAAAAAGAGATGGATGGTGTTGTCCTATCCCTGAGTGTTATTTTTTGCTTATATATAGTATATAGTACCTCATAGTTATAGGGAACCTTCCCTTGATGAGAGGAGAGATTTTTCCCCTTTTGATGTGGTAGACCTGCACATTTGGCTGATCAATTTCCTTATGCTATAGTTGAAACAACCTATTTTGCTCGTCAGTTAGCTAGTGACAAAATATTCACCCAATAGCTTTTGGTGACTCTGCTGGGGACATAACCATTTTGCGCAATTTGAAGCCTCTAGCTTTAGATTGAAGCATCACCTGTGTCTTATCCATTATCATTATAGCCTTATCCATTTCCATTATATAATCTAGTCTATGAAACTAGAGCCATTGGGGATCAACAAGCATTTCCAATCCTTTTCTAGTCTATTTAAATTGAAGCATTTCATATCATTGGGGAACGATGTGAAGTAAGAAAGAACACTGCTAGCTCCATGCCAATAGTTTTTGGTGACTCTGCTAGGGACACAACCATTTTATGCAATTTGAAGCCTCTAGCTTTAGATTGAAGCATCACTTGTGTCTTATCCATTATCATTATAGCCTTATCCATTTCCATTATATAATCTGGTCTATGAAACTAGAGCCGTTGGGGATCAAACATTTCACTTCTTTTTCCACTTTCCTCCAGCTCCATGCCAACAATTTTTGTGAGTCTGCTAGGGAATGTTTTTTGTAGTTTGAAGCCTCAAGCTTCAAATTGAAGTAGTCCTTATCCTTATCCATTTCAATTTTACACTCTAGTGGATCCATGATATACAAGAAGCCAGAGATCTAAAGGTATTGTTGACCCTATATTTGAGTTGGTACAACAAAGTGATTTTGACCTGTTTCCTTCTCCATCTCAACTTCAACAAACTAAGAGTTTTCCTCCTACAAAAATTAGGTCTACATTACCAAGCAAAGAATCCATTTATACTGTTAGTATAGCTTTGTCAATACATACCCCTCAGACATTTGTTATCCCTCCCTTCAATAGTCAAATCATGGCAGTTTAAGGCCCCTGGGGTAACTCTTTTGGCCCACTCAATTTAATTCCACCTCTACTTAAGCTACCATGCAGTTCAAGGAAGAATTTTCCCAAATTCTTTGGTGATGGGAGAGTTCATCTTGATGAACATATTGCAGCCTTCAACATAGCCTGTGGCATGATAGGTGTGGAGTGTGAAGACGTAGCAGTCAGGTTGTTCATAGAAACTTTACAAGGTGCTATTGTAGACTGGTTTTATCATCTGTAGGCCCAGACCATGACTGGCTGGAATACCCTCAAAGCCAAGTTTGAAGCTAGATTCAAGCCTATAGAAGATGTGCATGCCCCGTTAGCTCAGCTCACACAAATGAAAAAGGAGCCTCATGAACCAATGAGGGATTTCATTGCCAAGTTTGACAAGCTGAGGAATAGGATTCTTATAATTGCTCAGCCAACAGCTGAGAATATCAAATGCTTCTTCATCAACTCTCAGCTACCTAAAATGAGTTTTTTGCTGAGATGTGATAGCCACATAGACCTTGCTGCAGCATAGGATTTGGCTACTGAGGTGGAAGATGATCTCATCTTGGCAAGGAAGATAAGGAGGGATCCTAACAGAGGTAAATCTTCTTCATCCTTTGAATATCCATGTACAGGCACCACTGATCCAACGGTGCAAAAGCTGGAAAATGAGTTGTTAGCTCTTAGAAAGTAAATGTTGCAAGGAATTTCTACTCCTCTTTCATACCAAGATATACCAAGGAGGACATTCCCTAATCAATCATTCTAAGGCAATGCTGCCAAGAATCAAGGGCAGCCAAATCATCTTCCTCCCCCATAGGGGAAACTTTCCATTGAAGCACCTCCAACTAATTCAGTAGTGGGATATCTTAAAACAAAATTTGATTTCTCCTTCCAACCTGAGTTGAACCAAGAAAATGATGTTGATCTCTTTACAGAAGACCAAGAAGAATCACCTGGTGACTCCAACATTGGTTTCTTGAATTACCAAGATGAACCCAGAAGTAAAGGTGAAGTGTTTGATGGATCATACACTATATTCACCCAGTCCCAGAACTAGTCAACCCAGCGAGCTAATAAGGAATAAATAGAGGAGTGATCTCAACCAACAATCTCAATTGCTAAGTAGGGAACCAATCTACCTTTTCAATCAAAGGACCCAATGAGCAACGAAATAGTAAGTACCTCAAATATTCCTTCACTTCTAGCTTTAAATTCATAGATTAGTACCCCCTCCCCTCTTAAAAACCAAAAAGATGAATTGCATTCCCCGGTTCCTAATTTGTTTCAAACATTTGATATAATCGACCATGTCAATAAAACCAAAATTCAAATGTGTGAATTTGAATTCTTACATTCCAACCCTGAGCAGTTGGATAAGTTGGTTCAACATGTGAAGAATAAAATTGTCCCTATAAGACCATCTGTTCTAAAGGTGACTCCCACATCCACCCAAAATAACCTTGCATTACTCCTACTGCTCCTAAGAGGACTGAACCATTTTATGTCTCCCTGCTGATAAATGGACACCAGTTAAATAATTACATCATTGACTCAGGTGCATCTGACAATGTCATGCCTGCCAAAGTGGCAAAATCTCTTAAACTCACACTAACCAAGACCTTTAGAAGATGTTTCTACATGGAGAATAAATAAGTGCCACTATTGGGACAAACCAAGGATGCCCAATTTTCATTTGCAGCATTCCCAGACAAGAGAATTAAGATGACAGTCCTGGTGGCCGACGTCCTAGCCTCATATGACATTCTTCTTGGACAAAATTTTTTCAAAGATGTTGGTGGTGAGTTAAGCATGGAATTGTCTGAAGCAAGGATCCCAGTCAAAGGCATCATGCAAAGATTGCTCCTAGAAAAAGAGGCAAAATATGTTCTCACTCAAACATCAGTGCCTGAAGCTCAAATTCTATTTGAGTCTTCAGGCATGGGTAATTACTTATTATCCATGGAGGAGGTTCATGTGGCATTTGATGAAATTCTTGAATATGGTAGCCTAACAATTGATTCAAAAAAAACAATAGAAGAATTGATAAGATGCAGTGCAAGTGCAAAAGAATGCTCCCCTCTAATTAAAGAAAAATCTGATAGAAAATCATTTTATGATGATGTTTGGATCCTAGAATTTGATGGCAGCAATTCTTCTATCGGTGCTAGAGCTAGGATTGTGTTGATATCTCCTCAAGGAGATATTTTTCTTTCTTCATACAAGTTGTAGTTCAACAACACCAACAACACTATTGAGTATGAATCTCTATTACTCGAGTTGAAGGCTGCTCAAGACAAAGGTGTTAAGCTCCTTAATGCCAAAGGAGATGCTGAGCTAGTGGTTTGTCAGGTGAGGAACCTACATCAAACCAAGAATAAAATATTATGACATTATCGCAATCTGGTATGGGATCAAATTGAAAGTTTTGAAGCTTTCAATATTTTTGTAGTGCCCAGAGAGCCTCATAATCATGCAAATTCATTGGCTATCCCTACAACCTTCTTGGTTCCTCACCTTGATTTCAAAGATAATAGATACACTATCAAATTGGTCTTTCAACCAAGTGTGCCTGATAAAGCTAACCATTGGTAGGTGTTTGATGTTGAAAATCAAATCATGTGCTTCACTGAACCAAAAGAGCAACAAGCTGTGGTAGTGGACCATACTGCTACGCACTAAAGTCAAGAAAAGAAACTCTTTGCCAAGAGAGTAAGGATTTATGGTTTTTAGATTGGAGACCACGTCTTGCCATGGGGCAAGAAGAGAACCAAAAAGAGTGCACAAAAAATGTGATTCCTAGTGGAGAGTTCCATTCATCCATCATCGATTCTAAGGAGAATGGTTTTTTGCTGATATATCAAGATAGAATGCCATTTTCACTGTGTCACAGTGGGCGGCATATGAAGCACTTCAATCCTTAAAGTATCAGATAAGATCAGCTTGTACATATGTATATTTGTATAGTCTTTAATTCTATTTTGTGCTTTTTATTTTCATTTTTTGGCACCTTTATTTTTTGGGTAGCATGACTTTGTAGCCTAATGGCATACTTAAATGCACTAGAGATTGTGGATTCTACTCCTTTCGATTATTTTTTACAATTGATGGAAGTTCCCCAACTAGAGCTAGCTGTTGTTCCCAAAATCTATCACTCATTTTTGGGGACAACATATCAAATATTTTGGTCTTGCAGGCCAAAATTCTCTCTTCCCTTCTCAAAAAATGTTTTGAGCACTCTAATTCTTCAATTATTCGAGCATTTTTAGCTAAGGGACTCACAGGTTCAATAGGTTCAATGACTTCAATAGGCAGGCTCTCATAAAGGAACAAGTTCCCAACACTTAGACAATTTCAAGGTTGGTTCAATGTCGAGGTTTAACCAAAATTTCCATCGACAGGCTTCAAACAAGTGAAATGAACCATTGAACCATTGAACCCCACCTCCAAAGGTTTAATGGGTTTAAAGGTTCAATGACATTGGCAGACTTAAAAGAGTTAAGCGCTTCGACAAGTTCAAAGTTCAACAGTTTCAAAGGACTTAAAGAAAAGAAGGCTTCAAAGAGTAAAGGTTGAGTCATTGAACCATTGAACCTTGAACCAAAATGGTTCAATGAGTTCAAAGGTTCAATGAATTCAATAAGATCAAGAGACTTAAATGAAAGAAGACTTCGAAGTAGAAAGATTGAACTATTGAACCTTGAACCAAAATGGTTCAAAGGTTTAAGGTTCAATGAGTTCAATAAAGTTTGAGAGACTTAGAAGAACAAAGGATTCAGAGAACAAAGAATGAACCATTAAACCGTTGAAATTTGAACTAAAAGAGTTCAAAGTTCAAAGGTTCAATGAGTTCAACAGAGAAGAAAAAGATCTAGAAACTTTGAAAGACCAAAAGATTCTGAGAAAGAGAATGAACCATTGAACTTTGAACCAAAATGGTTCAAAGTTCAAAGTTTTAAAGGTTCAAAGAAGCTTTGAGCGAAGGAAGGAAGTAGAAGATTCTAGAGACAAGTTCGAAGAGATGGTTCAACTGAAAAGGAAAGAAAGTGATTGAACCAAAGAAGCAATTGAACCAAGGAGCCGATAGGGCCATCCAAACTATTGAACCATTAAACCAATGCAATCTCATTATTCAAGGTTCAAGGTTCAAAGTGGTTCAAGCGACTAGTGACCAATGATGTCCTTGTGGACATAAAATTTAGGGTAATGAAATATCCATTGATTTTCAAAAACTCAGCGATTAGCTGAAGGAAGGAGCTAAAAGAGGCAGCAAAAAGGGAATGGATAGCCTGAGAGCTCAGATCATGAGGAAGAGATAAAATGCATTAAGAGAAGAGGGGACAAGAGGGAAAGGCCAAAAATATTTGTAGGAGAGTTATTTCCAGTAGGTGAAATAGTCCACCAAGTGGACATCAGGAGCATGAACACTCAAGGATGCAACCTATTTTTCTCCATCGAGTAAAGGTGAGGTGGACAATTGTGCAAATATCAGGAAGAGGACCAAGCAGCCCATACTTCAAAAGGATACATTTGAGATGAATTGACATGCCACAGTTAAGGTTGATGCCTTGTTCTAGCATGGCCCCTTGACATAACTAAAAATGCATTCAAGGCATTGAATGTAGCATGGGCCATTCCAAGAAACAAAGTGCCAAGTCTTTCTTGGCTGCTATATATTGTAATCTCTTATTTTATGCAAAGGATATCTTTTTGTTATCAAAAGCAAAACTCTGCCCAAATTGAAAGGCATTTCTTGAGACTTTGAGCTTAGATTGTTAATCATATTTCTTTATTTGAATGAGAAAGCAAGTGACCTTTTAGACTTTGTGCTGGAATAGCTTGTGTTATTTAAGAAATTGTTCTTATGTCTATTTCCTAAATGCGCTCTTGTCCATTTAATTAAATAAGTAGAACTAGTGGAAGTAATCAGGAAGGTGTCCTAAAGTCGACTATGGAGGGACTTTGTGCTTCCATAATTATCTTAAGTGTGTTTATTTTATATTTCTGTTTAAAGGATCTTGGGATGAATTTGTGCCTCCATTGTTAGTTGTATATTTCACTCTTTGGTAGTTGAGGTGGAGACTTTGTGCTACACCTCATTTTGCTGGTTACTGTGCCTTGTTGCATTTACTTATCCCTACCATAAATAATTCATGCTGTTTGCTGTAGACCAATTCTAAAAGAAGAGAAGTGCCTTCAGTGTTTTCACCAGAATTCTCCTATGTCTATGAACATCATCTCTAAAAGAAGAGATATGGATGGTGTTTTCCTACCCCTAAGTGTTATTTTCTGCTTATATATAGTATATAGTACTTCATAGTTATAGGAAACCTCCTGTTGATGAGAGGAGAGATTTGTCCCCTTTTGATATGGTAGACATGCACATTTGGCCGATCAATCTCCTTATGCTGCAGTTGAAACAACTTATTTTGCTCATCAGTTAGCTGGTGACAAACTATTCACCCAACACTTATCAAAGTAGGTGTTACCATATCATCTAATTCTCTTTTTTTATAATTGATGTACACTTGAAATCTAATGCTACAAAGACTTTTATTTCTTACAACGTAGTATGAAAATATGAAATTAATTATTGAAGCTATAATAACTGATATTCAAATTAGTTAACTGAAAGAATAACTAGAAAAACACCAAAAAATGTGTCGTAAAATAATGGAATAAAGTGTAGCCCAAAGTCTCCACCTTGTTTCCAATAAAGATCAAATCACTAAAGATAATGACTTACAACCCAAAGTCTCCAAAATCATTTCTCAATAATGAACATAAACCCAATAATGATATTGTAGTTGAAAGACTTCAAAATTAGCTTCTTGACACCTTTTAATTTATATTAATTCACACCGCAATTCAATCAATTACACAAGAAAATGTAATAGAAAAGACATAAGAACATCTCTAATATATTAAAAATTGATTTCAACTCAAAGATTGAAAAGTCACTTGCTTTCTAATATATTGATTGATAAAAGATTTACAATTTGAATTCAAAGTTTTAGTAGTGCTTCTCAATTTTGGCAACACTTTGCTTTTATAGCAATTGGTGGTCCTTTTACAAAGAACATCCTCCTATTTATAGAGAAGAGTTATGAATAAAAATAGGAAATAAATAAATACATTAACTTATTCATTGATAGAGTCCTATTTGACTTAGGACTATGTACTTTTATTATGTGCAAAATGCACCAAACAAAATTACACATGAAAATTTTAAAAAATAAACTAAGTGTCGTTAGACACAGGAATTTATTCCTTTTTATTTTTTTCTAAAAATTCCTCATATCTCTTCAATGTAGCTTGGACCTCACTATCATCTAGACTTGATGTACTCCTGGAGATGACAAGAACCCTTGAAATGGAATATTCTATATTAACTAGCAAGTCTTTGCTTTTGTCCAAGATTCTTTACAACTTATTTATTATGACTTAAAATTCAACTAGTTTGTCAATAGAGTCTAGTGTGAAAGTTTATACCTCAATCTTGGTCTAAATCAAAGATGAAAACCCCTGAATTACTATCTCAATAGGAAGAACCTTCTAGGAATCATCTCTAACTTGACAAGGAAGCTCTCCAATTTTATCTATAAGATTTAATATCTTATTATCACACATATCTTTAGCTTCTTCAAGATATTTAACAAGATTCTTGAGAACTTATCTTTTATTCTTCATGGCTTCCCTATATTCAATGAATATTTTACTGTTTAAAATGACCTTCTACTCAACTAAAAGTTCTATTTTGAATTTACATAGTTGAGTCCATGTATCAATATCCTTTTCAATCAATTTCAAATTTTGAGTGAGTGTCTTAATTATTTACTAAATTTCCATTATCACTTCACTCAGGTTCTTCAAAAATTCAATGACAAAATACAATCATTGAGTACCTTGTGTTGTTAATATCTCAATCCAGGCATTGACCACTTGACCTTAAGATCCAATTTTTTATCCTACTGAATTACCTTTTCAGTGTTCTTATGCTCAATAGGTGAAATAAACTCAAAAGATTTTATGATCTTAAGTAAAATAGAGATCAGTTATTCTACTTTTACTTTGAGCTAATCCTTGATCTTCTTATCCTTGTCATATCTCTTGATCAAAGATGCCATTGGTGCTTATAAATCTTCTTTTATGATTTCATGAGTTTGATTCCCAAGATCTAGTCATGCTACTACATATTTGGATGCTTGAATATCTTCAATGTTTCTATCTTTTAGAGGTACTACAACCTCAACATACATGTGTCCAGGCTTAATGATTACTCTTGACATGGTTTTAGCTTTCTTTATTGTTTTGGATTTTATTGGTACAAGTTAACCAAAATCAAAGTCACTAAGAGACATGGCCTGCTTCTTCCTTTTGGGTGTTTGGGACATGATCCAAGGAGGAAGAGAAGATGAATCTTTAGGTCTAGAGGAAACCAAGGATTGTGATGTTTGAGGTGAACAATGGTTTGTGAGCTAGGTGGGATGGAATTAGTGGAGGTATCTAGTAGTGGAGTGGACACCAGTGGGATAATAGTTATACGTGGTGGGGTTTGGGTTGGAGTGATTGAAACTTTGGTGTTCAATGGTATTTTGGACACTAGGATAATAAGGGCTTGGGTTGTTATTTTGAAGGAAGATGCTAACATGAATTTATCCATATCTTGTTGAGTGAAATATAGATTAGTTGGGGACCCCAACGACTTCAAAGGAACTAGGTAAATTTGATAATTAATCAAAAACTTTATCTAACATGCTTTATGAGGGAACTTGAAAGAGTGTGGTACTAGGAAGAGAAGGTGGAGTCGAAAGAACAAATTGAGGGGGAACAAAAATAAATGGCATAAATGTACTTATAGAAGAAACTACAGAGAATGTCACCTATGAAACTGTTGGTTGAGAAGTCTCAACCATATAAACTTCTGACTGTGTGGATTCATGCTATAGAGACTATTGAACTGGAAGTTTTAGAACTAATGATTGAGGTGGTGCTTCACTTGTAACTATGTTTCCCTACGTCTATATTTGAATATTCTTCTCAACACTAGCCTCTTTGTCTTTTATTTTACCTTTACTCACAAACATGAATTTTGGTTTCTAAGTGGATGTGGAGGCCTCTTCCTTATTCTTTATCCTTAATTCCTATCGTTTCTTTATAGTATCTTCATCATATTCTTCTTTTGACCCTATCTTGAAATGTTTCAATTTGATACCTTTGGATTATAACCAAGCATTAGGTTTTGCAAGAATGGGTTGGAATCTCTCTCTAATAGATGTGTTTTATTTTATAGACCATTGAATTAGAGGGATATGAGTAGAAGCAAATCGATTACCTTCATATGAAGGATCCAATATATTTTCATCATTAGAGATATTAGCCAGAATGTTAGCCAATTTCAAATATTCAATTTGATCAGTACTGAGATGGCTATAATCAAGTCTCCTTATAACTTCTTTAGTCTTGTATTCAACCCAGATATACTCAACCTTGTGTTCATGAGCATAATTGCCTTTAAACTTTTCCTTCATCATTCTATAATCACAATTCCTCCTACCCTTATAATTTTTAAGGGTGATCCATTGGTTGATATGATGTATCAGCCAATGCTTATTAGAAACTTGAATCCTCTTTTATGTGCATCTGACTGCTTCTTGTACATGGCCATCATTTGTGTGCACATCTCCATTAAAACTAATTTATCACTTGGATACCTTGGAAACATGTATGGTTGTTCATTGAATCCTCCCACCCTGATGTAAGTGAAAGCTGGGAACTAGAGGAAGATGCAACCAATATTATTTACTATTGCCCATGCTTGATTTGAAACTCTTTTCTTTTCTAGTTCTTGGTAAAAAATATAAATGAACTTATATAAAAAAACATCATTAACTCTTCTAAAATGTTTAATGCTTTATTTTAGAGTTAACTATGGATAGTACTCATAAACATGAACCTTCTTCCTCTCACCAACATGGGTCAATCTTGGAAAGGTCCTCATACCAGATGCAACATACACCAGGTAAGAATTCATATAAAACTTGAGGGAAGAATTTACTTTAGAAAGTTGGTGGCATATAGTATCATTGATCTGACTTCCCTAATAAATTCTTTATTTATCTTTCTTGATGATGAAGATATAATGATACATCTATTCTTGAAAGATATTTGATACAGGAAGACCTTTGACCCTACTTAGGAGAGTGATTAAATCTCTTATCTCCTCCATGAATTCACTTTGGTATAGGTTTTTAGGCCATCTTGTAATTAAGTGCCTTGATGTCTTCAACCAATGTGTATTGATGTAACTTTTGCACTTTTCAAAATTCCTATCTTAATATTCTTGGGTTGAGCTCATGCTAATATGAAAAAATTCCTCAATGTCTGAGAGATGGAAAATTTTGTCAAAGTACTCAACATCCAGATGAATGACTATTTTCCCAGTAGCATCCTTGACTGACTTAATTTCTTTATCAAAATGGGTAGCAACTGCTAGGATAAACTTTGGATCTTGAGATGATACGGGAAATGTTGCTGCTAGGTGTATTTCATTGCTTAGAATGGGCTACATATGTTGAGCAATAGGATATCTACCTAATATTTGTAAAAAATTAGCCATGTCAACATGACCAATCTCTGTATCTACAATTTGATCTACATTGGAATCTATACAGAGACTAAAAACACATCCTAAAACTTATACTTCATTATTATTTTAGGTGGGGAATTCTCTGACATTGATCTAGTATCTACAAAAGAGAGTTTTGATTCCACATAGTTAGCGATTTTCATCATTTTTGGGAAATGTGTAGTCCAGAGAAAATTCTCTAAACTGCATAGTGGGTTGATGAATTTGGTATAATTCAAAGAATTTTATTTGAACTACATGAGAAAAGGCTAGGTGTAGTTCAAAAAAATTCTTTGAATTACATGAGAAAATGAAAATTAGTGTAGGTCAGAGAAATTTCTTCAACTTGCATCGATGTGGAAAGTTACTATCTTGGTGCATATCAGAGAAAATTCTCAAGCACACACTAAGAGGGTGGATCATGTACTTTAGATAATTTTCTCTAAAGTGCACTAAGTTATTTTCACCTTAGAGAAAATTCTCTAAAGTGCACCAGATGGTGTTTTGGTGAGAGTGCACCTCAGAGAAAATTCTTCGATGTGCACCAAACTACATGCACTTTGAAGAATTTTCTCTGAGGTACACCAAAAGGTATGAAATTTGTGCAACTCTAAAATTTTTATTTGAAAAGCATGGGAGGGGGGGGAATTTTCTTCAAATAAAAGCTAGGGTGCATGCAAAAGATTTTGGAAACCTTAGGTGAGGAGACGAATTTTAAAATTTGAGGTTTTTTGTTTCGAATGGGAAACATAGGGGTTTTGAGGAACTTATCATGATTACATAAATTTTAAAACATGAAAGAAAGAAATCTAGGGTAGAGTGATAAAAAAAGGAAAAAACTAAACAAAAAATGAAAACCTTACTTGATTTGTAATGTAGGATATCTATGAGTGAATTAAAATAATTGATTACAGAAATGATGAAAAAAATGCAAGTTAAAATGAAAATGACAATTGGAGGTGCACATGAGCTTGAAAATGATGAGAGGAGGATTAAAAATGGTAAAAAAAACATAGGTTAAATATATTTAATGAGGGTAATTAATGTGAATTAATTATCGATGTAGTGGTGGGCCTAGGTATAGGGTTAGAGAAATTATCCAACTTTACACGTGCATTAGCAGAAAATTTCTCTACTATTACACACTTGGTGTAGTCCAAATAAAATTCTCTAAATTGCTTGGGAAAATGAAAATTCCCTCTAAAATCTAAATTTTTAAAGGAAAAACAAATACAAGAAGGTAGTGATTGGATTTGTTTTGCATGCTTAGAGCTCATGGAATATAAAACAAACAAGTTTTGTAGGGGTTATCCCATGAATTGAGATGCTAAATTCAAGGATACCATGTCCAGTACCAAAAAGGTACATTTTGAATTTATATCATTCACTATGCATCTCCATAATTGTATTTTTTTCTCCATTCTTGGACTCCATTTTTTTATTGAGTGTATCAAGTAGTATACTAGTTATGTATACATTAATTCCTGTGAAATTATTTGATTGATTTTGAGAGGAAATATCCTCTATAGTTTGACCTTAAACTGTGACTTGTTTACTTGACTTATTTGACACCAAATCTTTCCATAGGAAAACTTACAAAAAATCTAAAATTTTATTTAGAAAATAAACCTAATTTTTAAAATAAAAAGTCAACTTTTATCAAAAACTACTCTGACCTCAGCACTATAAGTGTCTTCATTAGACCATGCAAATCAGCATATATCAAGTCCAAGATTCCATTTTTTCATCATGTCTTATGATTATGAAATGGAAGTCAAATATATTTGCTCATGTGACACCCTGTATACAATTTTTGACTTTCCTAAATGGATGGAAATTCATTCACCATTTTAGTCTTAGTGCATATTCAATTATTGATATTTGAGGTGATCATACACCTCATGAGAGTACATTTTCACTTTCAATTGATGTTGTTGCATGTAATTATTCTATTTTTGTATCAAATAGTTTATATAAACCCTTTTCACTAATTCCAAGCACAATTGCTTTGTTATCAAGAAGAATAATTAGTATAATTTTGTTTCCTTAAAAATTTATAGAAGGAATAGAGTTTTTGGTAATATCACTAATAGATAGTAATATCTTGTTCACAGAAGGTAAATTTACAACATTCTTAAATGTATATCTAATATCATTATTAAGAGTATTGTAAACATCCCCACATATTCTAAAAAAGCAAGTCCAATTATCATCCAAGGAAATAAATTCACTTTAATTAGTATCTTTAATTAAATTAACATACCACTTTCTATGACATGTATAGTGTTAGGATGTTCCTTATTCGAAGTAAAAGGTTATAAAATTAGTTCATATAATAGACCATAACACATTTTTAAAAAAAAATTTAATATTGAATCTATCATCGTTTAGTTGTTTGATACATACGTGTGTGTGTGTGTGTGGGTGTGTGTGTGTGTGTGTGTGTGTGTGTGTGTGTGTGTGTGTGTGTGTGTGTGTGTGTGTGTGTGTGTGTATCTTACATGAAATAAGGTCAAATATGAAAGAATACACTTAGTTTGGCTAGGTTAATTCTATTAACAATCAGTCATAATTTAGGTAGAACATTAAATCCATTATCTAAAAACTAAGGTAGGTTAATTCTTAATTCAATATGATAAACAACTCAATTATCACCTCTATAGATAGAACCAAGATATAGGTTCCATAACCTAATATTAATCACCATATAAATATATCTATTTAATTCTCAAATATGATTATCAACAAACAAGTTAGAGTAACTCATACCCAAACACAAGGTTAAGGACTGTCATAACTCATTAGGTGTTAGTATGAAAACCTTATTGCCATTTCATTATACCATAACATGTAGATATTTCTTAGCATGAAAAAATAGTGATCATGAGAACATAATACATGTTTTCCATGGTCATACTAATTGAATTCATGGAAAAATTAAGGTTTACACCTAAATAATATTATTCCCAATAGTAATTTGACAAAGTTAGGGCTTTAGTATCCATTTATGGACATAAGGGTATACATCCTATTTTTTATGTGAGAAAAATAAGTAAGGCCTCACTCTCAACTAAATAAAATCTAATTATTTCTGGAGAATATCAAGAGGATAAAAAATAGATCTTATAATCATCAACATTGCTACTCATTCTAAGTTTAAATTATTGGAGATCAAGACCACAACTTTAAACATAACACATAGGTTTTATCTAAGCCTTTGAGTCAAAATTAACAAGGCTTTTAAAAATATTATCATGTTATCAAAATCTTGGACTTGTGAAAGAAGTCACATAGAGTAGGGTAAGTGCACAAAGTTGGGGGGTAAAAAGGGGCCTACTCGTAGACACATTTTTCCTAAAAATTGAGAAATTTAAACTTTTGTAGATAATTTGAGGATGGTGTAAGAACATGAATTGTAGAATTTTGAGTCCAGTTTCCAAAACACTAAGTTTTTTCAAAAATGGTTAAACACATAAAATTTGAATAGGCACTCCTTTTTTTTAAGGAAAATAAAGTAGATATCGGCTGTGTAGCCCCTCATTTTTTGAACATCGTTTAATATTTTTTAAAAGTATTTAGTGAAGATTTATATAAGATCATCTAGTTTGTAACCTCTATTTTTTTATAAATTTTAAATGAATAATTTTTTTATTAATTTTAAAAGTAAATAGATCCTAAAAATTGAAAAAAAAATGGATAGCCGGCTATGTGGGCCCCCTAACTAGCTCAAAAAAAATGAAAAGTAGTTTTTTAAATACGTGTGGAATTAGGCCTAGTTTGTGACCATTTTTTTTTTCATTTGGATCAACAAAAAAAAATATACACAAACATATATAGGCATGTATATTTATGGCATGTAGTGGCCTAAAACATCTATAGCTAGAAATCAATCAACATTAAATAGTTCAAAAATTATAAAAATCATATATTTGGAAAGAGAAGAGCGTGCTCATCATTGTGGTAATAACTTTATGATTTTTTCATTGAAATTTGTAGTGTATTTGGTGATGGAATTTAAATTTTATTATTTTTCATCATAACTCTTAGATTTGACTGTGTGTTAATAGGGCCAAGCCTTTGGCTTGGGAATCCAAGCCATTTTCGATCCAAAAGGCTTGGGTTTGAATTTAAACTAGAAATAATGCATACACATTACATAACTCATATGTGTTACATTATCATAGCATCATGGAGTGATTGTGAATTAAGTTCAATTTGTTCACATTATATTTAGATATGCATCTTTAGATATTGGCCAAATTTCATTCCACATTGTGCTAGCTACATCAAAAGACTTGCCAACATGTTGGAATTAATAGAGGTAATATAATAAATGTATACTACAACTTTAATTTTTGTAAAAAGACTACTTGATTTATAGTAAAATAGTTGAAAAGCAAATACTATTGAGGAATTTTGGTACAATGTTTCTCCAAAGATTGAGTGCCACTTATATAAAATAAGACATGATGAGAATATCATTTATTTGCCAATTGATGCACTCATATTAATTGGTAAGACTATGTAAATTTTAGGATAAAAATTGATAGTATTTTATATCATAAAAAGATATCCAAACAAAGAATTACATCTTCTACTCATTTGTTACCCATACTCTTTAATATGAATATGAAATGTGGAGGCTTCATCAGAGGAAAGTTGATCGAAGTGGAATTGAAAGAGTGCTTATATCCATGTTATACAAGCATCTCCATGCTATAATATCAGTTCCTTAAGATGACATTCTTGATGAATTCGATACTGACCCACTCATTATTATTGTGATCATTCAAGTGATGACTATGATACATAGGTTTAGATGAATGATCAAATATTTGATTGATTTCTTGAGTTTACTATCTCAAGTGCTCAAACCTTTTATGTAGCTAGAAAAATGTGGGATCAAATTCGGATGGTATATCTTAAATTTACATCATGCATCAGTCAAAAATTTGGATTTCTTATGTTTAAATGAATATCATGTATATAGTAAACTATTAATAAAATGTTTAATTTACCCTTGTAACTATTTTGTAAATAAATGGATCTAAGTCAAACTTCATAACATCTATTCATGAACATTACAAATAAACCTAATCAAACTTAAAAATAATAAAACTAGATTATATGTTGTACTTTATTTTCTAGTTACAATAAATGACATGGGAGGGGTTTAGAGGAATATCAAGTTTCACACGAATCGATAAATACTCATCATGATTAGAAAATGTATAACAAGTCCAAACAATAAGGTAAAGCAAACACAAAAAATCTAAGGTAAATAAATATTGCTCCAATAACCATAAATGGACTTTTGAAAAGAGTAGGACCATTCATGAAGCCACAAGGCTGAACATGACAAACAACAAATGATGAAAATTGATTTGAAAACTTTGTTTACGTAGCCTAGGGGTCTGAAAAATTCATTAGCATTTCTATTTTTTTTGCAAATCTATGGGAAAATAATTTCATTTAAAACCCTAATAAGGCAATTAAACCTGTAAATGGATAAGGAAAATTGTCATTTTGGGGCTTGTGTTTTTAAGCACTGACTACTTACCAAGTCCCTTTACACATAATAATATTGCAAGTAATGAACCAAGTGTAAATAATGTCAACAAGGCAATCCAATGATTATAGAGTGTAATTTATATGAATTTTCATGTTAGAATGAATTCTTGTTTCACTAATAAATTCTTCACATTTACTTAAAATCTTGAGTCACTACTCTAAATGCTTGAATTGATTGCTTTCACATATTCATTATATATCTCTTAAATGTCCTATATACTAATACATTTATTATATTTATAGACTTCTTGAATTCAAATTAGGACTCTATTATCATGAAAAAAGTAAGAAATCTAACAAACTAAGATCACATGACAAAAGAGACCCAATATAGGGGTCAAAAGAGCCTACCCCCAAAATCATACATAATACACTTCTAGGGCCAAAACTACACAATGTACATTTTTGGAGAAAATATTATAAATCCAAGGAAACATGAGGGATGGAGAGAGGAAAGAGATAGGTAATTATGGGTAAAATGACATGAGACAACCATAACACATAAACATGCTCTAATAAGAGCCTAATCTGGACTGTTGATCAAAAAGCATACTAGTACCTTATAATAATGAATTTTTTTCTGACTAATAAATATCTATAACAAAATTAAGTGTCTAAATTAACAATATAATTGGTCTTAAGGTTATCCTTCTCAACTAGACTAATGTTTTGTGAATTTGAGCAAGCTAGGAATGAGAAAGTACAAAGTGATAAAGGAATAGAGAGGATGTATATGGGAGGGAGGAGATTGAATTCAAAGCCTCATTAGGGAAGGTGAAGGAAAAATGGATGATCAATGGCTAATAATACTTGGGATATGGTGATAAATATATCTATGTGATTAATGACCAAGAGGAATAAAGAGGTTATAGATGGGAAGGGATGGGACTAAAGTCAAAAACTTACTTGGGAAAGTTAAGGGCACATGAATGACTAATGGATAATAGTGTTTGGGATATGGTGAGGAATGGGCTCACATGTGATAAATGACCAAGGAGAATAAAGAATATGTAGATGGGATGTGGGATAATATTTATTCAAAACCATGTTTTAGAAGGTGAAGGGCACATAAATGACCAACAACTAATAATGCATGGGTATGGTGAGGAATAAGCCCATGTATATCATGTACTCACTTATAAACTAGGTGTACTTGGAAGGGTCTATGATAATGCAAGGAAGAGGTAACCATGGTAGGTGGTACTCTTATATACTTTACAAATCATGTAGTGTCCACTTAATCATAATATAGGTAAAACCCTAGGATTTTATCTAATTCATGCTTAGACATGTTTTAGAATGAAACATTGTCACTATAATATTTTGTATATAAGCAAGGGATAATATGCATGAATGTAAACCTACATTAGTATTATTGAGGGATGAAATGGTCTGACTATCTCACTTCACAAGTGGTCATGAGGATCATATTTGAGCAACATTTTCTCTATTAATTATTATTTTTAGAATAAAGTGTTATGTTTGTTATGATAAAAGAGATTGATTTAGAGATAACATCTTAGTTTTTATTTAACCCTATTAGTTGATTGTTACAAACCTAAATACTAAAACCTAATTTTATCACAAATTCAAGCATGAAGGTAATTAGGGCCATTTGAACCCATCTAACCTAAATGCAAGCCTAAGATGTGATTTAAGGTTAAATTAGTTGATATTTCCTGATGAGCCAATTAGTTAATTGCTATAATTAGTGATACAAGTTGGATGACATTAAACATCATGAATATAATTCACCTTGTACAAGATGTAATTTGGGGGTTCAATTGACCCTAATATCATAACAAAATAAATTAAATTGTCGAATTTAATCACAAAGGAAATTGGGGATAATTTTATCCCCTTCAACCTAACTACAATAGCATGACATGATTTAGAGCTAAATTAGGTTTGATTTTGTCATGAATTGGTCCAATTAGTTAATTAGTGTAATTAAGGATGTGATTTGGGCAAAATTAGCCATGTGAACCTAATTTATGGGTCAATTGAGCCTTCTAGGATGTAAAATATGGCTTCATCAACCCTAATTTTATTACAAATACAAAAATGAATTTAATTGAGGCTAACATAAACCCTTTAAACCTAATTAAAAATCTATGATGTGATTCTAGGGGCTAAATTACCTCTTGTTTCTTGACATATTTACCCAGTTAGTCTATTTTTACAATGATTAATGCAAGCTCGATGAAATTAAACCTTGTGAACCTATTTTTGACTATATAAAAGTAATGTAGGGGTCGATTAACCCAAATATCATAACACAATAAGGTACAAAGTCCACCAATTTAATAAAGAAAGAAATTCAAGCCAATTCAAACCCCTTCAACCTAACTAGACAAGAGCAAGAGGTTTTTTGGGGCTAAATTAGTCATGAATTGATCTAAATAGTCTTTGGTGCAATTAATTATGTGATTTGGGACTAAATTAGTCATGCATTAATCTAATTAATTAATTGGTGTAATTAAACATACAATTTGGGCTAAAATGAGCCTCATGAACCTAAATTATGGCTCAATCAATTGTATATAATGCAATATATGGGTAAATCAACCCTAGAATAATATTATAACATAATATTACATCAGGTAGTATAATCATATATCATAACAATATGATCTATGATCACATCAGTATACTATCAATATCATGTACACGTTATATTATAACATGTACACATTATTGTAAGTATACACATAGTAGAAATAACACATACATGTTATAATATAACACATACATGTTATACTATAACACATACATGTTATTGATAATATGCAAATATTAGAAATAACATGTACACATTATAATATAATGTGTACATGTTATTATCTCTAGATAATAAATCATTATCCAATGTTTATTTTTGTTCATTATTTCAATAATTCTGACCCTATAAACATTATATACATCATTCTATGTTTTCCATGGTGAAGACAAGAAGAATCAAATTGTTCTTTGGGTCCCCCACCATCAAAAGGAATCAAATTATTCTTTGGGTCCCCACCACCAAAAGGAATTTCAAATTTTTCTTTGTCTAGTCATGGGTGACAGAGCTCATTCAAAGAAGAAGAAGTTAAAACACAACACACCAAAGCAATTAACAGAGTTGAGAGAAAATAAAATGTGTGAATGTAATGATTTCACTAGAGACAAGGTACAAACACTATCCCTAATGAGCCAAATGTTATAGATAATATGAAATTAATAATAATGAATTGAATAATGATGATAAATATTTACCTAGAAGTCCAAATTATGGTACAAGTCCACATTCAAAGTATAAAGTTTTTGATTTTGTTGATGATGAATCTATGCATGATGATTTATTCTTATTAATGAAGACAATTTCATGGAAACACATAATGATAAAAGTAACAATGAGTAAAATATCATCCCACAACTTAATTATGAAACCGACAATAAAGAAACTATTAGTGAACATAATTATTTTGAAACACCCTTTCAAAACATTCCACTATTAATAACACCTCTGAGGATTGTGTGTAGAAAAGCCAAGTAGTTAATTGAAGTTGATGAAAACATTTTGAAACCAATGCAAAAAAAAATGTCTAACCATCATTCAAGAAGATTAGCCAAAAACATTTTGGATAATTTCTTTGATAAATTACATTTTAATAGTAAAAAATGTCATGTGTTTATTTCTTTGATGAAATTGATCAAGATGAGACCTACAATATACACCCTAGGACTAAGAACATCTAACATGGGTGATGAAAATAATGAAATTGTTGGAAATACACATGATGTATATAATATTATAGGCCCATAATCATATAACAAATATTATAATTCTACTCGACATATAATTACAACATGTGTAGTAAGTGGTCAAACAAGAAAAAATTATTGATTTCAAAAACTAGTTGAGCATTAGACATAAATAGAAAAACATTAATGAAAGCAATTGGAAGATGCCAAAGACTTAATGATGCCAATACCATTGAGCTAAGGGCATTCCCTATTAGACTTCCAAGAAAGGACAAAGTTATAGTCGATACTCTCAAAGATATAATTGCACAAATTTGAAAAGATAAAATAAGAGTTTTACCCAATACAAGATATTTAGTGAAAAATAGAGTTGGTTCTCGTAACCATGAATCACATTCAAAATATTTATTGGATATGAACCAAACACAATTGTACTCTAAATTTTTGGAAAAATATCCACAAATTTTTATTAGTCAAAGATATTTTAAGATGGCCAAACCATTTTATGTAAAAAATAATCACACACGCACGACTTGTTGTAGGAAACATGTTTAATTTTCAATGTACTATGATGTTTTTCCATAAATACATTTTTATTTTCATATTGACAACATTTTATAGGAGTGTGGTAGAGAAGTTCCACTAAAATCAATAAGGAAATTTATTCCAACTATTTTTTGTGAAAGATCAGATGGATAATTCTTTTATAAAAAAGCATGTTTGGATGGAAATTATAGCATTTGTGGTGGATTGATAAAATTAAAAAAATGTATCCATGAGGAGAGTAAAAGTGAAACTAGACAAGAATTAGTTGGTTTGAGTAAATACAAAACTATGACTTATCAAGTAAAAGATGGAAAAGAATCTAAAAGGCATGAGCTTGTTACAAAATAAATACCTATTTCAGAATTTATGATCAAATTTAGGGAGGAAATTATTTATGAGTATGCAAGGTACACACACAAGGATAGATGGTTGGATGAACATCTCAAGCTAATGACCCATTCCCACTTGGTTATATTATTTTAGTAGTTGATTTTGCTGAGAATTACACATTTAAATCATAAATGGAAGTTCAATCATAATATTACAACTTGATACATGTTACCACATTTGTACAAATAAGATTCGTGCATGCAACTGATAATAGAGATCAAGATAAAAAAATATTAATGGAGTACCATTTATATGTTAGTGATGATCGATCACATTATATAGAGAATGTACAAGGTTGTTTTAAGATGTTATATGAATAATTGACTAAGAGGAACATTAATTTCAATCAACATTACATTTGGTCGCAAAAATTTCACATCGTAATTAAAGAATGCACATATGTTTTATAGGATGAGCAAGATGCATGTTAACATTGGCCTAGAACATATTTTAAATTTCACTAAGGCTCACCATGGAAAATGAGAGCACGTGTAAAAATATATGTTACAAGAGAGGTGTTAAAGTTTGAAGATGGTGCTACTTTGATGCAACAACCATTTATGAATGGTGTAATGATAAAATGGGCTATGGTGCTCAAGAAAATTATACCTTTTGTAGATATTTCTGGTTGATGGAGGAAGAACACTTAGAAAATTATGAGAATTATATGACTATAATGGGATCAAGTGAACTCCACTCATTCCATAGCTCAAATACAAGTTCTTGGACTATTCATATGAGATACTTAGAATGTTTTTTTCTATGTGCACAAACTCTATTTGGAATGAGTGTGAGTCAAAAGAGTGGGTGGATGAATGGAGATGCAAACCTCTAATTCTAATTGATACACATTAGGTTCCACTAATATTATAACTTATAGATATGACATTGTCACATGACTTTGACCATGTATCTGATCTAGTGAAACTAAGTAGAAGATTAATCATTATGTATTATTTATTTCCATTATTTATCTTTACATTGTCATTAAAAATTTATTTTTTGTGATACAAGGCATGTTTCTACTATTATTACTAATGAGGACAATGAAGAGAGAAAATATTACTACTTGTGTCGATGTGTAGAGGAAACTAAAAAATTGACTTTCCTAGTCATAGATGGATAAAACATTGACTATCCCATTGGGTTTGTAGTTATCACTGGAACTTGGCTTTGATGATATCCTATAAAAAAATTAGATGTCTAGTTATTTTAAGACTTTGAAACACATAAGAAGATACTACACTATTAAAATTTAGTTCTTACAATAAATAATCAATTTTAAAAATATCATGGGAGGTTATTAAACAAGAACAGATGGAAATTTCATGAGTCAGACCATAAATCTATTCTTGCTACTATCAAGATTAGATCAGATCCTAGTGGTTTGTTGGATTGAAATTCTAAGGTTTATTGACTTATCAAATGTAGATGTATTTAATTTTACCAAAATTTATTAATTTTATAGGTAGTAAATATAAATTTTATTTTTAATTACTTACTAACAATATTTTATAGGTTAGTAGTGCCAAATAAGCTTCCACCTTCATGCGGTTCCAACTACTAGTAAATAGTTGTATATTCTTGAAGCTAAGAGAAGCTTACTATAAGTACTCAAGACACATCAATGCAACTTGTGCCATATATTTTTTTATAAGGCTTCATGAACATGATTTTATATTTAATTAGAGGGATTCAACACACATTGGAGGGTTCTTTCATTTCATGCTAATGACTTACAGTTTCTATTTTATGCACTCTTAAAATTAGGCTAAAAATTGCATTTTTTTAAATTTTGGGAAGGGCATTATTGAGGTTAGAATGGGTGGTGGGTATCTCAATCAGGCATGATGGGAGGTAGAGAACATGGTCCTAGATGTTATTCACCACCCTAAACATGTTTAAAGTACCCATTTTGAGCCATGAAGCACTAGAAGTAGAGTTATCCAACTATAACTTCAAATTTTACAACATTTGTTGTCAGTGTTTCCATACTCCTGAATAATAGTGAAAAATTCATCTAGGTAGATTTGGATGTCATGGTTCAGGATCACACGTAATTTCCCTATATATATGTGCTTGAAGAGATGGATTTTCACTTGGAGGTCTAAAAGTGGGATTACCAATTGAAGGACAAACACTTATCTCTTCATTACAATAAAGTTGGATTTTAGGACCCATCACTACAAATTATGCCATGTATTTTTATGGAAAGATCCATTTATGTGATTTGTGATGAAATTATAGGTATTTAACATGCAAGGAGGGTTCTTTCAGTTTGTGCCAATGATTTGTAATTTACATTTTATACACACCTTTGAATAATAGTGAAAACATGCATCCAAGTGGATTTAGATGTTGTGATCATGGGAGCACATCATTTTCCTATCTAGATGTGATCAAAGTGATGAATTTTCACTTAGAGCTCTTGAAGGTGGAAATTCCAATTGGAGGACAATCCTTGTATTTTTACTACAATAAAGTTGCATTTCAAGACTCATCACTACAACTTGTGCCATGTATTTTTCTATAAGGTTATGTTGATGTGATTTGGGTGAAATTAGAGGTATTTGACATGCAAGTAAATATTATTTAAGTTTGTTCCAATGAATTACAATTTTTGTTTTATGCACACCTAAAGTGAGGTAAAAAACTATATTTTTCTTATTTTGGTAAGGGCATTTTTGAGGCCAAAATGGGTGGTGGGTCTCTCAACCAGGCATAATGGGAGGAAAATAACATGTTCATAGATGTTATATTCCACTCCAACTATGTTTGAAACACCATTTTTGAGCCATGAAACACCATAAATAGATTTATCCAAACTACAACTTCAACTTTGACAACATTTATTATTAGCGTTTCCATGTTCCTGAACAATAGTGAAAACATGCATCTAGATGGAATTAGACATATGGTCATGGAAGCACATGTCATTTGCATATCTAGATATGATCAAAGTGATGGATTTTCACCTGGAGATACCAAAGGTGAAAATTCTAGTTGAAGGACAAACACTTGTGTTTTCACTATAATAAAGTTGTATTTCATGACCTGTCACTACAACTTGTGCCATGTATTGGTATGAAAGGTTACATCAATGTGCTCTGGGTTAAAATTATAAGGATTTGACACATAATGGAGGTTCCTTTTAGTTATTTATATCTACTTACATTTTTTATTTTATGCAAGCCTAAATTCAGGCTAAAAAACTACATTTTTCTTATTTTGGGAAGGGCAATCTTGAAGCCAGAATGGGTGGTGGGTCTCTCGACTAAGCATGATGGGAGGAAAATAACCTAGTATTTGACATTATATACCACCCCATATGTGTTAATATTGTTAGTTTTGAGTCACAAAGCATCAAAGGTGGATTTATATAACTATAGCTTTAATGATGTTGAAAGTGACATGTCCTATAAGGCAGAGGTAGAGACAAACACAGTTGTTGTGAGTGACCATAAATCTTGTAAGTATGGACATATGCATGATATGCATTGGTTTTTCAAGGTCTCAAACACCCTGTCTAATATTTACATTAATCTAGGTTGATAAAAATATATTGGAACATAAATAAATCATTTTTTTAATGCCCCAAAATTTTATTGTACCTACACTATTTTATATGTTATATATGATTATGATTGTTATCTTGTTTCATATTGGAGGGTCACAAATCTAAATTATTTAATGTGTTCTAGTCATCTCTATACAAAGTGTTTTATGTGTATATATATGATTTTTATATCTTAGGTATATGTATGTATTTGTATATGTGTGGGCATGGTTTTAATATATTTAAATTAATTTTCATAATTTTTTGAATCATGTGATGAAAGATAATCCTCTATCTTATTATTTTATTCCAAATACTCAATGATAATAACCAAAGTTATATTGGTTTTTATGATATAAAATTTCTTGAGGCTATTTGAACACATTGTTGTAATATTTAGATAAAGAACATGCAATGAAAGTAGTAATATCTACTAGAGGTAACAAAAAGAAGCCAAATGCAGTGCATGATAATAAAGCATTAAATAAAATAATTGAGGTGATTCTGAATCAAAATGACATGTTCATATCTAACATAGAGGATCAAGATTTTGAACTTGAAATGTAATCAAACAAAGATGAGCATGGAGACTTATCAAATGGTGAAGAAATAGTTATCTCAAGTGATAGAGAAACACAAAATGCCCAAGCTGAGTGCAGTGAGAGGGAGAATTAAAAAAGAGATATAACCATCAAAGTATTCCAAGGCCTCAGGAGAAATGAGAATTACAATCTAGCACTAATTCAAAGGGCTAAAGAAGAGTCTCCAAACAAGAATGCAAAGCATCTCCAAAGAGAGAACATCACAAAGGAGGAGGTAAAAGATAACCACTTAATCAAACTAGCAAAAGTAAAATGTATAAGGGCATCTAAAGAAGGTATGCAATAGATGAGTATTTGATTATTTGTTTCAATAAGTACTTATAATAGAAATGTGGTATATCTATAAATTCAATGAATTTACAAAATATGAATATCAAGTCCTAAATGATATTAAACCAATGTAGCAAGGGTATCCACATCAGAATAGTGATAAATGGTGTAGCCCAATCATGAGAGGTAGTTCATAGTAATGTATGACTCTATCTATGAAAACATTATACTCTTTTATTCCACTTAGTTTTAATTGTAACATTTATTGAAATATTATAAATTAGTATTAATAAATTATAAGAAATAAATATTAAAGATGATCATATCTAAACATGGCCATATAACCATAAAATTTGGTTTTGAAATAATAATGTGAGTCAAATTGTAAAGGAAATATTATCACCACAAAATGTGAACACACACACACACACACACACACACACACACACACACACACACACACACGCACACACGCACACACGCACACACGCACACGCACACGCACACGCACACGCACACGCACACGCACACGCACACACGCACGCACGCACGCACGCATGCACGCACGCACACACACACACATGTATCCATCAAAGCCATAAAGGCATACAAAATAAGAACATAATATAATGTTAGATGAATGCCATATAGGTATACAATGTTAATAACATATACATTGCCATATAGGTGTACAAAAAATTACATCATCTAACAACATAATATAATGTTGGGTGAATGTCTTATATGCATACAATGTCAGAAACATTTACATTGTCATATAGGCATACAAACAAGTACATCATCTAATAAATCCTAATCATCAAATAGTCTCCTTATCTCTACCTTCCTCAAAGAAAAATCTCCTTGGGATGCCCTACTCATAGATGGATATCCCTCAAATGCTTTGGATTCCTCTAAAGTCTGACTATGGGTCCTTTTATGCTCATAGCTCACCTATAATTAAACTTATTCCAAGAAAATTATTATTATAAAATTTACATACTATACATGTAACCAAATTTAGAAATTATTTTTAAACTAGAATACAAAAATAATTTAAACATGCACTTACTAAAATCTTGTGGTCATGCTCAATTTGTGGCTGATGCTCAATAGGGTTAGTGATAGGTCAAGGTGCATGGATAGGAATGTGAAATGAGGGAGAAACATGAGAAAGTGCTCTACTAATCATCTATACTCCAAGATTATCAAATGTCATATGAAAACCCTACATACACAATACATTCACAAACGTTATATTTTCCCAAGTATGTTGAAAAATATTAGAACAAATACATTTTTATAATTCAAAATTACAAGTTAACATGTATCTCAGTGAGTGCCTATGCATATGACATTGTAAAAAAAACTAATGCCTGTGTCTATCTCTACTCGTAGAGATAGAGGAGTGTCTACCGTCATCATTAACTAAACAAACAACCTCACTTAATTTTCTAGAGTACTTAAGCATATATTAACCTAAATTTTTACCTCAAGAGCATATATCTATATAAATAAAAACATGCACATATAGTATAATATTAACTCAAAATTTTATCTTTGTATTTATAAATAATGGTCTAGTAACATTGACAATTGAAGTAGTGGATGGCCCATAAATTGGCTCTACAAATGAACATGTAGGCACCATCTCCTCTTGTAACATAAAAAGTACATATATATAATTTAATTTACATGTAAATTAATTGTTATATTTTGAATAAAAATATAAATTAACTTTAGCATGGCATTTATATAAAGGATCCCTATATATGTGTAGTGACCAACGTGTGCACACCAAATGTACGTGTCAAAAACTCATTGCTCATGACTATATAATATAATCCCTTAGAAGTACCACCATCATCATCTGATCATCTAGTGTATATAGTACCATAACATATATAATAGTGAGGTCAAGCACACACACTTGATAGAGTATCTCTAGTATCAATTTGAAAAATCTTACTCGTATGTTGAATAAGTGTATCAATAAGTGTACTAAGTACATGTAAAGTGCCAATATCCGTGACTTCCTTCACCATATATGAGATCTCAAGATAAAGTGAATTCAGTAGGGACCTTATAGGTTGATTAGGTGCATGATGTGTACCTAATTGATCTTACACAAAGCCTTTCCCTCGACCCTAAAACTCACCATAATGAAAATAGTTGTGAATCTCATTGAGGATAAAATCACAATAGAGTTTCCTCAAAAAATATAATGGGACATTATGGTTATTACACAGTGGGTAATAAAAAACCATCCACCATCAATCCCATAAATTATTTTAGATCAAATTATGTTGGTATTAGTGGTTTGGGAAACGTTTAGTGGTTATTAGAGAAGGTGTACTAGTTCTTGGGTTGATAAATAAGGCAAAATTTTTATATTTTGATATTTCTTTATCCTTCATGTCACATGATGACATTTTATCAACATATTAAGCCCTACATCTATCCCTATATAATAATCATATATCAATTTTACTTGTTATCAAGTCAAATCGACCTAATACTGACTCTATAGTATTGGCCAAATAGGTGCAGTAGCTATTAGTTGATGTGGGGTCCCTCATTATCATAATTATTTATTTAGTTTCTATTTTGTTTTCCATTGGTGCAACTAGATCCTCCTGATTGCTTGGGGGATCTTGTGGATTTGTAGGAGGGTTATAAGGGTTATGTGGAGGGTTAAGAGAGTTAGGTGGAGGGTTTAAAAGGTTAGGAAGTCAGTTTTCCTGTTGGTCTCTTGAAATTGAATGGGCTATTAAAAAAATAGGATTTAATAATTAAATAATGATTTTTTTGTCAAAATATACTATTAATACATTTGGTTTTTGATTACTTAGTTCCCCTCCACAGTGACATTGTTGATTTGGTGGGTATCAGGTGATTGAGGTGCATTTTTAGTCTCCTCAAATCAAAACATGATCATGTTTTGGCCAAGAGAAAAATTAAACAAGTAGGAAAATTAAAATAAATTGTGTTTGGTCGTGAATGGGCCTTTTTTTGTGTTTACAATAATGTAAACATGTTATTAAGACATAAGGCATACATGTTTTTAACACTATGCATTATTCCAATAACACATACACATTATTGGCACTAGGCCTAGTGCTCATACTGTGTATGCAATATGTGGTCATAACACATACACATTATGACCTCATAACATGTACATGTTATGGCTCAAATTTTCTAAGCCTTAATTTATATAACACGTGCACATTATGGCCATAACCTTTACATGTGATGGTAATAATGCATACGTATTGGGATAAATGTCTATAGAATTATCCCCCAACTCTATGCTTATACTTAGTATGGTCAAGGTAACTCAATTATTTTAAAGAATGAACCTATGTGTATAAGTCATATTCAGGGTTTCATTACCATTATAAGTAACCAACCAATGATCACATCCATGCAAGTCTAATAATGGTAGTATAATTAGTTTATTTTAGCTTAATTAGCACATATGGAAAATAAAAATACCTTAATATTAGCTTTAATTAGATAGTTAATTATATGAACCATGTTTAAAACTTCATGATATAATGTATTCAGGCAATAATTTAGATTTATTACACAATATTGAATAGCACATATCTTCCTTATGAACATAATAGTTTCATACCCAAGTTAAACTAGTACTATTCATTATAAGAGTAATTTTATGTCCCATGTTTATATAATGCATAAGTAGGAATGTCTTATAATCCGTCTAGTTCACTAAATGATAGAATTTATTCTTAAGTATAAGGTGTATCAAGCTAACACCTTAAAAGTTGAGATAGTAAGGATTTAATATAAAAATTCGTGAAATTCATTACAAGGAAATTACATACAATAGAATATACATACACATTATTTTGGTGTTTAGCAAGAAGATACTTATTTGGAATTACACACAAGTTACAAAGAGAGATTAACATTCGAGGTTAAAACAATAAGTTTTATACTAGTGTAGTAACTTGCTGGTCCAATAACCAAACAACCCATGAGAGAGATAAAGGTGTTAATCTTGTTTTTATAGGCTCCAAATTTAATATCAAGAATATGAACTTACATAATACATGATCAGAATAGCCAAAACATGCTCATAGATGGCTAATATGTTGATCTTATACTCAAGAGATTAAATTTGTTAGAGGTAGACTTGTGCTTGAATTAAATGTCCTCAACTTGTATACAAAATAAGGTCAACACAAATACTAAAAATGTCTTATCACTATAATCTAAACAAATGAAAAACACATAAGATATATTTAGGCTAAACTGTACCCCACAACTACTTAAATGAATTAATTTTAACAATAAAATTATTATTGAAAAGTGAACATAGAATGATAATAAGAGAATGAAACAAATCCAAACATTAATGCATGTTGTAGACACATAAATATCATCACAAGTAATTGAATTTGTTAATTTTTGACGCATTCCATACCACCTGACTTACACAAAAATACATGACTCTTATTTTCCATTCCTTTAATCAATTCATCTATATGTGGGTTCGATCATTTATTTTGCATTACTTCTATACAAAACATTCAATGTTAAATGCTCAAGCTATATAAAATCACCTTCAGTCTATCCTCAATAGAGGAAAACTATCTCTGATCCCTCTAGATAGGTCCACACTAGGAAGATATAGGCATAGTGTGTTCTTATCCACTTATAACAACTGTGTCCCATGCCAAATAATGTTTAGTTTTCAAAATTCAAAATTCAAAACATGTTTTTGTGTCTTTTTACATGTTTCACATTGTTGGTTAAAGTAATTTTTCAAAACATTTATCTATAAATACATGTCAAGAGTCACTCATAATGGACCTATATATTCAATTGGTTGAAGCATAAACACTTCTACACATTGAGTAAACATGCCCTATTATTTCTAAATTATGAATCATTCATAATGAGTAGCCATAAGCCAAGTCAATAACCCTGTAAAGTAAGTCAACAACCATCATTACTAAGTATCAAATCCATCTTATAACTATATACATATAGTCAAAGGATCATAATTACATATTCAATCTAGGTGGGAGAAGTACATGGGCTTGATTTCCCTCCTTGGAATATTGGATATGAGGTAGTAGTCAATCATGAAGGGGGTAATTGAGGTCAGATTAACCCATTACACTCCCCTCATTTTCTTGAATGTTTTTAAGCTATCAAAGTGCCTTAAAGGTAAACAAATACTATACAACCAAACCTTGATTAGAATATCTTAGATTTCTCAGCATTTAAAAATGCATAAGGTACAAAGATCAATTTTTACACACAGTCATCCTGATAAGTCTGAATTTAAAAACCTCAGGCATACTAAGCTACTATTTGCCTATAGTGGACACGTATAGAAATTTATTCTGATTCTACCTCTAATTTATCATTTCTAGATTCTAATTTCTCCATCTTTTCCATTCAAAAGGATATCATAGTCTACTGAGACAAGTCCATAGTTAATGAATTGAAATGCACTATGCCACCATCCACTTACAATAGACCTATCCAATTTTTTTTTATGTTCTTTATTTTGATACCGAGCTTGCAAAATAAATTATTTTTCTAATTTCCACTTGTAGATAGTCAGAATAGTAAAAAAAATTAATGTTGAAGTTAAGTATATTCTTTGTTACTATTTCCCCAAAATGACAACTTTCCATAGTCAAAATAATTTAGAGTATAAAACATGCAAGATAATTAAGATTCAAGGACATGATTTAACAATGTTTTATTATGATTCATTGCAATTTAACACATTATTGTACTACTTGAATTATCACATACTAAGTTATTTTTGAGGCCATTATAATAGATATTTTTAGTTTTTTTTATCAATGTTAATTGCTATTTAACTTAGCCTAGATATAATTTCAATACTAACTTATATTTTCATTGGCACGTATGATTTTCATGTATTGTGTAGTATTCACACTTCCTTGCACTCCATTTCAGGATTGCATGATTAAAAAACTATTGAAGCATGTCAAATATTAAAATTTAATTATCTATGCACCTAAAAAATGATCACTCCTCTTCGTGGAAATATTTTAAATTGGATTGTGAGCTATTTATAAAGTGACATGTATCCTATTCATGATGCCATGTACTACCACCTCACATCTTTACATGCTTGAAAATCTTGCACCTTCACACCACAAAAATCCAAGTAACATGAGTTTGAGTTATTTACAAAACACCCCATGTTACAGCTATAGTATATTTCACCCCTACAACCTTACATTTCACGTATTACTCAACTTCAATGGCTTAGACTAAATTTTAATAAATCCATAAAAAAAAACCAAATATGAAGTGCCATGCATCACACATTTTCAGCCTCATTACCATGAAGAACATGCACATTCAAAACAATATTAAGAAGAAATGATAATTGTGTGATTGTGAAGAAATAAAAGGGAGACACGTGTCACTATTCCATTAACCATACACCTTACAGTTTCAAAAGACTTCACAAGGGTTAATTACAGTGAGTGTAAAAATTGACCACATGGTGTAATGTGTCCATTTTTAGAGATCTTGTGCTAGTACATAGCCAAGTTACACCATTAATAAGTTCAATAATTATGAGACCAAGAACCTGCTAGAGAATGACATATGGAAATTTTGGGTGTATTCTTGTACAAAGCCATGAACTAAAGCCCAAAATTAAAAAATAGTGGGAAAATGCATTCAGATAAATGCAATACACATGAAAATGTAAATTTAAATTTTCATCCTAATGTTTAATGTGAACAATTAAATAAATTAGATTCCATTTTTTGTTTTCAAAGAGATTATCAGAGACTATATATCCTTCCAAAAGCATAAAAAACTCTATGAGTTAGCGTAGGCCTTTTAGAAATAAATTGCACAACTAAGTAGAAAAAATATACAACACATAATAATGGATTCCTATATTTTCCCTTTTGGAACTTCACAAGTGTATATAAACACCTTGTTCATATGGGATGCATTAGTCTTAGTATTTAGGCATTACATGACCATTTTTTATGAAGTTGTAAGGATAAGGCCCATTATAGAAGAATAAATCCCTTCCTTGGCTGATGCCATTTATTTAGATGACCTCATGGCCCTATAGAAGGTGTGAATTCACCAAGAAGTAGAAAAACCCAAGGTATTATTGTGTAAAAACCTCTATTAAAATGTTTTTCCTAGAATTATATGCCTAGATGATATAGACTTATTTTTGAAGAAGGACCACTAAATCACATTCTTGGTTGGCCTAGCCATCAAAGGATATTACAAATTACCCTAGCCATATTATATAACCATTTAATGGTGTTAAAATGGATTGATCACCATAATATCATAGAGTTTTGAAATATAGGTTTGAAGACCCCAATTGTTGGGTCAATAGGGATGACATCAATAAAATTCCAACCAGGGTATGCAGGGCCAACATATTGATTGGTATGGATTTGATGAATTAGTTATATGGAATACTGATATCTCACATGTTAATAAGATCTAGGTACCCATGCTATCAATGATCATCAATGATAAAGAGGCCCCTTACTTAGGGGAGATAATTTCATTTAATTGAAGGTAAAAAGTAATTTAAGTGAGGAATGGAAACAATTTATACGTGATGTCATACTCGGTTGATGTTGTATATGCCACAATAATTTTTTAAAAGATTCCACATTGGATTCCTACATTTGGAAAAACTATTCACTTTATTTTGTTTAAATTATACACATACTGGTTCCAAAAATTTATCAAGGATATCTATGAATGTTGTTATCCATTGATATATAAGGAAATTAATAAGATACAATTTAAAACTTTTTTTCAAGAAATCAAAAAGTCCATAATTAACATGAGAGCTTACTGGTATTACACAAATTTTACTATTAGGAGGATTGAAAGATTATTGGTGTCTCCCCTAAGAGTACCCATATATATGTTCTTGACAAGATAGCAAAGCAAGAGAATTATTACCAAATTCTCCATGGAATTAGACTATGCAAGGAGAATACAAATATTTTCAAGTTACGGCATGCATTGCACATAGTTATAACTCACTAGTCTTCCTTTAATTTGGATGACCATGATTTAACATAATGGGATCCTAGGGGTCAGATGAAAGCACATATCAAATCACTTAAGGGAAAGTTTCAATAGGGTATAATCATCATACATATCCCCATGACGAGGTGTTCATTAATGTTAAGGATGATAAATATGTAAAGAGAAAGATGCAGGCTATAGACATTACAATATCACCTTCAAGGATTGATAAACCAAAAAAATTAGAAGAAAGGATAAAAAAATCTATAGTTCATGATGACAATTTGAGAACATATGCACACTTAAGGAAGAAAGTGTTTTAGGGACTCCCTCCTACTACTATTTATAAAAAAGGAATTTTAAAATAAGAGGTAGCTCAATCCATTTTTTTGCTTACTATTTAGATTCCTATTTATTCTTCTTATTTTTGAGATAATTGATAAACCACCTACTAAAACAAGTATTGAATAAATAATGGCGATTCTTATTACTTCTCATTCTATGTCTCCACTAGAGGATACTGTAATTGACACTCATTGATTGGTTACTCAAGCATAATTTTTGACACTTGTTGTTCCAAAAATTTTCTTTCTTCTCCTTCAATTAAGATTATTGATAATCCACCTACTAAAACAAGTGTTAAATAATCAGTGGTGACTCATCCTACTTATCCTTCTATGCCTCCACTAGTGGATGCTCCAGTTGAAACTCCTATATTGGTTCCTTAATTATAATTGTTAACCATTGTTACTTCCAAAAAGGTTTTTTATATACCAAATACTATACAAGGTAATTAACACCAAGGAATTTAACACAATGACCTCAAGTGTCTTTGTTTCATGTGGTTAGTCAAGCTCAGTCTATCACTTAAGTAAAATTTGCTTCTCTCCATAGTAACATGAAAACAATAAATCCTTTTTCGGTTATTACATCAACATTATATAGATAAATCCCTACAAGTAAGACATAAATATCTACAATACCAATAATGGATCCCTTGAATATATTGCATACATATAAGATTACTATTACAGCATGGTTATATAGCATTATTTATTATTATATATCAAATCCAAAAGAGCCCAAGAAGAAAGGGAAAATTCATACTATCGTATTAGAAAAATCCAAATTTACTTCCCTCACAACTCAAAAACCTATTCTTCTAAAAATAATCACCACTTCTTCTTGAGTTATATAGCCTACTCATATCACTACCATACAAACCCATACATCCAATATATCCATAGCCCCAATAATTTTGACCCACCATCACCATTCCAAGGTCCAATTCACTCCATTCATCACCATTTACATTAGGCCCACCACTTACAACTTTTTATATCTCTATGTCCCAAGTAGATGAGAATTTAATTGAAAGTATTAAGCTAGCCAAGGGCAAAAGAAAATAAATGATAATAGTTAATAGACTTAAGATAACTCTTGAATTAAAAAAACACGTAGGGAAGCTAAAAAGAGTGACCTGAAATAAATTATCCAAATGGGATACTGCACACTCTATGAGATAGAAGAAGAGGTATTCACCTTGAAAAGGAAAAAAAAGGCAGACCAAGTGAAAGACATGAATTTGATGAAGACCCAGAATCTATGGTGGACATAATAAAGGCTGTATAAAGGATGAAATAAAAAATGCAAATAATAGAAACTAAATAAAAAATATGTAGTCCCTAAGAACATAATTAATGAAGATGAAAAGGTTTTGGAATCATCATATGAGATGTTAGTTGATAATTATCGAGTAAAGAGAAAGAGTTCCCTTTGGTAGCAAAATGTCAAAATATATCAAGATCATATTGTTAGATTGGAAGTAAATTTGGGAAATTTGAGTAAAGTCATAAAAAAAAATGTTTTTTCCACTTGAAATTGATGACTTATTTTAACATTGGCATATGTAAATTTTTTGTTATGCATATGAGGACTTCCTTATAGGAATGGTTAATTGATATGAGTGTAGTCTTCAATGATATTAATAATGATACGAATATAATTTTAGAGTTGTTTCAAGATGTTAGATAATTTCATTGTTTTCTCAAGAAGTTAAGATAGTTTATTTTGTTCAATTTGCACCTAAGTTATCCAAATTTAAGACACACTTCAAGGGAAAAGTTTTGTAATCCAATTATGGGGGTAGTAAAAAAGTTATTGATCTAGCCAGTTATGCCAAAGAGAAAATAAAATGTGCTACACTGATGAAAGGAACACTTAACACCCCATTGGAAAATCATGCAATGCTAATGGCCAAAAAAAAGTATTTATTTCAAGTTAAAATTATAACTCTGATTAAAATACATGGAATTTTATAGGCAAGTGTGTTTGCCTTCCAAAATTAGAAATCTAACTCTTCCAAAGCTTCATAAAATAAAAAGTTATCAAGGAGAAAATGTTATTTTAAAAAATATATTTATTTTAAAGCACTGTAATCTTTTTTTCATGATTTTTAAATGTTGTTTGAATTCAAAAAATATATTTTATCTTTTTCTTGTAGCTTTATTTAAATATGAGGTGGTGCCCATCTAGACCTATTTATACACATTGTATTTACCTCTTCAAGAGATGACAATTTTTTAATAGAAGCTCAAGTTATTTGGAAATTTATGTGAGTTTATTTGTATTTTATTCTCTAAATTTATGAATGTTTCATGAGATGTTAATTTAATTATTATATTAAATTTTCACATGAGAATTAAGGGTTAGTTGAATGAGTAGTAGCTAGTTTGACTGATCTTGTGGTTGATACTTCTATTATAGTATTGATTTGTGAATGAATGTGATTAATATATTTGTCATAAGTGAAAATATTTAAAATTAATGACATAATAAGTGTTTAAAATGTAATTACCTCACACTTCACACTATGTTCATCTAAATCTGAGTCACAACTAAAGATATGTGGATATTAGATAAAATCACATAGTGAATTTCAGAAATTGATTAGTGTAAAGAAGATTTACCTTACTGGTTCAACAAGTTTTTTTTTTGCCTTACTTTATTCAATGTTATATTTATTTTTATCCATGTAAATTCTATACCAATAAATTCAATGTGAATATCCATTTTAGGATAGTTTGTCTAGATTTTAGATAGGGCTAATCAATTGGCAAGTATAATCTTCATATGTAAACAACTACTTTGCTCAATCATTATTCTAGTATGTGGTTATTTAAAAAATGGAATACCTATAAATAGTATCTTACATTACACTCTATAATCTTAAAATGAGAGGGAATTTTTTCATCATTCTATTGGGTGGGTCATTAAATTATATGAATAGGTTTAACAAATGCTATAAGGAAAGTATAAAATCTCCTACTATCCATAATTTATGTATCAAGTTGAGTTAAATCACTTTAAAAATCCATACAAGATTAACTAAGTGAAACTATAAATCATACCTACTTTTGATTCAATCATTATAAGTACATAGGAAGCAAATATATAACAAAGGAAGACCCAAAATTTCATGCACCCAACCAAGCTCATGTTAAGGTGTGGAGCCTAAAAGCTTCACCAAGGAGCGCATTACCAAAGTTGCAGGTTTACACAGTCACCGGTGTCGATCAGGAGTGACCGACGTCGGTCAGGTGCAGTTGAAGAGACACCGGCGTCGGCAGGGGATCGATCGATGTCGGTCATAGGCAAGCAGGCAGGAACCGGCGTTGGTTACCTGTGCGTCCAGAAAGTTATTTCCAAGGACAGAACTGAGTGTTTGCATGATGAGTTTAAGTCTTAGTCTTAAGTTCGCATCTCTATTATTAGTAAGACTATTTTTAGAGCCCTTGTTCAAGAGGCTTAACTGTTGGTTGTAAGTGCATGCTCAAGTCTCCTAATTCTATATGTAGAATTAGATCTTCTTAGCTTATTGTAATTCATTGTATGTGAATGTTGAAGAACAGTACAAAGTTGAATCAATCCAGGTTGTTGGAGTTGATTGTACTTGAGAGAGAGAGAGCTCTTAAGGGAAAGAGATCTAGAGAGAGATCTATACATCTGAGAGAGGTGTGGAAGAAAGAAGTTTCTTCAATTGTATTCCTTCTATAAAGAGTTTAATACAAGTTTTTAGGGTGGTTTCTTGTATCTCTTGTTCTTGCTATTTATCATTCTAGTTACTTATCATTCTGATTTAATTTTGCATTTATTGCTTTCATAAGTGTAATCAAATTGTTGGTTGATCCCCAACAAGTGGTATCAGAGCTCAGGTTCACTAATAGGTGGTTCAGATCTATGTAGTGTGTATTGATTACAGGTTACTCACAGGGGTTTCTGTAGGGATTTATGTTTGAGTGGGAGAAGCAATGGCAGAAGAATGTAAACTGAGAATGGAGAAGTTCAATGGCAAAAATTATCAACATTGGAGAATGTAGATAGAGGACTATTTGTATCAGAAAGATCTATACTTACCGTTAGGTGGGATTGCAAAGAAGCCCACAGACATGGATGATGAAGAATGGGAAGTTCTTGATAGAAAGGCTCTGGGGTCTATAAGACTGAGTCTAGCATCTACTGTGATATCTAATTTATCACAGCCAAAGTCTACGGTAGAGTTAATGACTAGTTTAGCAAATTTGTATGAAAAACCCTCAGCTTCTAATAAGGTATATCTTATGAAGCAGTTATTTAATTTGCGTATGCAGGAAGGTGGATCTGTATCTAATCACTTGAATGATTTCCATGGTATTGTAAATCAATTAAGTTCAGTCAAAATTGTATTTGATGATGAAATAAAAGCTCTTTTAATATTATGTTCTTTGCCTGAAAGCTAGCATAGCTTAGTAATAGCAGTTAGCAATACTGCATTTGCCTCAAATATTTTGAAAGTAGAGGATGTTGTTAGTGTTATCTTGAATGAGGAAATTTGCAGGAAAAGCACAGAGAAAACATCAGGGAACGCTTTAAGTTTTGAGAGCAGGGGAAGGCAGAAAGAAAAGAGCAAGAGGAGATCAAGATCTAAGTCTAAGGTGAGAGGTAGATCCAAATCCAGAAATGGTAGGAAGCCACAATGCTGGAATTGTGGAAAGATTGGGCACATAAGCAGAGATTGCTAGTCAAAGCCTAAGGAGGACAATCAACACGAAGGAAAAGAAGAAGCAAAGGTTGCAGGTATTGCACAAGATGCTTTAATATTCTCTTTGAATAATAATATAAAATCTTGGGTGTTAGATTTTGGTGCTTCTTTTCATGCTACCCCTAATAGAGAATATTATAGTGACTATATCCATGGAGATTTTGGAATAGTGTATCTAGGGGATGATGAACCTTGTAAAATTATTGGCAAAGGTAAAGTGCAGCTAAAAATGTAGAATGACAACACATGGGTGTTGAGAGATGTGATGCATGTTCCTAGCTTGAAGAGAAATTTGATTTCTGCAGGAAAGTTAGGGGATGAGGGTTGTACAGTAACTCTCACAACAGAATCTTGGAAGGTGACCAAGGGTGCACTTGTAATGGCTAGAGGTAAGAGAGTAGGTACTCTCTATTTGTGTAATTGTGTTACTAACAATTCTCCTTCTGTATTATCTACTTCAGATGTGGATGCAAAATTGTGGCACTCAAGGCTTGGCCACATGAGTGAGAAGGGTATGTCAATTCTTAAGTCCAAAGGTATGCTTTCAGATTTAAAAGGCATAGATCTAGAGTTTTGTGAGCACTGTGTTTTTGGGAAATAGAAGAGAGTGAGTTTCCTCAAGACTGGGTCAACTAAGAAGAAGCATAAGTTACAGCTTGTTCTCATAGACGTGTGGAGACCGGCTCAGGTTGCTTCCATTGGAGGATCACAGTACTATCTTTTGTTAATAGATGATGCTACAAGAAAGGTATGGATCTATTGTATTAAGAAGAAATTTGATGTATTTGAGACTTTTAAGATTTGGAAAGCTATGGTTGAGAATGAAACAAGCAGAAGATTGAAGTGCTTGAGATCTGACAATGGCAATGAGTTTTGCAGCTATAAGTTCAACTGGTATTGTTATATGCATGGAATCCATAGGCAAAGGATGGTTCCAAGGACACCTCAGCAGAATGGAATTGCTGAAAGGATGAACAAAACAATTATGGAGCGTGCAAGATGTATGAGATTGCATGCTGGCTTGCCCTTAGAGTTTTGGGCAGAAGCTATTGACACTGTAGTGTACCTGATTAACAGAGGACCCTCTACAGCTCTGGATGGTGGAATTCTAGACGAGGCATGGATAGGTAAAAAGGTATATCTCTCATTCCTCAAAGTTTTTGGTTGTGAAGCCTTTGTGCACATTGATAAGGAAAATAGAAAGAAGCTGGATGCTAAGTCTATGAGGTGCATGTTTATTGGCTATGGCTCAGATGATTTTGGTTTCAAATTTTAGAATCTAGGAACTAACAAGATAATTAGGAGCCATGATGTTGTTTTCAATGAAAAAGTGATGTATAGTGATTAGCTGAGGAAGCTGAATCAATCTGGGCAGAGTAATGGTGAATTGGACAAGGTGATGGTCCAAAATGAGCTTGCAAGAAAAAGAAATAATCACTTGCAAGAAAACATAGAGACCGACATCGGCAGGGAAGGAACCGGCGTCAGTAGGACAGAGACCGACGTCGGCCAGACAGAGACTGACGTCGGTAGGACAGGCACCGACGTCGGTCAGGAAGAACCAACGTCGGCCAATAACAGGCCTGGAAGTGATCGAGGTCGGTCACTGTCAGAGAATTTGGGTGGACAACGTGTTATGAACGAGTCTCAGACGCCCATTAGGAGGTTAGAAAGGATAAGTAAGCCTCCAATTAGATATTCTCCTTCATTATTCTATTTATTGCTAACTGATGGTGGAGAACCAGAGAGTTTTGAAGAATCAATACAGGTGGAGTCCAAGAGTCAGTGGGAGCGTGGCATGGTTGAGGAGATGGAGTCCTTAAAAGAGAACCAAACATGGGATTTGGTTGAGTTGCCAGCTGGTAAGAGGACACTAAAGAATAGATGGACCTACAGGTTGAAGGAAGGTGAGAATGGACAGATGAAATATAAGGCCAGATTGGTAGTGAAAGGATTTGCACAAAAGCCAGGTATTGATTTTGGTGAGATTTTTTCTCCTGTTGTTAAAATGACTTCTATACGGATTGTACTGTCTTTAGTTGCTATTGAGGATTTGCATCTTGAGCAACTTGATGTTAAGACAACGTTTCTTCATGGAGATTTGGATGAGGAAATATATATGGAACAGTCGGAAGGATTTGAGGTCAAAGGTAAGGAGAAGTTAGTGTGCAAATTGAAGAAAAGCTTGTATGGCCTCAAGCAAGCTCCTAGATAGTGGTATTTGAAATTTGACAGGTTTATGACTGAGCATGGCTACAGTAGGTGTCAATCTGACCATTGTGTGTATTTTAAGAGATTGAATAATGGTAGATATATTATTCTATTGTTGTATGTAGATGATATGCTGGTTGTAGGATCACACATGCAGGATATCTCTGAGCTTAAGGTGAAATTAGCTCAAACATTTGCCATGAAGGATTTGGGAGTAGTAAAGAAAATCCTTGGCATGAGCATTAAGAGAGATAGGAAAAATCACAGGTTGATATTGTCTCAAGAGGATTATGTGGACAAGGTGTTGAAATGGTTCAACATGCAGGATGCAAAACCGTAAGCACACCTTTGGCTGGACATTTTAAGTTGAGTAAAGAACAATGTCCTAATTCACATGATGAGGTAGAGTACATGAGTAAAGTTCCATATTCTTCTGCAGTAGGGAGTTTAATGTATGCAATGGTTTGTACTAGACCAGATATTGCCCAAGCAGTGGGAGTTGTAAGTAAGTATATGGCCAATCCAGGTAAGGAACATTGGAAAGCAGTTCAGTGGATCCTTAGATATCTGAGAGGAACCAGCAATAGGCACTTGTGCTATGGAGGTTCAGATACTTCTCTACATGGTTATGTAGATTCAGATATGGTAGGTGATTTGGATGGTAGGAGGAGCACTACAGGATATGTTTTCATTGTAGGTGGAATGGCGGTTAGCTAGATATCAAAGTTGCAGAAGGTTGTTGCCTTATCAACTACAGAAGCAGAGTATATTGCAGTCACAGAGGCTAGCAAAGAGATGATATGGATGACACGATTCATGGAAGAGCTTGGAAGGGAGCAAGAGAGTTTCAGATTGTATAGTGATAGTCAGAGTGCAATTCATTTGGCTAAGAATTCAGCCTTTCACTCAAGAACCAAGCACATATAGCTAAGGTACCATTTCATACGATAGGTATTGGAAGATGGTGAGTTGAAGCTGGAAAAGATCCATACAAATAGAAATCCTACTGATATGTTAACCAACCTGGTTACAAAAGAGAAGTTGAATCTTCATTCAACTTCTTTTGGTCTTCATGATTGAGTTAAAGATGGAGGAGCTAGAAGATGTTGCCGTATAGGTACTGGTGCAGCTGTTTATCTCCAAGTGGGAGATTGTTAAGGTGTGGAGCCTAAAAGCTTCACCAAGGAGCACATTACCAAAGTTGCAGGTTTACATAGTCACCGGCATTGGTCAGGAGCGACCGATGTTGGTCAGGTGCAGTTGAAGAGACGCCGGCATCGGCAGGGGATCGGCCGACGTCGGTCACAGGCAAGCAGGTAGGAACCAGTGTCGGTTACCTGTGCATCCAGAAAGTTATTTCTGAGGATAGAACCGAGTGTTTGCATGAGGAGTTTAAGTCTTAGTCTTAAGTTCGCATCTCTATTATTAGTAAGACTATTTTTAGAGCCCTTGTTCAAGAGGCTTAACTATTGGTTGTAAGTGCATGCTCAAGTCTCCTAATTCTATATGTAGAATTATATCTTCTTAGCTTATTGTAGTTCATTGTATGTGAATGTTGAAGAATAGTACATAGTTGAATCAATCCAGGTTGTTGGAGTTGATTGTACTTGAGAGAGAGAGCTCTTGAGGGAAAGAGATCTAGAGAGAGATCTATACATCTAAGAGAGGTGTGGAAGAAAGAAGTTTCTTCAATTGTATTCCTTTTGTAAAGAGTTTAATACAAGTTTTCAAGGTGGTTTCTTGTATCTCTTGTTCTTGCTATTTATCATTCTAGTTACTTATCATTCTGATTTAATTCCGTGTTTATTGCTTTCATAAGTGTAATCAAATTGTTGGTTGATCCCCAACAACTCACTAGTTAGTCCTAAGTTTATACCTTTTATACCAATGGTTATATGGTTAGTTGAAATAAAAATTAATGTCCTAGGAGATAATAATGAGCTACCAATAATCACGAGAGATACATTCCTTGATTTTTTCCCATTGGAGCTAAAATAATAGAGGAACATAATATAAAATTTAAATTATCTTTCAAACTATTGAATGTAGAACATAAAGATGTTGATTGTATACTCTTTCTATTTTTATTAATAGATTATACTTACAATCATTTCCTTAATCTATGAGATAATTCCATCTATAATTGGAATAAATTTGAGGTCACTTTCTTAGCATAGTTAAGAAAAATGACATATCTTTGCAGCCTATACCAACATTTTTTTAGCATGAAAATATAACATCATGAGTCCATAATATAATTCAACACAAGAATACATAACATGTATACATAGATTTATGACCATGTATAACTAATGCTCATTTAGCCCTTGAGATGTACAAAAATTAATTAGACCCCTTGGCATTTGTTTTACTCAAAGAAACTACACAAGGAAATGATTTAACATGTGTATTACATTGACATACACTATATATCCTAACATATTTATGCTCATTATAATTCCCAATGTAAATCAAAATGCATCTTTTCTTAGTCTACCTCTAGTTAACAATGTGTTTCCATTAAGATAAATCACCCAAAATCAACAACTTAGTTTTTTGAATTATCAAACTAAAACCATGAAAAAAAACCAAGTCTTCATTCCTACCATTAATAAAACACAAACTATAGCTCAAGATTCCATGAAAGGATAATTGGATGCAATCTAACATGTAGTTAAAAATATCAACAATGACTTTATGAATCTTCAAAAATAGGTAGGAACCATTGATAGAGACAATAAATTATTTCTAATATACTAATTTGAGGTTTAATCACCAAAATATTTATCCTAAAAAACCTAAGACATCACCAAACAAACTCCTTGAAACTTGAAATTAACATTTGGGAAGTAATTTTGATCAATTAGTATAGAGTACATAACACTACTTAACATGGTGAACTTGACTAAATTGAAATTTTTAATGATTTTTATTTTTTTCAAAATAAAATGGAAGGATATGAGGTGATCCTAAATTATTCCACCATAGCTAACACCTCTAATTACTCCAAAACATATTCCACACATAGTACAACCATGATGTTGGAAACATTTAATTTACTTGATCAAGATGATAACAAGCCTGAGAAAAACATAAACTAAATACACACTTTTAAAAAATACCAACATAAAAAATATGCATTGATAAGAAAGACAAAATAACCCCTCAAAACTTCCAACCACCAAACAATACTATCTTCCTCATGATCTAAACACTAACAATGATCCATTACCCTTGTAATATAATAATCAATAACTTGCTACTAATAATCAACATGTTTTAAATAAAAGAGGATATAATATGGTTAATGACATGAATAAATTAAGGAAAATATCACAATAAATGAATAGGATCAGCTCACAAAATAAAAATATTTAATATTAAAGTCATTGACTAAAAAGCCTACTTAAAAAATAAAAAGACTTCATATGTAAAAATATTGATCTGTAAGACCAAAACTAAACTTCATCCATTCATTATCACTATAAGTATTTTTGGGAAGAAGTTACATAGCTATTTGGTTGATTCAAGAGCCTAAACCAATGTCATACTAGTTAACATATGTAATTGGATCCAAAACTAATAAATTTTGATAAGATTGTATTCCAATTAGATAAATCGGATGTTAAGGTGGTTGGTGAATTATTGAATGTCTACATGCATTTAGGTATATGTCAAGGATATAAAAATTCATAGATATATAAGTTAGAGGTATTTTAGAATCTTATGGGATGTTATTTTGTTGTGATTAGTTCTAAATGCTTAATAGATATATGACTATTTATTTTTCACATATGTGGTTGCTTTGGAGAGGTTTAGCAAATAAAATTAGGATAGAAAAAGAGCCTAAAATGAAATACATGATCACTGAGTACAAATTTAAAAATAAAAGAGTGAATTTTATTTCATTATAAATTTGACTTTACACTCTCACTACTAAGTATGCTTCTGATAAGGATTAAAATGTTGATTCATTTCGATTATAGACCATTCACTTTGATGGAACCCATTCTAAATAGGGATCTAGTGTAGGTATTTCATTAGTTTAACCTCACAAAAAATAATAACTATGTTGGACCCTCGAGTATAATTAAAATCAAAAAATTACATCTCAAACAAGTATTTCACATGAAAAATATATCATAATATTTCAAGATGATTTTTACAAAACATGTGAAAGCTTATAAAGCTTCACAAGGTGGTTGCGGGGAAACTAACTTTTACCATAACCCAAATTATTTACTAACAAAGCAAAAACTAAAAAATTATTAAAATAATTAACTTTGGATCATAAATAATCCAAAAAACACCCCCTTGATCCAAATGAGTATAAAAAAGAAAGAACTCAAGAAATGAATCTAAAGTCATCAAAGAAACTCTATCACAAATGAAAATGGTGCACTGTACCTTTGAAATTATCCAAAAATTGATGCCATTCCATAAAGAATCCCACCCTTGTGAGTTGTGGAAAAAAATGGGTAATGAACATGAACAAGGCCTGCTTATCCTTGATGATCATCATACCATACTATAGTAGAACATGATCAGGCATGTCTAACTACATCGACCCACATAAGGTCCCACATAGGAACCTGTCTAAGTGACAAACTCATAATTTTTACGACACACATTTTTAATGCCCAACAAATGTTGATTACATTTTATCAACCATTCTAGTGCTTGAACCTCTATCAAATTATACTATAATCAAAGATTGATTGAATTCTAACCAATGCTTAAATCTTCTCCCCCTATCAGGTGAGAGGTGGGAAGTCGTGCATCAAGAAAAACAAAAATAACTAAATCTATCCACTCCATGTCATGAATATCAGATAGAAAAATCCAAAAATGGAATTTAAAGCAAGAACACAATCCAAATTTTCCATTCAAGCATTGAATCCAAATTCCAAGTGAATAACTAACCGGAGAGAGTAATTGTCCTCTAGCTTCCAACAGATCCTCTAGCCTCGAGTTTGATGCTCACAGATTATCAATAATGAGGATATTGAGGGACATGTAAAGGATGATGTGTGCACTAAAATCATAAGAAAGAGGTGGCATTATGGAGATTATCATTTTGAAGGTGTTAGTTTCGACTGATAATGCACCTTTATACATCAAATTCAATATATTTTGATACAAAAATTATATGATGGGGGATTACTAATTAATAAATAATTCCATTCTAATACACCCTTATATCTCCAAAATATTCTTCCTTTAAAAAATAGGGTCAAAATTAAATTAAAAAAATTATAGTTTGAAAAGGTTTTGAACTCGTGACCTCTTGTTTAGTGGGTGATTACCAAAATACATTTGCCAATCCCTCCATATGTAAGTTTAAGTTTAAGATATAGTGAAACCATATTATAAATAAACATGATGTTCTTATATATCCTTTATTTTCAATTTATGAAAATAAAATGATATATATACAATAATTTTTTATACCTATATTCTGTGATCCTTATTACTTGTATGAAAGAAGAAAATTGCTGCTTTATTGTGGAGCCCATGGAGATATTAAAAATTTCAAAAATTTAAGCACTATCAATTTTTGAGGATCTGGATGCACTGGGGCCTTTGATGGAGGCTTATTCTCCTCCTCTCAACATTCTCATTGTGCCTTCTGAAGGTGTAATGAAGAATAAAAGCATGAACATGGGTGTGTCAGGGTTTAGCAAAGAATGATGTTATCCTTTGAACTGATAATCACTATTTTTAAATCTACATGGTCGATAAGTAAGGTATGCTAGTTGTTGAGGCCTTTCAATCCTCCTTTTCTCCTATGTGGATCTAATAAATCTTCAATTATCCTACATATCTTTTAATTGTGACATTATTTTCTGTCAAGTGAGATTTTAGTTACACCCTCTCAACCCATCCATCTTTTTAGTGAACAACTCTATCCACCATCATGTTATATTTCAACCTATGAAAAAATTATACAAAGGTTATAGAATATCTTTATGCACTATATCTGAAGCATTCCATATTAATCATAAATTTGTTTTCATTACATCTTGACCTACCACAATTTCAATCATCAAATTTCCATCCAGAACATCTGCCAGATCCAAAGCCAAAGCTACCACCTCTAGATCCTCCTTTACGTGCAACTAAGATGAGGAGGAATAATGATTCAAATATATTTAGAGTAAATATTTTTTCATCTAGGCTCTAATACCACTATTGGCCCCTCGAGTAGGAAAAAACTTAAAAAATTACATCTCGAATAAGTATTTCACACCAAAAATATATCATAATATTTTAAGACGATTTTTACAAAGCATGTGAAAACTTATAAAGATTCACAAGGTGGTTGTGGGGAGACTAAATTTTCACATAATAAATTATTTAATAACAAATAAAAAACTAACAAATTATTAAAATTAACTAGCTTTGAATCACAAATAATCCAATAACCTAGCTTCATATCATCTAAATTTTCCTTGCACTAAACATATTATTGAATATTAATATTTAATCCTTAGTTTTTAGACCACTTTGAATCATGGTGTGAAAGAATTAAATATGTTTGGGGATTCAGAATTGGTATTCGGCCAAGTAAAATACTTGTCAGTCCCATGTTGAAACGCACCATACACAAATAATTTTAGAAGTTGTTGGCAACATGAATCATTTTTCAAACTAGACACTCAACATGGGTTTCCAAATTAGTACCTATCCATAAGAATAATGAAGAGATTATATTTAGTGTTGATTCTTCATAATATTAACAAATTATAAGAAAAGGAAAATTATCCAATCCATCCTTAGATGAAGTAATTCATATTGTTTGTGGCTCTAAAATGATGTCTTTTCTATAAATATTTTAAGGCTTTAATCAGGTTCTAATAGACCAAGAGGATAGAATTAAAAAAACTTCACCACCAAGTGGGGATTTTTTTATACAAGAATACCCCTTTTAGTTTGATAAATACAAGTGAAACCTTCCAACCATGATCTTATGATGTTTGCCAAGAATAGTTCTAAACACATAACCATTTGTAGAGAGTCTTTGACAGATGCAGAAGGTATGATATCTCACTGAATCTATACAATATTTTTTTTGAGTAATATAAGGTAAGTTTGTAGGTCACATTATTAAAAATAAAGGTATAACCATTGATCCAAAAAGATCCTATGCAATTTTAAAAATTCAGTTGCCTAACAAAAAATTAAAAATTGAAACCATTCTTTGATAAAAATAATCTTGTATGAAATTTCAGTTTTGGTTTTACTAAGTTTTTATGACTTTTAAATGTTATCTCCAGTACCGATTAGTCTATATTTCACCAAATATTTTTACATAGATTCTTTTTCATCTGACCATACCATTGTAGGGGTATTAATGCAAAATATGAATGATGAAGAACACCCCATTGCATTCATAAGAATAAATTTGAAGGATGATGAACTCAAGTATCTTGTTTTAAACAAATATATATACACATTGGTCAAATATATGAAATTTTTTACACAATTCATACTATGCAACAAGGTCTATGCTATTATTATAGACTTTATTATAAAATTCATGTCAAGACATAATAAACTAGGAGAATGCTGAGGGAACTAAATGGAAAAGCTTAAATAATATTATTTAAAGATCAAGATAGAAACATTGGTATGTGGTACGGGGATTACAAAAATCTGGACTGAAATAGATCATATAATTATAGTGATGGAACTTGATCAAACTCATTTTTCTAAAAATGATCGATATGACCATTTTAACCACTATTTACTATATGAAACTTTTCATCCAAAATTGAATAAAGAAAATATATGAGAACTAAGGTTTAAAGAATATTATTTAATGATAAAGAAAGGTATTACATACAGAAATAAATATGAATAGATTTATCTTTTTTGTATATCCAAATAAGAATCCAAAGAAATCATGAGTAGTTTTCATGAAAAAATGGGCAATGACAATGCTTATTATTTTTGATTTTCTTTGATAAAAAATGAACACAATCATATAACTCATTATCTTATTCATAATATGACATATATTTTTATACACATACATATCCTACAAACAAGAAGCTTATGCTTATTAATAAAACCCTAAATTCACTCACAAAACTCTATGAATCCTCTTAGAATCTCTCACAAGCCTTTTATCTATGTATATACTTATTATAAAATATATTATAAAAAATAATATATACTCAGATAAAAATAATAAAGTGATAAATAAACATAATATTCCTAACATTCCCCTAGTGTGAACATGGTATAAAATATCTTGTTTTGGAGCTGTAGCATGCCACCTCTGGTTGCTCATGATCTTGATACATGTGCCATTGCACAAATATACAAAAATATATTATCACAAATGAATTTCATGGATGGATACAATAACCATCTAGGTATGAATAGGGACCCAAACTTGTGTTCATCCTCCACAGCTATACATTGGTGGTTTTAAATAGGATTCAACAAATAACCTTTATAGATGGTTTTACATAGGATTATAATAACCTTTATAAGTATCATGATTGATACAACAATCTTTGATCGTTACTCTACTATATTTTTATATCAAGGGATTACATTTGGATTTTTTCACTTATTATATCATAAGAAGACATGAAAAATTGAAAAATGAGGACTAAGTCCTAATTATCATATTTTTTAGCCACTGCATATAATCATTACCACTCGATCGTAACAACAAATATGATTCCACTACCACTAAATACCAACCTTGTATTTCACCAATTTAGCATAGAAATTGATGCCTTTAATGTGATGTGTGGCCCCTGAGTTAGTGACTAAATCAAGGTCACTGAATGCCCTCTAACCTCTAATGCCTCCAACCTCCTGTTAGATGTTTCTCACTCAACAAGTTTGCCTTTGAGGCTCATTTTCATGTCAAAATAGAATATTCATTAGATGTCAGGTTATATCAAAAATCCATCCATTTAAATAATATTTTTTGGTTTTGACTCTTTTGACATACAATAGTTTTATTGACTTAACATGATAATAAATACCTATAATTAATTGGACTCATAACCCAACTTATTTTTAAAACTATATTTATAGTGACTCTATTGAGTATTATAAACATGATACTTGGATTACATAACAAAACATAAATATATCTAAACTAAAGACACATTACTAAAATATATTAAGATAAATAATGATAAAATATAAAAATACTATTGTCTTAACAACTATATAACTATTGTAACATCCCCATTGGGATTTAGTAGAATAACATAATATTTTTTTAAAAATTATATTCCATGTATTATTTAATTAGATTACAACATGAGAATCTAATTAGTGATCTTATCATACTAACTAAATATGCTAAACATAAAGTAAACATGTAACATTTAACAATTACTGATCACTAGCATCACATGTAACAAAACATAATTGTATAACGGAAGTAATTACATAAAATCCCTTCATGACTATTACAATAATACAACCATAAATTTTAATGTACAATAAAAACTTAATTACATTTCCAACTGGCACAATGTCTCAATAATAAATACAATAATAGATACAAAGCTCTACGGATCATGAGTCTCATGAACTCTAGTATATCTAATCATCTCAAGTGTAGTTTCCAATAAGTACTACTATGGGGAGGGAGAGCATAATCTGAGAACTTTTTCACACCAAACAAGGACCATAGATCCCCCACACAATCTCCTAAATAGAGAATGGTCATCCCTTCATGGATGGGTAGATAGTGATGGTGTGAGAATCTAAAGAGACAAGCTAGTACCTGTGTGTTGTAAGATTTATAATACATAATGTATACCATAAAGAAAATATGTTCTAACATGATATGTCACAAACATGTAAATCATTCATATAAAATGATAATGTCCAACTAAACATTACTTTGAAAAAAGTTTTCAAATAGTTATTGATCTCTAGAATTAGTCAAATTCATACATACCACTTGATTAGATTACCTTCATTTGAAATTGGTGATGCTAAGTAAGCTAGTGAAGTCTATCTCACTGATTAGTTAATACCAACAATGCGATATTTGGTTAATATTTATGTAATCAACATATTCATATAGATTATTTCCTACTATCAAGTATAACTTATGTTAAATACATGAATAATCATAGTACATACATTTAGTTTGTCAAACATATGAATGAATCTCTACTATATTATTCAACACATAAATAATAAGCATAAAGTTTTTTATTACCAAACATATACAATATATAATTAGAATGCATTTCTAATATCCTTGAATAAATTCAAAAATATATTTTTCATAATAATCATTTACAAACAACAATCATAATTAATTAAAATATCAATTAACTTGCATATTCTTTCATTTATGAAACTTAATATACTTTTAGGAGGCTTTATGCATATAATTATAGTTCCCTATCCTTCATGGTTTTGTGACTTAATTTACTAGTCAAAATCTATAATTATATGCATGTATCCTAATGTATAAATATAGTATGTATACATATATGAGAACCTAAGTTCTCATATATGTATATTTTGTATATTTATGCATATTAAATAATATATACCCCATAATATATATTATTAAATACATAATTACTGTTCTGACTCACTAATAGTATTTTTGATTATTCTTATAGAGCTTATATGATTCTAACCAATTAATAACTTTTCATGAGAAAGGTTTCAAGAACCAAATAAGGTCTTAACATTTCCATAAACCCTTATTTCACTTATTGTAACATAAAACATATAATTTCAATTAGGCTTAAATTCATTCCTAATTCAATTTTCTTGCTTTTTCCAAAATTTTAAGTCATTAGACAATGTATACATTAACATGAGTTATTGAGAACAGAGGATAATAATCAAACAACACTATAAACCTAAACTCTAACTTTGTTTATCAAATGGAGGTTTATACTCTTTCAGTGTTTCTATATGTATCAATAAAATTGAATCAATTTCTAAAACAAAGACAACAGACCTTTACTCAATTGTATAAATTTTCTAGTAATGAAAACTATTCATAATTATTCATTCAAGTTTTGACACAATTGAATTCATAAGTTCACTATTTTATAAGATGAATACACTCTATATATATATATATATATATATATATATATATATATATATCCCCTATTTGAATGTCAAATAACATATAGTCCATATATCCTTTCTTCTATGTTACAATAACATACCCTTTCCAAACTTATATATACTCATATTTTTTAGACAATATACATAGTTCATTTATGTATATATTATTATAATGTTTTAGACATATGACATAGAAATCAACAAACAAATGTATATATATATATATATATATATATATATATATCCCCTATTTGAATGTCAAATAACATATAGTCCATATATCCTTTCTTCTATGTTACAATAACATACCCTTTCCAAACTTATATATACTCATATTTTTTAGACAATATACATAGTTCATTTATGTATATATTATTATAATGTTTTAGACATATGACATAGAAATCAACAAACAAATGTAGTTTACAATCATAGGATTCATAGGATAATGGATTATCTTCATGGATGGTCAAGCCATCATAGGGCTAAGCTTATATCCCTATAAAAATTCAATTCATTAAGTAATAACATCACTAACCTCAATAATGTTTCCAATTTGAAAATGTATGAACCATAAACTCTATACTTCACTATTCTCTTTCTCTTCTCCTCTTTAGTGTATGCCATTATCTTATCCATTTCTCTTCTTATCATAAATTTTTCCATCTATATTTTCATTCAAAATTACATGCAACCATTAACTTATAACTAGTAGTCCATGCATCATCCTAATTATCGGCTAAACTCAACTAATCTCATAATTAAATTTCATTGACTAAACTAAAATATCCTTAATTTCTATCTTGAATCTTCCCTTAATTCCTTAATTATTATTTTATTTACTTCAAATCCTTACATGATCAAACTACATTACATGCCTAAGTATCCCTACTCAAAAAGTCCACTTTAATCATTATTAACAATGATAACTAACACTTCTAACCTTAGCGTAGTTTATGCATGTTAACAAAGACAAGGTTTATATTTTAGGATAAAATTCAATATTTGTAATAGTTTTGAAAAGATAAAAAATAACATGAATTTTAAATAATAATATGACTAACAATAAATTCGGTGCTATTATTTTATTCAAAATGTAAATCAGACTATTATTATACCATCTTAATAGTATTATAACAACATAATTGTTGTAGTATTACTATTTTATATAGACTATCTACATATTTTTTTATATTCATACATTATAGAGTTGATCCATATATTGATATTCCCCAAATATCATATGATAACAAACTAATGTTCTAATAAGGACATTATACTTAGTCTATATACATAGTAAATTGATGCTATTTACATAGATTTATGTTCTTGTAACATTAACAACCATGATTATAATAACATAACATAGTCATACTGTGACATTATACCTTAAACCTATATATAATATCCATAATGCAATCACATATGATTAATTCTGCATACAAGTATTAAACTGAACCAACACATATAATTATCTAAATGCAAATAAAATAAAAAATGTACTAATGCTAACAATTAAAATAATGTATATAACACATATTATCAATGTTGCATGTGAATGGGTTCTATTCTTTCTTCTATCATCCCCCAAAAAATCTATTTATGCCATCCTCTCTGATGATGCTTTCCCTCTATCATGCTCTGAGGGATGGAACTCTCCTGTATCCAACTCATGATAAGAAGGTGGTTAGTCTATAACATCATGATATATATCATAAAACAATGCTATAACAACAAATTTAACATGATCATATTATAAAAAAATTATAATACAACTAACTCATAGTAATGATATCATGTAATCAAGTAACATATAACTATCTCATAATAGCATATGACTTATAATTTAGTTAAAAAGTATTTAATTAATTAACAAGCATAATAATCCATAGATAATTACATTAATTATCTTAATGAGAAATAGTGATGTGACATCCTCTCCCCCTAAATCTGGGCTTCATCCCAATGACACTTATTCAAATAATAGTTTTAAATAAAAAATATTATTTAGAAAAAAATAATATAGTATAAAACATTAAATCAAGAAAATAAATGTGGAAATACCCTGTAACAACTCATCATAGTCATCCCAAATAGCATTATCCTCAGATTATTGGTCCCACAAGACCTTGCACCATGACACTTCTCTATTAATCAAACAAAGTTTATGAGTATTAATTAATTTAATTGGTTCTACCATGACCACCTAAGGATCTAGAACCTACAAAACATTTCAATCTAACACATGTGAAGGATCAAATATATACTTTTTAAGATAAGATAATTAGAAAAAAATATGAAATAGAGTTAAGGCTGGTGGAAATGCAAGCCTATACACTATATGATTGACCAATTATAAAAATTTAAAGGGTCCCACATATCTTGGTGAAAGTTTTTCTAATTTGTTGAATTTGATTGAGTTCTTCTATAGCTTAAGCTTTAAGAATACTTTATCACCTACTAAAAACTACCTAGTTATTCTCTTCAAATCAACATGGTTATTCTAATTATTATTAGCCTTAGTCAATCTTTGTCTGATTGATCTGACTTAATATTTTATTTATGAGAGCATTTTGGGTTGAATAACTACCCTGTCTTCTAGCCTGTCCCAACTAATTAGTTTCCTGCACCTTATCCCATACAATGCTTCAAATAGTGCCATCTTCAAAATGGATTAGAATGAGTTATTATAATCAAATTCAGCCAATGGAAGATATTCTTCCCACTTGTATTGTTTATGCATGTAATACATATGAAGAAGATCCTATAACACTTGATTAACTCATTTAATTTTACTACCAATCTATGGGTGATATGTAGTACTAAAATTTAGTTACATATCCAAAGCTAAATTTAGAGTTAATCAAAACCTATAATTTATTATTTAATCATGATCTAAAATGATCTTATTTGGAAATCCATGCAACTAATACACTTCTTTTATGAATATATTCTCAAGAGTAGGTGCATAATATGCCAAATTTCTTAGTATAAAATGTGATACCTTGGTTAGTTGGTTAAATATAATCAAGATCATGGCATGCTTATTCCATGATAATGGTAACCTTTGGACAAAGTCCATATTGTCACCTATCATTTCCATTCTGATATGTCATGTGGATATAACAATCTAGCCAAATACACATGTTTAGATTTCACTTGTTGACATTTCAGACAACATGACACAAAGTCCACTACATCTTTCTTGATTACCTTATAAAACTAAAGTGGTCTAAACTCTACCATAAGCTTGGTTAATCCTGAATGTCCTAAATATGGGGCATTGTGTAGTTCTTTTAACACTATGCTCCTCAGGTTCTTTTGATCTAGCACATACATCCTTTCATTGTATTAGAGAAGACCATCATTCTATAATCCATATCCTTTATATCTAGGATTTTAAGCATTATTAGACAATGTTTTTCTAACCTAATCATAAAATTCCTCTCTTGGTGAGAATTCATTCACTCGATATCTAAAAGTACTCCTGATAGTAGCCAAAACTACTATGTACCTTCTATTACTTAAGACATTAGATAATTTGTTTTTCTTGCCTTTGATGTAATTGATATCAAAGTCATAGTTAGATAAAAACTATAACCAACATCTCTAATGAGCATTGAAATTTGTTTGGGTGAAGATGTATTTGAGTCCCAAGTTATCAGTCTTGAGATCGAATAGTTTTCTCATCAAATAATGTCTCCATACATACAAATCACGATTTTTTTTGTAAGTTCAAGGTCATAAGGGTCGTAGTTCACCTTATAAGGATTCAAATTACTAGATTCATAAGCTACCACTACACTATCTTGCATAAAGACTCCTCTTAGTCCATCTCTCGATGTATCTGTGATCACTAAAAATTAACCATTGGGATTAGGAAATATTAACACTAGTGATGAATTAAGGCTTCTTTTCTATTCCTAAAAAGCTACTTCACACTTATTTGATTAGATAAATTATTCTTACACTATAGAGAGGTAATTGGATTAACTATCTTAGAAAAAATTGAAATGAATTTATTTGTAATATCCCTCTAATCCCATGAAAATCCTTACCTCAAGGACATTACTTGGTTTGGAACACTTCATAATAGCTTTTATCTTAGCTAGATCTATTGAAATACATTTGCTAAGATAATATGTCTCAAATATTACACTTTTTTTTGAAAAAATACATAGACAATTTGCTATACAACTTGTGATTCCAAAAACATTACAAAACTAGTTCTAGATGTTGAATATGCTTTTATTAATGCTTGGGATATATAATAATGTCATCTAAAAAGACCAACACAACATTATCTAAATAATCTCTAAACACACTGTTCATCAAATTCATGAATGTTGTAGGTGCATTCATCAACCTAAATGATAACATTGTAAACTCATTGTGCCCATATCAACTTCTAAATGTCATCTTTAGGATATTTCATATTTTATCCTTAACTAATGATATCCAAATCTAAGATCAATCTTAGAAAAGATCGTTTCTCCTCATAACTGATCAAAAAGATCATCTATTCGAGGTAATAGATATTTGTTTTTTAAGGTCACTTTATTCAACATTCTATAATTAATGCAAAGTCAAAGATTACCATCTTTATTCTTAATAAAGACAACTATTTCACCCCATGGTGATACACTTGGCCTGATCAACACCTTTGACAATAATTCTTGGAGTTGAGCCTTTAATTTAACCAATTCAGTGGTTGTCATTCTATATGGTGCTTTAGACTGAGGTTTTAATCTTGGTATGATATCAATAGAGAAATAAAACTCTCATTTAGGAGGTAATCCTAGAAATGACTCTATAAATAAATCATGAAAATTCCTAAGGAAAGGCTAATCTTCAATTTATGGTTCCTTAGTTTCATCCATTTCATTTCTTGCCCTAAATTAGTGTCTAATTTCTAGAATAATCTAGACACTCAACCTTATTTAGATAGAATTCAAACTTGGCTTTATGATTTACAAGCCTATTGACCCCTATGATCACATCATATGACCCTAATGATGTTGCATAGAGATAAAATACTATTATGAATTTGGGCAACCTAATCTCTGCTTTAACTAAACACTTGTCCACTTTGACTTTATAATCATTCCCATATTGTATCAATCATGTATTTCCCATTACTCTATCTTTTATATATAATTTATTTAGAATTATATGAGTCTTGAAACATTTTTTAGCCTTTATATTCATCAAAGTAGAAATTAGATGTTCAAAAAATATACTTGACAATTCTATGGGTGAAGCTTAGAATTCAGCTTGCCAATTATCCACTACTGCATGAATACATTTTTGAAAATTTTCTTGTTGAGGAGAAAAACCTTTGATCCTCAAATTATCCTAGGTACATAAATGTGCAAAATGGCCACCTCCATATATGAAGTAACCTCTAGGTGGTCCCTTCTTTTCAGACTGTTGGTTTCCTTTGAAACTACCTTTAAAACCATTACCTAGTTTCTTATTACTTGAACCACTATTAAATCTAGTATCATGACCCTTGAACTAAATCTTAGAGTCTCCACTCCTTTACTTCTAGTTCTTATTTTTTAAATTTGGCTTAGAACTTCCTAACATTTTCTTAAACTTATCTCTAATCTAAATAAGATATTTCAATTTCTATTCCAGTTTGATTGCCTTTTTAAAGACTTGGTCTATGGTAGATGGTCCATAAACATCCACCTCTCCACCAATCTAGATTTTTAATCCCATGATGAAATTCTTAATCCTAAACCTCTCATCTACTTAATACTGAGTTACATAATTTTGAAGTTTGGTAAACTATTCCTAGTACTCATTCACTGATAGATCTCCTTGCTTTAGATTTTAAAAATGTGTAATATTTTGGTAAAAATATAATTGTGGAAGCCACTGTGACTTGAATAGTGTCACAAATTGCTCCCATGTAGTGGTGGTCTAATTAAGATTCATTTCCAACTTCTTGTTGGCCCACCATGTAACGGCTTATCTAAACAATTGGTATGCTCTCTAAATGGATTTGATGATCTTAGAGTAGTTTAAAATATCTAAATACTTATCCATCTCAATCAACCATGCTTCAAATCCATCTCCCATAATGGTTCCATCAAATTTATGTGGATTCACCTTTTTCATATCCCTATTTAATTTTGTAGCTACACGTGCACCCATATTCTGAGGCACTTCCTTGTGTCTTTTCACTTGATGGATTTTCTACTTAATAAGATGCTCTTCAAGCTCATTCTAATGGGATTCCTCATCATGTCCATGAATTTCCTATTCTAGGGCTACAATTATGTCCCTCATCTCAGTTATGGCTATAATAATCTGATTCAACTTTACTACTTGCTAAGTGGTAAATTAGTTAGGATCAAATAGAGGGGTATTGTAATTAAAATTTGAAGGACCCTCTCCAGATTTTCTTGCTCTCACAATTCTTATTTATGATAATAGGATAACATGAAAATTTTATTGGACTCATTAAGTCCTAGAGTTTGAGCCATAACTCTGAAACCATAATGTAACATATCCACTAGGATTTACTAGAATAACATAATATTTATAAAAAAATATATTCCATAAATTATTCCATCAGATTACATCATAAAAATATAATTAGTGATCTTAGAATACTAACAAAGTATTTTAAACATAATGTAAACATTTAACATTTAATAGTTACTAATCACTAACATCACATGTAATAAAACATAACTACATAAAGGAAGTACTTACATAAAATCCATCCATGGCTAATATAATAGTATAGCCATGACTATCATTGTACAATGAGTAATTAATTACATTTCCAATTGGAATAATGTCTCAATAAGAAATATAATAATAGATACAAGGCTCCATGGAGCATGAGTCTCATGAACTTTAGTATATCTGATAATCTCAAGTGTAGTATTCAATAAGTATTATTGTGGGGAGGGAAAACATCATTTGAGTGTTTTTTCACACCAACCACAAACCATCAATACCCTACACAATCCCCTAAATAGGGAATGGCCCTTCATGGATAGATAGATAGTGATGGCGTAGAAATCTAGAGAGACAAGCTAATACCCATGTGTTGTAAGATTTATAATACATGATGTGTACTGCAAACAAAATACGTTCTAACATGATATCTCATAAACATGTAAATCATACACATAAAATGATAGTGCCTAACTAAACATTAATTTAGCCAAAGTTTTCAAATAGTATTGATATCTAATATTAGTCAAATTTATATACATCACTTGATCAAATAACCTTCATTTGGCATTGGTGATGTTAAGTAAGTTAGTGAAGTCCATCTCACTACTTAGTACCATCAATGTAATATTTTTTTAATATTTATGTAACCAATAGATTTGTATAAATTATTTACTACTAACAAGTATAACTTATGCTAAATACTAGAATAATCACAATATATACATTTAGTCCATCAAATGTATGAATAAATCTCTACTATATTATTCAACACATAAAGAATAAGCATAACAAGTAAGTTTTATTACCAAATGGGTACAATATATACTTGGACTACATTTATAATATCCTTGAGTAAATCTAATAATAACATAATATATTGTTCATATTACTCATTTAAAAACAACAATCGCAATTAATTTAAAGATTAGTTAACTTGCATATTATGTCATTTATGAAACTTAATATAATTTTAGGAGGTTTTATGCATATAATTATGGTACCCCATCCTTCGAGATTTTGTGACTTAATTTACTAGTCAAAATCTCTAAGTATAGGCATGTATCACAATGTATAAATATAAGTTGTATACATATATGAGAACCTAAGTTATCAGATATGTATATTTCATATATTTATTCATCTTGCATAATATATACCCCATTATATATATGATTAAATACACAATTACTATTTTGACCCATTAACAATATTTTTCATTATTCTTATAAAGCTTATATGATTCTAACCAACTAATAACTTTTCATGAGAAAGGTTTCAAGAATTAAATAGGGTCTCAAAATTTACATAAACCTTTATTTTACTTATTATAACTAAAGGATATAATTTAAATTAGGCTCATATTCATTCCTTATTCAATTTCCCTACTTTTCCTAAATTTAAGTCCTTAGATTGTGTATACGTTAACCTAAGTTATTGAGAACAAAGGATAATAATCAAACAACCCTATAAACCTAAAATATACCTTTGTTTATCAAATAGAGGTTTATACTATTTCAGTGTTTCTATATGTATCAATAAAATTGAATCAATTTATAAAACAAAGATAATAGACCTTTACTCAGTTGTATACATTTTCTAATAATGCAAATCATTCACAATTATTCATTCAAGATTTAATGCAATCAAATTCATAAGTTCACTATTTTAGAATATAAATACACACCATATATATCTCCCCTATTTGAATGTCAAATAAAATACATTCCATATATCCTTTCTTTTGTGTTACAATAACATACCCTTTCCAAACTTATATATACTCATATTTTGTAAAAAATATACATAATTCATTTATGTATATATAGTCATAGTGTTTTAGACTTATGACTAAAGTTCAATCATATATACATAAACTCATGATTTTGTGTGATTAATTACATAGTTTATACATATATATATATATCTTATTTTAATTTCAATAACACATAATCATATATATATATATATATATATATATATATATATATATATATATATATATATATAGACACACACACACCCTGTTCAAATTTCAAGAATACACAGTCATAATAATTTAATTAATTTGAATATTTATTCATAGTTTCATGTATTAATATATACATAATCCCTATGCATATACTCTATTTCAAATGATAAGATACAGTCAACACATACACACACATGCGCGCACGCGTGCGCGCACACACACACACATATTCATTATTTCAAATGTATCAAAGCACACTATCAACATATATACATGTTAGACCTTGTACAATAGTCATCATTATGCATATTGACCCTAATAGACTTCATAACTAAATAATTACACATAAATCCTTGTGAAACCATCTAAATATTCTTAGGGTTTTGAATGATGAATACACACAGTCCATATAGATAAATGTGCCCTATTTTAGATTTTAAAAAAATACCCAAATCATAGTTATATATACACTATTTAATTCTAAACATATACATTTAAAATATATACATAATAACCCCTAAATCAATAGCCATCCTATTCATTTATGCTATATCTAATCGATAGTATTCAAACATTATTTTTATCAAGATATACAAAAGATTTCTGTATTATATCTACATACTCAATATTTTGATAACCCACTTGACTGGGTATGTATATATGATAAATCTTTAATAAGAAACTCAGTCTATGTCTATAGGTCAAACCATTTACCTAGGTTCCAATTTTCCTAAGCTAGGTCATTAAGCCATTACTAAGAATAACTTCATTTAACCCTTCAATTTAACACACAAACAAATGTAATTTGTAATCATAGGATTTAAAGGATAATGGATTAGCTCTATGGATGGCCAAGCCATCCATAGGGCTATCTTGTATGCCTAAAAAAATTCAATTCATTTTCTAAACCCTAGGAATCTAAAACTTATACACAAAATTCTTCAAGCACTATACTCTATTTCAAATGATAAGATACAGTCAACACATACACACACATGCACGCACGCACGCGCGCGTGCACACACACACACATATTCATTATTTCAAATGTATCAAAGCACACTATCAACATATATACATGTTAGACCATGTACAATAGTCATCATTATGCATATTGACCCTAATAGACTTCATAACTAAATAATTACACATAAATCCTTTGTGAAACCATCTAAATATTCTTAGGGTTTTGAATAATGAATACACACAGTCCATATAGATAAATGTGCCCTATTTTAGATTTTAAAAAAATACCCAAATCATAGTTATATATACACTATTTAATTCTAAACATATACATTTAAAATATATACATAATAACCCCTAAATCAATAGCCATCCTATTCATTTATGCTATATCTAATCGATAGTATTCAAACATTATTTTTATCAAGATATACAAAAGATTTCTGTATTATATCTACATACTCAATATTTTGATAACCCACTTGACTGGGTATGTATATATGATAAATCTTTAATAAGAAACTCAGTCTATGTCTATAGGTCAAACCATTTACCTAGGTTCCAATTTTCCTAAGCTAGGTCATTAAGCCATTACTAAGAATAACTTCATTTAACCCTTCAATTTAACACACAAACAAATGTAATTTGTAATCATAGGATTTAAAGGATAATGGATTAGCTCTATGGATGGCCAAGCCATCCATAGGGCTATCTTGTATGCCTAAAAAAATTCAATTCATTTTCTAAACCCTAGGAATCTAAAACTTATACACAAAATTCTTTAAGCAGTATAATAGTAATATCATCACCAACCTCAATAATGCATCCAATTTATAAACATATGAACTAGAATATTTATCCTTAAATATTATAGTTAAAACCCATTAGTTTTTACAACCAACCATCATAAGCCTATAAAATTTTATGATGACCATGTAAATATTGAATACATATATTAAAAAAATATTTTACTTAATTTCTCTTTCTCTTGGTACTATCAGTGATATAAAATTTTGGTTACTTAAGGAGAAATGAATATTGAAGGAATTTAAAATCCTGGTTGCTCACAGAGAAGTGATGGAGAAAGAAAATAGATAATGACTTTGCTCATTACCTATTTCAAACTTGTATGACACTTGAACTCTTGCTTAAGAATATTATATAGCCTATATCAAATCTTGCAGTTTCTAGGTGTAGCAACATGGTAGAAACAATAATTTTTTGTAAGCATCTAAATAACATTTTATCATTTATACAATGACAATTTGTTTTTTTGTTCAAAACCTCCAAACAAAATAATTTGGCACCTATACATTGATTATTATTTTTTGTCTTTTATATCTAATCAAATTCAATGATTTGTAACCTTACATTATTTGAAGACATGGGTTTGAATTGAATGAAAGAATGCAAGGGCTCTAACAATACACTACATTTTCATATCGTGGTCAGGATGGAATGAATCTATCTTTTTTTACATGCCTTGGTAATTCAAAATGCAAAATTTCCTTTTCTTCTAAAGAAATAAAAATTTCAAAGCCTTCAAATATTTAATGATTCAGAACATCAAGTGTGACATGTTAGAAGAAGTTTCCAAAGTCTTTCAAGTCCTACAATCTGTGTGGGATCCACCAAAGGCATAATGTTTCCTTTTTACATGCTAAGAGAAAATATTTGATAATAAATTATTATGCAAGTAAATTATATATTTATTTTACATTTTTCAAACTCAAGGATATTTATAATAATTTGCCTTTGTATTTTAAACTTATTTGATGGGGAGTTAGCTAAAACTAATTTTGTTAGTCACTTTTCAAAAGGGAGGTCAAGGGTTCAAAACTCATTCCACATATATTTTGATCAATTTTGCTTTTGAATTTATGTGAAGAGCAATTTCAGAGTTATAAGGACGTAATAGGTGATCTAAGGAATAATTATTGCATATTTTTTGACAATTCCTAGAATCATAAAATTTTAATTAGAATCTATTTGGTGGGTATAGATTAAACCCTGATAACATTCCTTGATTATCTTTTTTTGATATCACTATGGAAAAGATTGTAAGTTTAATATTTGAAAATGGAGGATTAATACCCAAAAACTACAAATAATGGAGTTTTCACATGAAAATACTCTCATATTTAGTGATTTGTGGGAAATAATGGAGAAAGAGATGATGCCACCCACTGAAGTTAAAGCATTTATTGAGTTTCAAAAGCATGATAAACATGCCCTTGATTTTTTTAAATAATCATGTTCAACTCAGGTGATTATACACATTGAATCCATTAAGATTAATGCCTAAAAATATTGGAAAGCATTAAAATATTCATATGACAAATAACTTACCTATAAAAAAATTGACCTCTAAATGTAGTTGTTATATAACAAGGTTAACACTGAAGAAGATGCATCTGAATATCTCCCCCACATGAAAACTCTAAAATAAGAGTATTGTGCTATAGGTGGAAAGGAAAATGATGACATGATCATATCCATAACTCTAAATGGCCTCAATTATACTTATACCAATTTTTATTAAATCTTATAGCTTAGGGATAAGCTTAATGGATCAACATTCTATTCTATTTATGAATTACTCACTCAACATGAGCATCAATTTGTAAAGGAAAAAAATCAACCAAAAAAATATGCCTACTTTAAAAAGGCTAGGAAACACCAGATATTTAGAGGAAATGGTGCAAATCATTTTTAAAAATATTATCTAAAATAATTCTACACAACACTCTCATTGACAGTCTCAAAGACACCCACATTGACATTCCTCATGCCATTCTCTAAAGTCCTTCAAACATAAACATGAACATAATAATTATTATAAGTATAGTGTTTATAGTATGAATCTTCATCTTATCATTCTCATAACAATAGAAAGAAACAAGATGTTATAAATGCGATGGAATTGGCCATATTGTAGATGTATGCCCTTCTCGATGACCCTGCTCTCCCCATAAAAAGAAAGCTAAAGAAAATTATGCGAGTCATTCTAGTGATAGATATTATAGATACTCCAACTAATGGAATATCTATAATAGAACTAGTGATAATGTAATATCTATAATGGAATATCTATAATAGAACTAGAATTATTTTTTAATCAATTAAATATTAAAAAATAACACATGCCAATATCTAAAGCTATTTTAACACTTACTTTGATCAAGAATCATCCTATATGGTCAAGTTGTATGGTTTTAATATTGATGAACATTAAAACTAGAATCATTAATGTTTTCTAAAAATAGTAATAAGAGGGAGAATATAAGACTTAGCTTAAACCATGTTAAAATTATTTATCATACTTTTTTACATATGTAGTGGAATCTACATCTATTGTGGGCCAATAATAACTAGTACGCAAAAGACTTTTGGATAGGACTATCCCACTAGAATGAGTTCCATATACTCCTTCATGAACTTCTCTTAATGCTAGTGTAGGCTCTGCTAAAGTTAAATTATGAAGTAGAGTTCCATCAAAACTACAATGGTAAAGGGTAGATTCAAGTAGAGTATAATGAGTGGAATTATGAATGAAGGCTTTTGTTTTTTTCAAGATAGGTTAGGTGACTAGAAATGTTAATCAAAATTCATCAAATTATTTTTGGAACCCATGAGATGTGCCATACATAGTAAATTATGGTCACTTGGATGGGCTTTTGTGTGGAGCCTTATGCAGGTCGATGTAGTTGGGTAAGCCTTGAGAATATCTATAATAGAAGATATGCATCAAGAGAAACAAAATAAATTAACCTTGTCTAATCCATGTCATGAATATCAAGGATATAAATCCAAAAATAGAATAAATCAAGAACACAAGACAAAAAATGATACTATAATAGATCTCGGTCTTGAGCCTAGTAGCTCATACAAGACGGGTGAATCATTGATCAATCAAAATAGGTTGTTAGGTCCATTAAAACCATAGAACTTGACCATATAGGATGATTCTTGATCAAAATCAATAAACATAAATAATAGTATCAATAAACTATTTTGATGAATAAATAGTATCATGTTTTAGGGTATTTCACACTAAAACTATTCGTGAGAAGATATGCATCGAGAGAAACAAAATATATAAACTATTTGTGAGTATCTTCTCTATTTATTTATACTTCTTAGGGTATTTCACACTAAAACTATTCGTGTGTATCTTAACACTTTTCTTTCTTATACGTGTTAAGGTCCATTAACACTTTTCTTTCTTATTTAAGTTGGGTGAGAAGATATGCATCGAGAGAAACAAAATAAATTAACCTTGTCTAATCCATGTCATGAATATCAAGGATATAAATCCAAAAATAGAATAAATCAAGAACACAAGACAAAAAATGATACTATAATAGATCTCGGTTTTGAGCCTAGTAGCTCATACGAGATAGGTGAATCATTGATCAATCAAAATAGGTTGTTAGGTCCATTAAAACCATAAAACTTGACCATATAGGATGATTCTTGATCAAAATCAATAAACATAAATAATAGTATCAATAAACTATTTTGATGAATAAATAGTATCATGTTTTAGGGTATTTCAAGATTATCCCCACTAGGGTCTTGAGCCTAGTAGCTCATACAAGACGGGTGAATCATTGATCAATCAAAATAGGTTGTTAGGTCCATTAAAACCATAGAACTTGACCATATAGGATGATTCTTGATCAAAATCAATAAACATAAATAATAGTATCAATAAACTATTTTGATGAATAAACAGTATCATGAGATTATCCTTTTAATTGGCTTTGTCATATTTTATTTTTTGATCAGTGTTAATATCATGTCAGGTCCATGTGCCATCAATAAGTGTCCATATGTACTCAAATTCCAAGTGTGTTCTAATTTTAGTTTTCCATGCCACATAGTGTCACCTTGAAGAACCTAAGTTTCTTGTAAAACAAAATGAGGTCCATTTTATAGTTGGAATATTGTTGACCCAATCAAAATAAAAGGTTAAGTTAGCTCCACTCCTACCTTTGCCATCTAGTAGACGTTTCACATCTGACACTAAAAAAGTGAGAAAAAACCTGTAACTACACCATCACCAAACAAAACACCACAATATAATAAAACTATGATACTATGAATAAAACTATGCCCCTTCAAACATTTTGTTTCTCTCTCAATTAATAGGGGAAAGGATATCACATTGGTTAGTATTTGATTAGTCATAGGTGACGAGTTGATAGGGGTTGATAGTACTAGCAATGTTAATCAAAATTCATCAAATTATTTTTGGAACCCATGAGATGTGCCATACATAGTAAATTATGGTCACTTGGATGGGCTTTTATGTGGAGCCTTATGCAGGTCGATGTAGTTGGGTAAGCCTTGATAATATCTATAATAGAAGATATGCATCAAGAGAAACAAAATAAATTAACCTTGTCTAATCCATGTCATGAATATCAAGGATATAAATCCAAAAATAGAATAAATCAAGAACACCAGACAAAAAATGATACTATAATAGATCTCGGTCTTGAGCCTAGTAGCTCATACAAGACGGGTGAATCATTGATCATTCAAAATAGGTTGTTAGGTCCATTAAAACCATAGAACTTGACCATATAGGATGATTATTGAATCAAGAATCATCCTATATGGTCAAGTTCTATGGTTTTAATGGACCTAACAACCTGTTTTGATTGATCAATGATTCACCCGTCTTGTATGAGCTACTAGGCTCAAGACCGAGATCTATTATAGTATCATTTTTTGTCTTGTGTTCTTGATTTATTCTATTTTTGAATTTATATCCTTGATATTCATGACATGGATTAGACAAGATTAATTTATTTTGTTTCTCTTGATGCATATCTTCTCATCAAAGTAGGTGTTAAAATAACTTTTTTTAATCACAATGATGGGATACAGGATGGGAATAAGAGATGTGATCATGAATGATATGATGGGATGGGGGAGTGGAAATGGGGTTCAATAGTTTCATACACCATTTGATATGGTGGAGGGGATTATTTAGATTGATGTTATGAGAGTAAGGGATCAAATACCTTAACTATAGTGAAATATGGATAGATCCAAATATCCCTAATGAACTCAACACACTTCTTGATCAAAGGGATAACCCTCATCATAGGGATCCTTGTAATACCTTGTAATATCTTGGTCATATGGTGGAGTTCAGAGATATTTTTTCTTTAGAGAGAATTTTTTGAACACAACACATTAGTGTAACTAGATAGATGCCATCACCACCAGTCAATATGAAACTAAAGGAGAAATCAAGTTATTTTAACACTTTACATCTTTCCTAAAAAAAATCAAGTTCCAAAGTGATATCTAGTTAATAATCTATAGAGAAGACTTTCATATATATTTTATTTCACACTTATATGTATGATATATATCATCATGCATTACAATAATTTTTGTATTGGTGCTTAGACATGAATCATGTCATTCATATGTAATATGCATTAATATACTAACACAAATAGTTTTATTTTAATGGATTTTTTGGTCCAAGTACATCATCATTTTGCTAGATTCTTTACTTTTAATGACCATTTTTTAGAATAAGTTCCCTTAAAGGTCGATTTTTAGAAATTAACAACATTAAGGTGATCAATCATTGTGTTGGGTCCTTCAAAAAAATGAAATCCACATTGGTTTTTGTAATCTTTTATGGATGACATACATCTATGTGAGTGTTGAAATTTAAACCTGAAGTGTTCATTTAGAGGGTAAACTAAGAGTGTCTTGTGAATGTTTTTTGGATTTTTAACCTCATTTGGTTAAACATATTTTGGAGAATGTATTATGTCATATATACTTTTGGATGATTGAAACTACTTAGATTTTAATGATTTTAATACAATTTGTTCTAAATAAATGAACAATTATGAATCAACTCTTTTTTGGAAATTAGGGTTTGGGCAAAAACAAGGCATGTGCTAGGACTCTTGGCCAAACACAGTGTTAAAAGACAGACTTTATGCCCTCAACCACCCTTATACTACCTCCATGTCTTCCTTTTTTATTACATGTCTTCCTTTCAAGGTCATACTCCTAACCATATGAAAACATGTTATTTTCAACATAATCAGTTAAAATTGCATTTTCATTATTAGTTTTTTCCTTATTATAGTTATAAGGAATAGAAATGGTTTTATCATGTTTTTGATATGCCATAAGATCCTCAAACTATCATCAAAAGCTAGGCTCAAACAAGGCATGTGCTAGGACTCTTGGCCAAACACAGTGTTAAAAGACAGACTTTATGCCCTCAACCACCCTTATACTACCTCCATGTCTTCCTTTTTTATTACATGTCTTCCTTTCAAGGTCATACTCCTAACCATATGAAAACATGTTATTTTCAACATAATCAGTTAAAATTGCATTTTCATCATTAGTTTTTTCTTTATTATAGTTATAAGGAATAGAAATGGTTTTATCATGTTTTTGATATGCCATAAGATCCTCATATGCAATACATTGATCATCAGGAACATTAAACAAACTATTAAATGGATGGGGCTTTACGGGGCCTTACATAATATATTCCTTCATATCTATTGTATTATCTTATATATGACTACACCATCCAAGTTATGTCATTCTTACACCACACACTCTAGTTATCATGTCATACAATTTCAAAGTATAAATAGCAAATAAATAGTTGAGGTTATCATAGAAGAAGATTTAGATAATGAAAATCATGAGTTGCTAAAAGTTGCTAGGTCTTTTATCCAAATGCATCATAAAAGTCTATCTTTTAACATTGTGTTTGGCCAAGAGTCCTAGCACATGCCTTGTTATAGCCTAGCTTTTGATGATGCATTTGAATATAACTGAGGTTATTCCCATTAATGGGATAACTATTAATGCTGTAATGTTTCTCTATTTATATCGAGTGTTCAAATTGTTTTTGAAATCAATCTTTTTTACCTGTTTTAACACTTATGACACAAGTTGTCATTATACACTAGGTAACATTACAATAGGAAAAAATATATTTGTGATGAATTCAAACTTTTTCTTACACATAAATATGTATAAAATATTAGACATCTTTTATCCAATGGTCTATAATTCAATTAATGGGTAACTAGAGCTTAAGTTGTTTATGTTTGAATATACAAACTATTCGTGATTATCTTCTCTATTTATTTATACTTCTTAGGGTATTTCACACTAAAACTATTCGTGTTAGTATATTAATGCATATTACATATGAATGACATGATTCATGTCTAAGTACCAATACAAAAATTATTGTAATGCATGATGATATATATCATACATATAAGTGTGAAATAAAATACAATTTAGTGAATTTTATTACATTTAGTTTATACTAATGACTAATAAGTACTATTAATATTAGTTAAAATCACTTGACAGTGACAGTTTGAATAATATAAAGGCACAAATAAATTATTTTATTGTTTCACATTTAATTTTTATCTTTAAAAATTAATGGTTGCTAAACTCCTCTCAAATTTTTAAAAATATTAAATGCTATAAGGATTATTATTATTACATTTACATATCTTCCTTTTTTATTACATGTCTTCCTTTCAAGGTCATAATCCTAACCATATGAAAACATGTTATTTTCAACATAATCAGTTAAAATTGCATTTTCATCATTAGTTTTTTATTTATTATAGTTATAAGGAATAGAAATGGTTTTATCATGTTTTTGATATGCCATAAGATCCTCATATGCAATACATTGATCATCAGGAACATTAAACAAACTATTAAATGGATGGGGCTTTACGGGGCCTTACATAATATATTCCTTCATAACTATTGTATTATCTTATATATGACTACACCATCCAAGTTATGTCATTCTTACACCACACACTCTAGTTATCATGATGTTATAACTATGCACTTAGTTATCTTTAAAAATTAATGGTTGCTCACATTTGACACAATTATGACATTAGACAAACTTTTAATAGCAAGGCCACAATGTTGCACAACTATCATTTAGAAACTTATTTAACATTAGAAATGCATAGCCAACAAATGAAGACTGGACTCTTTTATGTCAACAATTGACTCCTTCATCTCTCTTGAGGACTGAACTCTTTTGAGCCTAGCTTTTGATGATGCACTCTACCAAAGTATTCTCCGATTCGTTTCTCATCCCCTAATTTTAATTAAATCTAAAAATAAATATTTTTTAAAAGGGGTAAAATTTGAAATTCATCTATAAATAAATCAAAAATATACCAAAGAATAGGATAGTCATCTAGAGAATCCTTTTTTGGTTCATTCAACCTATCACTTATCATGATGGGAAATAATTGACAACTATTATTTATTCTCTTATTGAGTTACATTGTGAAAATAACATGAAGGGAAATAGGTCTCTTGATTTATGTTGAAAATCAAAGGCTAAAGGTCAAAACATATTTTGTGTATGGAAATTAAAAACTATATTAATGAAATCTTAAGATAAAATATATGAGATAGTTTTTTATGTGCCAAAACTTAGGAGGAAAATGGGTCTCATACATACAAGTGTTATTTCACACTTATATGTATGATATATATCATCATGCATTACAATAATTTTTGTATTGGTACTTAGACATGAATAATGTCATTCATATGTAATATGCATTAATATACTAACACGAATAGTTTTAGTGTGAAATACCCTAAGAAGTATAAATACATAGAGAAGATACTCACGAATAGTTTGTATATTTTAAAACATATTATTTTCAAAGTATTTTATCTTAATTATGGGATATAAATAAAAAACAATTCTACAACTAATGGATTAAGAAGTTCACATATTGTTAATAACACTCCAAATGAAACTTTAAGGAAAATGCTTTGAATCAAGTTGATTACTTTGCCTCCTATGTGTCTTGTAAAATATAAAAAATACCATTTTTAAAATAATATGATTCATATCAATTATAAAAATAAGTTTTTTATGAAATAATAATATGATGTTTCACTATGTAGATAGAAAAAAATTAAAAAATAGTTTAAAATGTATCTTAAAAATAGTTATAATTTTATTTTATTTGGAATCATCCTATATGGTCAATTTCTATGTTTTTAATGGACCTAACAACCTATTTTGATTGATCAATGATTCACCCGTCTTGTATGAGCTACTAGGCTCAATACTGAGATCTATTATAGTATCATTTTTTATCTTGTGTTCTTGATTTATTCTATTTTTGGATTTATATCCTTGATATTCATGACATGGATTAGACAAGGTTAATTTATTTTGTTTCTCTCGATGCATATCTTCTCACCTCTCAATTAATAGGGGAAAGGATATCACATTGGTTAGTATTTGATTAGTCATAGGCGACGAGTTGATAGGGGTTGATAGTACTAGCGATGTTAATCAAAATTCATCAAATTATTTTTGGAACCCATGAGATGTGCCATACATAGTAAATTATGGTCACTTGGATGGGCTTTTGTGTGGAGCCTTATGCAGGTCGATGTAGTTGGGTAAGCCTTGATCATGTTCTATTATAGTACAATACAAATGATCACATATGATGAGTAAGCATGAAACATGTTCATCAATATTTATGACATAACTCATAGGGTAATTTTTTTTATGAAGCAACATTAGTTTTGATAATTACCATTAGGTATAGTGTACTAGTTACCATTACATTAGAGTTTTTTTTGATGACTTCATAGTCATTGCTCTAGTTTTTTCATCTTCTACACCCCCTTAGATCAATGGGGAGTTCATTGGGTCATTTATGATCCAAGGTTATAGTTAATTAGTTTATTTACTTATTTAGTTTCCTTTTGGATGTTTAGGTTAGTAAAAATTATAGTTGGTTTTTACAACCAACCATCGTAACCTATAAAACATTATGATGAACCATGTAAATATTTAATACATATATTGAAAAAACATTTTACCTTATTCTTAATATTAATAGCACTATCATGCATGTGCTTTTGAGGAGCATTCCAAAAGAACATGGAGATATTCTTCGATGTCAAAGTGAAATTTTAGTACAAATAATCAGATTTGCTACTGAACAACAATATCTTGACAAACTAGAGATTCATAACAGGGTTGTACATTAAGAATTGATACTATAATAATTGATTTTTGTTTTTTCCTTTTTAGGTTCTTGAAAGAGCCATGCCACTAAATGTGGAAGATAACATAGTTGTGTATATTCAAAACATGCTTAATACAGGTCCAAACAAAATAGATTTGGTAGATGAATGCAAACCTATCAAAACCAATGATTAGATCCAAGGTTGTGTGGAAATGACTAAGCTACATAAAAAATTGTTGATATTAACTAAATAACAATTGGTTTTAGCACCACCAATGGATATATACATTTAAATCATCCAAACCATGACTTTCATTAATTATATTCCTATGTAGAAAGCACAAAATACTCTTTTTGACATATCTAGCACACTACCTCTGTGTGAATCCTCACGCTTCTCACCTTACACATAAAAAATTTACTAACAAAAAATTGATTATTACAAAAAAAACTTACAAACTACTTAATCTAAAAAAACTAAGATCTCAAATAATAGCTGCCATCAATGGGGAAATAAAGACCTCAACCATCCCCTTCATAGTTAGTTCATTATCACAAAAATATAATGAGAATATAACTCTAACACTAAAAATTATTTTTGGTATAGATTTGATAAAAATAAATCAATAAAATCACATATTATCTTATTCATAATATGACATATATTTTTATGCACATGCATCTTGTATAAACTAGGAGTTTATGCCTATCAACAAACACCAAAATTCACTCACAAAACTCTATCAAGTCTCCTAGAATAGACCAAAATTATTTTATCTGCATACATAATTATTAATTATCCATATACATAATTATTACTTATCCATACACATAATTATTAAAAAAAATATTATCATAACTAATACCTACTCACATAAATAACAATAATGTGAGCACTAAAGATAATATTCATAATAATCCTTCTAGTTATACAATAAAACATAAGGTCTTATTAGCAGGTTATTAATGGTTTATAATTTTAAAATATGTACATAACCATGTAAAAACATGTCATGAATGCTAAACATTTTATACAAGGGAAGGGCATCCAACCATGTCATTAAAACCAATACTTAAAATGTGTCCCTTTACTTAATCAGGACTAGATTTCATTAGGGTGATCAATTTTAATTCCTTTGAAGGTTATAATTTTTTTAAAAACAATTGATTACTATACAAAATGGATTAAATCTATTTATACAAAGAAAAACATAGCAAAATAAGTCATCAAATTCTATGAAGAAAATATAGTCACAAGGTTTGGGATACTATTTTCCTTGGTTTATGTTAAGAATATTATACTAAAATTTTCATCTAAATATCTCCCACAAGGGAATGACATCGTTGAGTCTAAAAATAATAATTTAATCAATGTAATAAAGAAATATACAAATAAGAAATTAAAAGAATGACATTCACTATTGAAATATGCATTATGGAAAGATGGAACCAGATACAAATAATCACTCAAATATTCATCATTCATCCTAGCTTATGGTCATGACCATATGTTTCCAATTACATTGAGAATCATAACCAATTAATGCATGCAAGATTACATGGAAAAGAATGTTTGAGTACAATTGAGGCTACTGAACATTATAAAAATGGAAGATGCATGTGAATAATCTCTTCACTATCTGAGAATACATTAAGATATCAACAAAAGATGGTTTGAAAAAAGCTAAAGTGAAAACATTCATAATTTTAGCTTGGTCTTATTTTTAGATAAAGGACATGAGAAAAAGGGTCAACATGACAAATTTTATCTACTATGGATTAGTCACTATCAGATTTATGAGATCTTGGAAAAAAATGCATTTATATTGAAATACTTATAGGGGAAAAAATACCACTTTACATGAATGGACAATACTTGAGGCACTACTTCTCAATTATTTCATCATCATCTACATCTGAATGACTATGAGTCCTAGTTTAGGTGTAGATTAGTTTAGAAGTAGGTTAGTTAGATTACTTTTTTGAATTATTTTGCTTTCATATTTAAAATTTATTTCTTACATTTTTTAGATTTCACGATTAGTTCATTTCTATTTTATTTTCAATTTGTACATTAGTAATTCTATGTTTTTAGTGGTAGCTAGTAAATATGTCTTGTTTAAGACAGATTTTCAAATAATTATGCCAAAATATTCTATTTCAATGCTCATTTACACTTTATGACTATAAAGGGTTTTGGTTTTTAGCAAATTGGTTGACCTAAGCTAAGGTTTTTATAGTATGTTTATAATTCAAAATAATTTATTAAAATTGGAAGTATATTAGCACTATGTCTAAAAATTTCATGTTATTATTATGATTATCATGTGAATTAATAATATTTTTTCATTAAGAAGAGTAATAATTGTACCTAAATAATAATAAGATTGATTGTGAAATATTCAATGACAAAAGAGATGATGATTACACAAAGTTTTTTGATTTACCCTTTAATCTATATATATTGGTTCCCAATCCTACAAAATTTAAAGATAAATAAAAATATGAAGAAAATATTAAATTTTCAAAATAAAAGAAGACTTTTTTTAATGATGGTGATTCGAGTAATATCTATCAGGGTTATTGATTTCTAGCTGGTAATGGAACAAGGCCAAGAATGGATCTAGAGGTACCTCTATTAAGTCTATTAACACTTGGTGGTAGCAGAGTGATGACAAAGCCTTGTATTTTCAAGATAGATAAAAAAGAGAATAAATAAAATGCCCTTTGGATACTCTTGTTGAAGTTATCAGTCCTGTGTTAAATATGAACTCCCAATGGTGAGATAACTGAATCATTGCACACAAGTGCATGAATATTTATTAGTATTGAAATTATTATGCCACTTGAAATACTAAATCTCAAGTTAATTTTTGATAACAACATATTTTTTTTTTGACCAACACAGTCCCATTATTTTCTAAATTGGGACCCACATCTATAAGAATAAAAGTTACAAAGGGAATTAAGATATTATGAGCACAAGTGTTTAAAAATATTTATTACATATGATCCAATAATATTTGTCATTTTGAAATTTATTTTCACATGTACTAATGGTAATATCATGAATAATTTTGAGTATAATACATGTATGGTGATTAGGATTTCAAGGACCTATTTAAAAAAAAAATTCAAAATGGTTCATTATTTTTTGACATGTTCTTGCATTATTTGAATTAGCACACATTATGAGAATCATAGGACATTTACAATGAATTTTTTTATTAATTCATAACGTTGGGTGCTATTTCATTTAGCCAAAATATATTTTTGACACTAACTTAGCTTTTCATTAGTGTGCAAGTTTTTCATGTTAGTGTCAGGTGTTTATTTTCCTCCTATTTCTTATTATGGATATTTCTTACACATGCTATATAGGTTATTACACCTCACTTGGAGTTTATATAAACTTATGGGATATACTTGCTTAAGTGTACATGTGATAGGGATTTATATTTGGTATCCTTATTTAGCTAGTGGGATTTACTCTTTTGATCAGCTATTCAAGCTATGGAGTTACTTTCGTATTACAGGACCTTGACCACTATTCTAGGGGGAGTTACATGTCCACTCATATTTGTACATCTTACTTAGTGAGACATTATTAATAAAAGTTTTAGTTTGGATCAAATCTCTTTTGAAAATTTCTCATATTGGTTTCATTTGATTTTAACTACATTATGTTGTGCACTTGGTTGGATTGTGTGATCACTCAATTAGTGAATTCATTCTATCCAAAGAACTTAGATTATACCCCAATATAGTATTGAATCCATCCTAGTATTTGATTGTATATTTATTGTTATATTTCATTTTAAATTATGATTTTATCATTTATAAATAGAGTTTTTTGTTATCTTGTTCCATGCTAGTCTATTTTTGGTGGTGGTAATGTAGTTTTGTTATGTAGATATGATGCTCACAACCTCCTCTAAGTTATATGGATTTCTCTTGCTTACATAACACTCACAATATATTTATAAGCCTTTACCTTATTTATCACTTGGACAAAGTTATTTTTGATCTATATATATGTGGAGGGCACAAGGAGGTTGATTTTGACAAAGGATCTCTAGTTTATGATTATTATAGGTCTCAATTCTTGACTAGTTGTATTCAAGCCACTTAATCTTGGATAATAGTATTTTTAGATTTTATGCATTGAGTCTTTCAAGAAAAAAATCACTCCTAAGAGGATCTCCACCCTCAACCTGTACTTGGACATTTTACATAGTTTGCTCATCCTGATCAAAAGTCGTACATGTTGAATAAGGCTCTGACTCTTTGGGTGATGCCTCTCAACCAATACCAATTTTTTGCATGTGGTTTATGGGGGTTTGAAATCTAGTTCAATGTCCTTTAATGATCTTGAGAGACATGTTACGTCCCCATTACGACCCTTTCTCTTTAGAACATACCTAAGGAGGATACTGTGAGTTTTTATAGGTGAAACACATTTCATTCATCTATGGTCCAACCACATTCTTGCCTATTCAAAACCACCTTTTTTTCTATCTGGTATGCATACAAGTATTTTTTTTTAGTTGTTCATGTTGGAAATCCAATTCATGGTTTTATCAAACCACTTGGAGGAATTAAGTGGTTTTTAAGTTTATTGTGGGAAAGATTTTTATTTTGAAAATTTCACCACATTCACTACGTAGTATGATATCATAATGTTTTAAAGACAATGGTTATTTGATATTGAATATTATTGCCTTATTCTTGTAAAGATGGATTTTTTTTAAAAGAAGGGGTGATAATGTGTTTTTTACAAAACATAATTATTTAATTTTTTTTAATTTTTTAATAAAATAATATAATACTTTAGAGGGAATTTTTTAATTGTTTTCTAATAAAATAATACTATTGTGAGCAAACATATAGTATAGGGAGATTTTAATAAGGTTATTTTTTGCACTTTCCTTATTTTTTTTTAAGAAGATGAAGGGTTAGGTTTGATTTGGAAAGAGGCCAAACCCCTTCACAATCAAAATAAACTTTCTCTCTCCTTACTTTTTTCTCACTTGTACTCCTCATGAATGCATTTTTGATGGTAACCAAATTTAATTTTAGGGAGACATTTTTTGGATAAAATTGTTGAATTTTGGGTAATTACAAGGACCACACATGCTACAAATTATGTTTAGCATTGGGGGCTCTTTCCCTTGACCCTGTTGGGAGATACCACCCCCAGAACCCCACATTATGGCCTCTTGTTCATCAATTCTAGTGTTTTTTATTCCAAGTGTCAAATATCATAGGGTGAGGTTCAATATAATAGGTGGTTATATCCCCTCACAATAACATTTTATATGTCTTGTTGATATTTGTACAGAGATGCATTATCAGTAGAGCCTAATGTCCCTCTTGGCTTGTTTAAATTATCACGTATGTTGTTCTATTTGGCATCATAAACACTATTTGATCATGGAGGCATTCTCAATAAATTCCAACATCCAACACTCAAGTATGATATGTAATTGAAAAATTTGTGAGGGTATTCACTAATTATCTTAGGGTTGTTATTGTGGGCCATACATTATCTCTTATATGCACACTTAGATTTTTTGACTTACATGCCATTTTGGTGTCATTTGAGCATATTTATATTGCATATTTGGATGAATTATTAATTAAAATTGACATCCATTCTTTGATTGTGCATTATCACCTTTACACTAATTTCTCTCACTTGTGTGGAATCATTTTAAATTGAGTCTGAATTCCATCTCTAGAGTGTGCAATTTTGCTTGTCGACTCCTTACATAGATTACTCATTCTTAGATGCATATTGGTTGACTTATAGATTCTCACATTGATCATGAGTTATTCTAGTGCATAAGGGTGTCATTACATGTTGCTTTATGCAATTTTTTCTCACTTTACTTTCTTAGTGTCTCTACTCTCAATGATGTCAACTTCACTTGAGAGATACCTGTAGAGGAAAGTTGATTCTACACTAGTGGTTCTAATTTAAAAAACTAACTATGATTATTGGCTTGTGTACATAGAACACTTTATCAAAAAAATGGATCACATTCCATTCCTACATGGACATATTCCTGCTCCCACTATTCCTATTTAGTAAAATAAATGGGCTATCTCATGTGACAAGGTTCCTGGTCATTTATTTTTGCATGTTTTCATAGATCTTAGTTGCCATGTGGAGAATACATAGTGTCCCTAAATTATTTGGAAAATTATTCAGTATATTTTTAGAGATCTTGTTGATATTTAGATCACTTCTCCTCCTCTTATCTCTTTAGAGACTATTGTACTCTCTCCTCCTACTTCTATTTCTTGCGATGACACATTCCTAATGGACAATGTTTTTTATTATATCAATCCACCATTACGATATGAGATTATATTAGACCTTAGATATCCTATTTTAGATTATAATTTCATTCTTATACAAGATGTTTTTCTTCTGAATCCATCAAAAATTTTCACTTTGGAGGAATCTACTATTTTTAGTGACAATACACTTTTTGAGAACATCAACAACTCATATTTTCTTGTGGATTCTCCTTATATAGTTGATGGGCCATATTCCACACTTCACATGGGAATTATTTCAGAGAATGTTCCATGTCATTCATTTGATAGGTCTACTTAAATGGCATTGCATTCAATTATTATGCACAATATTTCTATACTTATGCCACACATTAAATTTATACCACTTTCAGATGTTTGTGTATTACTACCTTCATCTTCCATTATGGAATGGGTAGAATTTTATTATACACATTATTTTATTACTTTGGAAAAAGGAATAAACATTATTTGATATGGATGGAGATTATTTAGTTTTTAGGTAGAGGGCCTTGTTATCAACAATAGTCATTTTGTGAGCTTTAATTGGAGTGATGGATGCTTCAACATCATCTTCAATGGGGTTTCTTAGCCCTATCCTGTTCTTTTCTCTCTTTTTTTTAGGGGGGGAGTTTTTTCCTATATCTTTTCTTCCTTTTTGAACTTTATGAGATTTGATTTTTACATGGGTGCTTCATCAAGCCTAGTTGTCAAGACCCATTTCTTTTTACCCACCTACACTGCACTTATAGGGGGTGTTAGTGTAGGGTGTTTATTTTACTCATATTTCTTACTGTGTATTATTTATTACACATACCAAATGGGTTATTATACCTCACTTAGAATTTCCATACACTTGTGGGATATGTTTTCTTAGGTGTACATGTCATAGGGAGTTACATTTGGTAGCTCTATTTAGCTAGTAGGAGTTAATCCTTTGACCAAATATTATAGCTATGGATTTACTCTCCTATTATATAACCTTGAAAAATATTCTATGGGTAATTACACATTAAATCTTATTTTTACATCTCACTTGGTGAGCTATTCTTAATGGAAGTTTTAGTTTTGCTCAAATCTCTTTTGTAATTTTATCATATTAGTTTCATTATATTTCAACTACATAATGTTGTGCACTCACTTAGCTTGTGTGATCACTCAATCGATGCATTTTATCTCTCAAGAGACATTGGATTATGCCTTGATATTTCATGCACTAAAAAATATTCAAACTTACACTTTATTTATAGATTGTGTGATTTCAAACCTATCAAGAAATTATAAGTGTCACAATTTCATTATCTACATACCTCACAATGATCTCACCTCTTCGTAGAAGGATGCTAAATTTTAGGATTATGAGGCATTTAAAAATCAACACATATCCTATTAATTATGCCACATTATACCACCTCACATGTTCACATACCCATAACTCTTACACCTTTGTATCTAAACCATCCAAGTTTCATGAGTTTGAATTATTCATAAAATTCCATGTGTCACATCCACATCATCTCACATCTTTAAAATCTCATATTCTTAAATTACTCAACTTAAATACCTTGGAAAAATTCTAATAACTATGTAAAAAAAAGCCAAGAAGTACCACACATCATTTTTCATAGCCTCTCCACCACACAAAGTCCACACATTAAAAATAATCCCAAGGAGATTTAAAAACTGCATGATCATAAAGAAATAACAAGGATATGTGTGTCACTATAAAATTCATCATGCACCTTACAGTTCAAAATGAATTCATAAGGAATTTTTTTTTAAGAGTGTGAACCAATCACAAGGTGCAATGTGTCCAATTTTAAAGACCTTGTGGTAATACACAATTTACTAACACCATTGATAAATTCAAGAACCATGAGAATCCAAACCAATCAAAGAATGGCACATGGATGGTTCAAATTAATTATTATACAAAGTTTCAAACCAAATTAAAAAATAAAAATATAAAGTCAAAAAGACAACCATATAAATGAAAAATGCCACCTTTCATATTTAGTACACATGAATAGGAAATTTTGATTTGTCATCCTAAGATTTAAGGCAAAGACTTAAAGAAACACAATTCCATTTTTCATGTTCAAAGAGATTATTAGAGACTAGATATCCTTCCAAGACACTTAAAATTGACAAAGCTATATTGGGGCTTTTAGAAATAAGATATTTCTACTTATATATGTTCCTGAAAAGCTAGCAGACTAGGAGATTACTTACCAGATTATCCATGGATTTGGTGGAATATGAATGGATAAGAAGAAATATCCTTAGCTACTAATGACATATAAGGTAGGCATAAGTATTTTAAATTTTTGGATTGCATTACACATAGTTGTAACTCATTGGTATTCCTTTAATTTAGATGACCAAAATTTAAGAAAATAAGATCCAATGGGTTAGGTGAAATCACATACCAAATCACTGAAGGGGAAACTATAAATAGTGTATAATAATCATCCACATCCACATGATTGGGTGTTCATTAATGATAAGAATCATGACTATGTAAAGATAAATATGAAAACTATAGGCATTCCACTCTCACCTCCAAGGCTTGAGAAACCATACAAATTAAAATAAAGGCTAGATGTATCCATAATTCATGAAAAATCTTAAAAAAGTGACCCGAAGGAAAATAAACAAAGGGGAGGCCTCCACTCTCTATGAGACATATTAAGAGATTAATAGATATTCATCTTGACAAAGAAAATAAAGGTCATGCTAGGTGAAAGAGATGAATTTTTTGAAGACAAATTTTGTGATAGCCACAACAGGGGAATTGGCTAAGAAGGTTGTACAAGGGATGAAGCAAAAAGGAAAACAATATAAACTCAAAAAAAAGTTATAGCCTTTGAAATAATTATATATGATGTTGACAAGGCTTTGTAATCCACATATGCATTGTTAGTTAATAATTTTCAAGTAAATATAAAGATGACCCCTTGGGAAAAAAAGGTCAAAACATATCAAAATCATATTTCTAGATTGGAAGTCAAGTTTGAAAATTTGAGTAAATTCATAAATAAAATATGTTTCCCCACTTGAAATTGTTTAATATTTCCATATGTCAAAGTTTTAATATGCATACGAAGACTTCCTGGTAGGAAAAGTTAGATATAATGTAGTAACTAATGATTTTGATAATATTATAGACAAAATTTTATAGTTTTTTCAAGAAACTATCATAGGGTAAGTGCATGGAATTTGGGGGATAAAGGGGGTCTTAAGTGGACATGTTTTTCCATAAAAAACAAAAAGCCTCAACTTGTACAGATTATTTGAGACACTTACATTGAAAATTTGAATATGTACGAATATGAATGATATCATTTAGAGTCTAGTTTCTAAACTACTAATTTATTTTTGAAATCGTCAAGTATAAGTAGGTCAAACATCATAAATTTGAAGTAGTACTATTTTTTAGAAAAATATGAGTAGATAGATTTTCATTCAAACCATCAATTTTTGAGCACTGTTTAGTTTTTTTAAACCCTTTGATGGAAAGTTAGATAAGATCATGTAGTTTTTAATCTTTATTTTTTAAAATTAATTAATGAATATTTATTTTTTATTAATTTACAAAGTTAGTAGACCTTGAAATATGATCAATAATGTATAGTTGACCTTGTGGCCCCCTACCTATCTCAAAATATATCAAAAATTAGTTTTTTTTTGAATGTGTATAGAATTAGGTCTAGTTTACAACCACATATATATATATTTTGGGTTTAAGTCGATCAATAAAAATATACATAAACAAAGATGAACATGTATAGTTGTGGCATATAGAGTTATAAAAACTCTTATAAATAAATATAGATAACAACCTTAAAGTGATACAAATATAAAAAATCATATATCTAGAAATTAGAGAGTGTAATTAATGTTGTAGTGATATTTTCAATTTTTTTTGATAAAATTCATAGTTTTTAGCATCATCAAAGTTGTATTTTGTTGTTTTTAGTCAAAAACATACATTTCACTATGTTTTTGTAGGTCCATACCTCAGGCTCTAGAATCCAATCCATTCTCAAGCCTTCAGGCATGTGTTTCAAAATTAAAATATAAGAACTACGTACATAGAACTACCGCACATGCAAAATATTTTACTATTCATTATTAAAATTGCTATGCAATTTTAGTCTTTAAAGTTACATATGTATTATTACTGTTAAAAATTATGTATACACAATAGTTTACTATTATATTGGCATGTATAGTATATAAATCAAATAAACATATACGTATAAATTTACATTTATATAGGGATGTATAGTTTTTTATACTTTAATTTATATACTTTTAGGATGTTTAAGAGTGGTTTCAAACCTATAGGACCTATAATGCAAATTATAGGTTTTGGAGGATCCTATCATATTTCAAACTTAGTTAGATTCCACGGTTTCAGGGTTTTAGACTTAATCATATTTTAAGGTTTCAATATTTCATTAAGATATCATAGGTGGTATGAAGGATACATGAAGGGATTTAGGTATGATAGAATAATATGAGAACATCTCTCACAAAGTATCACAAGTTGACCCCACCCAATTCCCCTTTCGCCCCTTATGGCATACACTCTGGGAGAGATCTATAGATAAACCCCTGATGCATACATGAACTATCTTATGCACAAAGGCATAAATAACATGATTTCTAGTTATAGGGTGCATTTCTAACAATAATCCCATAAAAATAATACATGCATCACTCCTTTCATTTTATAGATATTGGATATTTCAACTATATTTTGATAAATTTAAGCATTAGTCAATTGAGATAATTAATGATGTAATTTGGGCCAAAATGATCCTTGTAAACCTAATTATTAGTCTAAATGATGTTAATTGGGGGTAAAATGATTGGTTTAAGGTTTAAAGAGTTTATGATTGAGGGTTTAAGGTTTAGGGTTTAGGGCATATGGTTTAAGGTATATGGTTTATAGTATAAGGTATAAGGTCTAATTACAAAGGAATATGGGGCTAATTTGAGCTTTTTGAACCTAATTATGACTATATAATGTGATTTTGGGTACAATTATCTCTAATGTCATCATAGATTGAGCCAATTAGTCAATTAGGATAATAAGAGATGTAATTTGGGATAAATTGAGCCCTACAAAAATAATTATTACTCTAAAGAATGTTAATTAGAGCTAAATTGATTGATTTAGGGTTTAGGGTTTATGATTTAGATATTAGAGTTTAGGATTTAGGGCTTAGGGTATAATGTATAAGGTTTAGGTTTTAGGGTATATGATCTAATCACAAAGGCAACTGGGGCCAATTTGAGTTCATTAAATCTATTTGTGATTCTAAAATGTGATTTTGGACTCAATTAGCCCTAATTTCATACAAATTGAAGTAATTAGTTAATTGGGGTAATCAATGATATAATTTAGGCCAAATTAACCCATGTGAGCCTAAATTTTATCCTAAAGTATGTTAATCTAGGTTAAATATATTAGTTTAGGGTTTAAGGTTTATGATTCAAGGTTTAAGGTTTAGGGTTTATGGTACTAAGTCTAATTGGGGATAATTTAAGCTTATTAAACCTATTTGTGACTACAAAACATGATTTTGGGTTCAATTATCTCTTATGTCATCATATATTGAGCCAATTAGTCAATTGGGGTAATTAGTGATGTGATTTTGGCTATATTGATCCTTGTAAACCTAATTCTTAGTCTAAATGATGTTAATTAGGGCTAAAATGATTAGTTTAGAGTTTATGATTTAGGGATTAAGGTTCAATGTATATGGTTTAAGGTCTAATCACGAAGGTAATTAGGGCCAATTTTAGCTTGTTAAACCTAATTTTGACTATATAATGTGATTTTGGGCACAATTGGCCCAAATATCATTATAGGTTGAGCTAATTAGTCAAATGGAACAATAAGTGATCTGATTTTGGATAAATTGAGCCATGTGAAAATAAATATTAGTCTAAAGGATGTTAATTGGGCCCGAATCAATTGATTTAGGGTTTAGGGTTTAAGGTTTATGATTTAGGGTTTAGGTTTTAGTGTTTAAGGTATAAGGTATAAGGTCCAATCACGAAGGCAATTGGGTCTAATTTGAGCTTGTTGAACCTATTTATGACTAAAAAATATGATTTTGGGCTCATTTAACACCAATGTCATAATAGATTGAGCCAATTAGTCAAGTGGGGCAATCAATGATGTAATTTAGGCTAAATTGAGCATTGTGAACCTAATTCTTACTCTAAAAGATGTTAATTTGGGCTAAATCGATTGGTTTAGGGTTTATAATTTAAAGTTTAAAGTTTATGGCATATATATATTTTAAATAAAAATAAAGATGTTTTATTTTATACTTATAATAATTTAAATAAGTAAATAAATAGTTAAATAAATTTATTACTTATAAATGCAAAAAGGAACACATGATAATGTTTTATTTTAAGTATAAAATAATTTAAAAACCTATATGTAAAAGTAAGTGAAATTCTTATTTCATTTTACATTTTCATTAGTTTGGAGAAGTTAAATAAATTGTAGCAAAAAGTTATTATCTATATTCTAAATTAAAATAATATTATTTCATATTATATTTATATTTGCATTAAATTCATAATATTAGTAATATTGCTTGTTTAATTTATATTTTTATTTATAAAGTTAATCTGTTGGTGATTAAATTTATTATAAAAATCTAGTTAAATAAAAATTTGAGGATTTAATTTATGTTTATTTTAAAAAATAAATAAAATTTAATAAATAAATTAATCTAAAATAAATAAATAAACAAATAAATTTATAATTTGTATTTGCAAATATGATTTTTTTACTACAAATAAAAAGTAAGGTTTTGAATGGTCTCAAGATTTTTATAATATAAAAATAAGGATAAGATAAAGAATAATTATACAAGAAAATAAAAACAAACAAAATGTTTGAAGAAACAATTTAAGTAGACAAAATAAAAATAGATAAAACTATGAAGATATTATTAAATTAACATGATTTGTCCATAGACGAGTAGAAACCCTTGAGATAAGCAATAATCTTTCATTCCTCCTTCAGACATTGTAAGTGGCCTTCCACAATTTTTTTTAATGGTGGATTAACTTGTATTTATCACTTTTCTAAGGTTTTATATAGTACCTAACTCACCTTCAAATTTATTTATTTTGACTTTAAGGTTAGAAAATTCCTCCTTTCGGTGAAAAATATCTTGCAATGAATTCCATTGATCTTTATCAAAATGTATATCTACAAACAAAGTAGACATTTCTATATTAATTTATTGATGAAGACCATCAATTTTGACCTTAACACTATTTTTTCATTGAAAAAATATTTTAATATATTTAGCTATAAATTAAATTCACTTTCTAAAATTTCAACCATGTTATGAAGATCTTCAACACTAGCTAGAATCTCTTGTTTTGGATAGCACCTTCAGAGGAAGGGAGTGGGGATAAACCTTTTGGATGTGAAAAGGAATTAGTTCATAATGAGATCCTTATCATCATTAATAAACTCAATAATATTTCTATGGTTAAACTTGTAATATTATTTTTTAAATTTATGCATATTTTTTATAAATAAAATTGAAAAAAAATCAAATTACATTTATAATAGATTATTGAAACTAAATTAATTGTTAAGCTAAAATATTGCTCATCTCTATAAATTAGATTGATATTGAATCAATTTATCCTTGAAATAAGTATTAAAACATCAAATTGATTTTGATTCAATTTATATCTCAAATTTAAAAATAAATTTAGTGGTATTTTTTGACAACTAATGTTATTCTTCTTTATTAATATGCTATCCATTGGGAATTTAATAAAACATTTAGTGATTATTTTGACATGTTGGGATACTATGAATATCTAATTATTTGGTGAAGTCATGTAGACTTACATGCAATAGTCGGGTGTCATGGCCCATTTGGATCTTGTAAATATCAGATAAACTTAACTTGTGGTGATAAATTTATGCATAGAGATTGATTATTAAAAATTTATGTTGTTTGTTTTCATATGAGAGTCGATAAATAGAGTTATAATGGGTAATGAATTGACATAACCTTTAAGTATGTAACAATGACATAATGGTGAGAGTGAAGCGTTTTGGTTGAGAATGTAGTTGATATTAAGCTAGAAAAGCATTATTAGATGAAAATCATTGTTACAATAAAAAAACAATTATAAAGGGATTTAAAAAAAAATGTTTAGGTAAAAGGATAAAATAAATTAAATAATAATTAATTTATAAGTTAGAAGATATTTATGAATTAATAATCTCTCTTTCTGAATTAATATTTAAAAAATTAAGGCATATCAAAAAAAATCAAAAAAATACTCAATTTACAAATTAATAAAGAAAAAAAAAGAATAAAAAATAATATATAAAAAAATTAAACCAAAACGTATCATAAAAATATAAACAAGTTAAAACTTGATTATATTAAAATATTGTATTCATGAGTTTTCATAAACAATATCCCTATATATTCATTTTTAATATTTCAATATACTCATTTCATTGCTTTAGAGATTTATGTATAATAATTTAATATAGGTATTGCATAAGCCTACATATTTATATTAAACTTTATAAAAACTTAATAAATTTCATTCTAGACCTCTAAAAATTAAGATTGCCTTACCAATTAACAAATTTCAAGAGCATAAGATCTTTGATATGCATTCAATTCTATTTTTTTTGGTTGTATTAATATTTTGATTTTTTTAAAGTAATGATAGCAAAGGTTTAATACAAATACTATTAATAGGAGAATATGAATTATACACACACACACACAAAATAATAGTTATTAATGAATACCTAAAACTGTATCAAGAATCTATGCGGATAACAAGATCTCAAATATAATAGAAATCAACCACAACTCATATGAACTATCAACTAGGTCGGGTATTCTATATGAAAGAAAAATACCATTATGATCAAATGAAAGGATAGCCATTATTTTATAGGGATATATTTGTGTCCTTAAAATGGGTATTATTTTTACTAAAGGTTGCATGGCCTTAACCATTTTGATAAGATTACCATAGTAATAATAATTTTTTTTAAAAAAATATCATTTTATAATTAATCTAATGAAGTTTATATATTACATGACATTAAGATAAAATTTACAATCCGATAAGTGATCCTAACTTATTATCTTCTTTATGTTGAGGTGGCCTAAGATGAATTGGTTAAGATATTTTTTTCAATAGTTGTAAAGTCTCAAAATCCCCATTGAAACTTGCAAATTCTAGTCAACATGTGCCCCACTCATGTTTCCTTGAGAATGACATTGTGCACAAACATGAGTCTAAAAAATGACAAATAAATTTGTATAACATCAAACATAAGCATGCCTATTTTATGAAGGCATATCAGATAATAAATAAATTTCTTTTTTACATGGATCAAAACAACCCTGTAAATTACCATTTTTACAACAAAACACAAACCCAAAGTGTCTACTTTATGACACCTTATCCCTTAAACAAACATAGATAATGATCATTGGATTTGAAGGATCTAACAACTCCAAACCATACAACTCCATCTATCTTAGGAAACTAAATTGATACCAAATGGGTATAGGAAAAGGATTATTCAATCAACATTCTAATAATGCTTAAATGATAATATTTTCAAATGTAAATACCCTAGAAAATATATCATGAATTTTGACCTTAAAAAACTAGTTAACCCAAAGTAGAAAAATTCAAATAACACATCTTCATTCAATCTAGGAAATCAAACTAAAATGAACATCCTAATATAAATATTTCCAACTAAATATGCAAAATTAACCAGAAGCAATAAGTAACTAAATTGATACCAAATGGGTATAAGCAACTAAATATGCGAAATTAACCAGAAGCAATAAGTAACTAGAATTCACAAATGACACAGAATATGAGAGACAACACAATATGTATTAATACTCATCCAAAAAAGAATACAATGAAGATATGCCACACTCTTCCACACCTTTTAGGCTTCCCACACCAAGTGTACAATAATTCTTCTCAAGAGTTCACTCTCTTACCAAAAATGATCCCAACATACAACTCAAATACAGAATTGGTGTTCACCTCCAACCAGTCAATAATAACCCTGCCAGTACACAAGTACTCAAAGTACTTCAAGTAGATCTCCCATAAGCTTGCAACAACCTGCAACTCAAACGATCTTACTTACACATGTAGAACTTCTCCTTGATCTTGCAACAACCTGAAGATCACCCTATTCTTACAATTGGAAGGATCTTCCTTGCCTTCCTCTATTGCTCTTCTGTGGAACTAGAAGGAGCTACACTTGCTCAACTCTAACTAGCACACTCATTACAATACATGCCAATGGGTCTATAAATAGATCCCAGAGTAAACCATAACTTAGACTCTTAATTTAGACATGTAGCTCAAGACTCGAAATAGCCATTACATGTAAACACTCAGTTTAACGAACTAACTGTCTGTGCAATGAATAGTTCTAGAACTGCTACATGTGACTGATGTTGGTCCCTATCTAACTGGAGTTGACCGACATCAGTCGACCTCCTGTCGATGCCGGTTGCACTTCTACACTGAATATGACCGACATCGGTTACACTGTCGACGCTGGTATCCCTAGAACTCAACAACCTCCTCCATGTCTACATAGTTGAAGCTTTTAGCTCCACAACCTAACAATCTCCCACTTGGAGATAAATAGCTGCAACTATACCTGTACCTGTACACCATCTAGTTTGTTCCCTTGGCTCTGTATCCCTCTTCAAGATCACTCTTGAAGACCAACCACCACAAATCATGTGGTGCACCTCCTGTCATCTAAATCACCTGCCACATCTGCATCTACAAACCCATGTAGAAAATAACTTGACCCTGCATAGCATGTGCACCTACTGCTAGTCCCTCTCAAAATCCACTAAACTGCCCTCCAATGCTTCTTTCCCAGATTGGCCCAAATTTGCTGACAACTCCCACTGCTTGAAAAATCTCAGGTCTAGTACATACCATGCACTGAACCTCATTATGTGAATCAAGACACTGTTCATAAAAATGTCCAACCGTCAGCGTGCTAACTGGTTTCACACAATCATCTAGAGACAAAATCAACCTATGACTTTCCATGTCTTTAAAACACACTCATGTCAAAGAATCTTGCTACTCCCAGATTCCTCATGACACACCTCTGAACTAGCTTTACCTTTAGTTTAGCAACTCCCTGTATGTGTAACCCTGCAATAAGCACACAATACAGTAACAAGATAATGTAGCTAATATTATCCAACCTGGTAAAGAGAAACACAATGGTCAAACCTCCATTGTCTTGCAGCTTACTCAAGACCATATACCCTGGCCTTCTATCTCACGTGTCCATTCCCGCTCTTCTTTATCCTGAACATCCATTCATCTCTCAGTGCTTTCTTCCAGCTGGCAACTCTACCAAAAACTCCCGTTTGGTCCTTCTCTAAGGAATCACATCCTTCATCCATGCCAAGCTCCCACTATTTTTTGGATCTACCTGCTTTGCTTCTTTAATAACTTCCTAGTTCTTGACCATCAGTGAGAAAAAAGTAGTGTAAAGAAGGGAAACGATGAATTTAAGGCTTACCTACCCTTTAAGTCCTCCATATAGGCACTTGAGACTCCTTGACAGCTTGCTGTCTGCCCAAAATCTGTCTTAGTGACCAATGCCAGTCACATCTCAATCTACACTTGATCGACGTCAGTTCCATGTGACTATCTCATCACTGACATCGGTTCCCCCTGACCGACGCCAATGTTTATCTATCTTGAGTCACCGACGTTGGGCTACACATAGCCGACATCGGTCCCTGTCTGGATACTGATGTTAGTTTTCTAACCAACGTCGGTCTCTGTGTTTTACTTTTGAGTGATGACTTCTACTCACGAGCTCCTTTTGGATCAAAACCCTGTCTAAATCAACCTTGCTCTGCTCAAAATTATTTAGCCCCTTACGTTGACCTCTGTCTGTCACCTTCTCCTTGAAAACCAAGGCTTTTCTGTTCTTGTCACTAACATCAAATTTCTCAAGAAATGTCACTTTCTTCTTCTACATACATAAATCTTGATCCATGCTTTTCAAATCCAAAAGCATATCCTTTGACTCAAGAACATGCATCCCCTTCTTATTCATGTGACCAAGCCTATTAAGCTACATCTTTGAATCTACAGCTAAAGTAGATAAACTAGAAGGAGAATCAGTAATACAAGTAGATAGATAAAGTGTACCTACTTTCTTACCTCTTGCTACAACAAGTGCACCCTTGGTAACCTTCCAAGAGTCTGCTGTGAGAGTTACTGTGCAACCCTCATCACCCAAATTTCCTACAAAAATCAAATTCTGCTCTAGGACTGGGACATCCATGACCTCTTTCAACACCCATGTGTTGCCTATCTGCAATTTCAGCTTCACTTTCTCTTTGCCAGCCATTTGACAAGGCTTACCATCCCCTAAAAAAATTTCTCCAAAGTCTCCCTGGACATACTCATGAAAAAATTCCCTATTTGGGGATGCATGAAAAGAGGCACCAGAATCTAAAACCCAAGATTCTACTTTATCCAAGGAGCATACCAGAGCATCTTATACAACAAACTCTGCAACATCTACTTCTTCATGTCCTTCATGCTGATCTTCATCCACCCAACAATCTCTCTTTAAGTGCCCTTGCTTTCCACATTTCTAGTAGGTTATTTTGCCATACCTAGACTTGGATCTCTTGCCTATCTTTGACCTTGATCTTCCATGCTCGATCTTCTCTCTTTGCCTTCCCCTGCTTTCCACACTCAAAGCATTTCTTGATGATTCACTTGTGCTTTTCCTGTGAATTTCTTCATTCAAAATTACACTCACAACATCATCCACTTTTAAGATTTTTGAAGTAGATGCAGTATTACTAACTGCCATTACCAAACTCTCCCAACTTTCAGGTAATGAGCATAAGATTAAGAGAGCCTTAATTTCATCATCAAAACAATATTGATTGAATTTAACTGGTTTACCAAACCATGGAAATCACTAAGATGACTATGTATAGATCCACCTTCCAATATTTGCAAATTAAATAATTGCTTCATAAGAAATACCTTATTTGAAGCTGAGGGTTTTTTATATAAATTTGCCAAAGATTCTATCAACTCCACCATTGTCTTAGCCTGAGATAAGTTGGAAATCATAGACGATGCAAGGCTCAACCTTATAGATCCCAGAGCCTTCCGATCAAGAACCTCCCATTCTTCAATCTTCATATCCAGGGGCTTGCATGCAACCCCACCCAACGGTAAGTACAAATCTTTTTGATATAGATAATCTTCAATTTGCATCCTCCATAATTGATAGTTCTTGCCATTAAACTTCTCCATTCGTAGTTTACTTTTTTCTGTCATTGCTATACTCCCACTCAAACAGAAACCCCTGTGAGTAACCTGCAATCAACACACACTAACTAGATCTGAAACACTTGTTAGTAAACCCAACTAAAAGCTCTGATACCAGTTGATGGGGAATCAAGAACAACAAACAGCTCTGATCCCACTTGTCAAGATCTTGCTCCTCAATAAGAGCAAAATATGATTACCTTGTATAAGCAACTAAATATGCAGAATTAACCAGAAGAAATAAGTAACTAGAATTCACAAATGACACAGAATATGAGAGACAACACAATATGTATTAATACTCATCCAAAAAAGAATACAATGAATATATGCCACACTCTTCCACACCTTTTAGGCTTCCCACACCAAGTGTACAATAATTCTTCTCAAGAGTTCACTCTCCTACCAAAAATGGTCCCAACACACAACTCAAACACAAAATTGCTGTTCACCTCCAACCAATCAATAATAAACCTACCAGTACACAAGTACTCAAAGTACTTCAAGTAGATCTCCCATAAGCTTGCAATAACCTGCAACTCAAATGATCTTACTTACACATGTAAAACTTCTCCTTGATCTTGCAACAACCTGCAGATCACCCTATTCTTACAATTGGAAGGATCTTCCTTGCTTTCCTCTATTGCTCTTCTGTGGAACTAGAAGGAGCTACACTTGCTCAACTCTAACTAGCACACTCATTACAATACATGCCAATGGGTCTATAAATAGATCCCAGAGTAAACCATAACTTAGACTCTTAATTTAGACACGTAGCTCAAGACTCGAAATAACCTTTACATGCAAACACTCGGTTCAACGAACTAACTATCCGTGTAATGAAAAATTTTGGAACCACCACATGTGATCAACCTCAGTCCCTGTCTGACTATAGTTGATCGACGTTGGCCGACCTCCTGCCGATGCCGGTTGCACTTTTGCACTAAATATGACCGATGTCAGTTACACTGCCAATGCCGGTATCCCTGGAACTCAGCAACCTCCTCCATGTCTGCATAGTTGAAGCTTTTAGCTCCACAACCTAACAAATCCTAGCCTTACACAATAATTGACACATAAATATTAATAAAAATACAATGGTAGAGATTATTTGTATAGTCCTTCTACATGATAATCTATTTATATATTTTTTATAGATAATAATAAGGGATAAGGGGACCTTATCCCATGATAAAAAAGGATATGGTTAGAATATCATGCCAAATGAGATAAAATAAGACTTTAAGAGAACAACTGGAGGCAAGTAGAAAGCCAAAAATCTAAATAACCACAAACATACACAAGAGAGAAGACCAAAAAATGATGTTTAAAAACTACACATCCAAAATAAATACAAAAGTGTTAGAAGGAAACATCACTATGGAGCCACTCCCAAGAAGTGTACATGGGAAAAGTGACATGCTAACTTCATACACTCTGAGGTATGGTTAAGACAATTGATGAAAATATGATAAAATGATAAGTCTATGGGTTTGACTGATTAGGTTGAGGTGCAAAGATATGGTTTTAGATTAAAAGTGATAAAGAGTGCTCATGATGATATCAAAAGACTTATGTTGATTCAAATTTCTTATTGAGGGCAATGAATTTAGAGAAAATATAATCCCAATAACCCTCAGTGTGAGAGAGATTAAGATATCAGAGCTCTTGGTCGATAATAGTTATGGAAAACTGGGTGGAATTACGCTGGATAACCCTATAGAATTGATTGACTCTATTAGGTTGAATATGTCTATTTAATGTCATATGTGAAGCAAATGAAAATATGACGAGGCTAGTCTCAAGGAGGAAGAAAAAGAAGAGTGTAGGTGTAAACTTAGAGATTAGTAAATTCACAAGCTCAAATATGAATAGGTCTAATTATTAATTGCACTTTTACATGGTCTTTCTCATCAAGAGTGTTAAGTTGGTCAATGCTGAGGTGTAGAATGGGAGTAGAACACAAAACTTCAATTCAAAGCTCAGTATTAATATCACTTTCAATATTACTAGCTTAAACGAAAGATCTAACTTTGAAAAATAATATTTTATATTTACAAATATGCATTTTATTTTTCTAAGTGTTGTCTATAAATCTATGTATTGAACATAACATTTGAAAAAGTAATTAAATAGCATCAATTTGAAACCTCATTCTATTAGCTTTATAGACATGAAAAATATGGTTAAAATAAATAACTCTTCCCCTATTATAATCTCTTGTTTCCTCAACCATTATATAATGAAATAATTTATTTGACATCTCATTTTTTCTATCATTCTCACACTCTAAATTAAAAATTATTTTTATTTGACATACATCTCTTTTAATAATTATAAAATAAAAAATATTTTTGTAGACATGCATACAACCATTTATATCTATGCAATCATGTATTATATGCACTTTTTATCCCTTTTCAAAAAAGTATTTAATTTTTTTTCAATTTAAACATAATTTATAATTTGATAATTTTATAATTATCTAAATAAATATAAATGTTAATCAAACATTTAAATTTGTATAAAATTTAAATAAAAATATCATAATCTTGATATGTTTTTAATCCTACATTAATGATGTTTGTATTATATACACCATGATCTTATCCATAGTTCCTTTTGCTAGTATAGTCTCTTTCAATATAGTTGTAATAGTGGTGTAAGGTGAACATTAACCCAACATTACATCCATGTCTTTGTGACTCACACATCTCAAACCTAGGTAGGTCCTTGTCTCCATCGTTATAGGGTTCAATCATTATAATTCATACTCTAAAACAAAGGTTATTGACACATGATCTCATGTCAACTCATACCTTATCAGTACATTTTCATATTGAAACCACCCAAGCTTGTTTTCGAATTGATATTGGTACCAATGTTGCTCCTCATCTTAAACATATTTGTGGCATCGTCATCCCATTCCAATCTATCTCAAAATGATTGTTATGTGATTTCTTTTACTCTAATGAAATCTATGACTCTATGACCCTCTAGTGTATGACACAAAGTCTCGGTGCCTATTTTGTCCCATAAGAAGAAACCATCCCCAATATATACTCTCTCTCTTTACTTTAAGATGGTACTATTCTAGGTACAGCTCCTTAAATGTGTATCTATAATTAATGATTCTATTGAAGTTTAGGATGTATGTGTGTCTATAATTAATGATTCTATTGAAGTTTAGGATAAATAACTTAAATTGAAAAAATAGTAATATTGAATTGTCCATGATCCTTATGATATAAAAAAATGAGAACTGCTTGATCCTATTAAATAAAATAACAGAACATACAACAATGTGAAAACAAAAAAAAAAAGCTTTAATCTTGCGTGGCCTTCCCCTTAACCTTAGCACTGTTGGTCCATCAGTTTTACTAGTAGAAATTGGAGTACTTGTGACAATATAAATTGGAGTAATTGTGGCACTAGAAAATAGAGAAGAGATTTGGGGGCGCTTATGCGATAAAGTTAAAGCATGAGAATCCAAGCTCTCCCCAATGCTGTTCCTTTGGTAGAAGTCAGCCTTGGTAATTTGGGGATTTGCTTGAACTGCCAGATTATAATCTACAGCAGCAGAATAAAGTTGGTCCATCTTTGTCAAATCCATCTCCATCTTTTGTTGTTGCATGTGAATGTCTTCTTGCAGCTCAACAATTTTCCCCTTGTGATAAGTTTTGATAGACTGTATCCGACTCGAGTGGAGAGTAATCTGGTTATCCAAAAGTTTGATAGCCAAATCAATGTGGCTGCCCTTATGCTTTCTGAGCTGGAAGGCGGCTCGTGCAAGAATGGGTGGTTTCTCATTGCACCACTAGGCCAGGTTAAGAATGTTCTTCAAGTCTGTGTAAGGTGGACGACATTCGGCACTTAAGATTCTTTCTGCCTTTACCGTCTAGATTACAGAATTGATTGTTCCCTGGTCTATGTAGGATGCAAGAAGCTCCATTTGTTTTGGGATTAGGGTTTCTTCTTTAATCATTTTCTGCTGCAATGTTCGATCCACATGTCCTGCTGACAAGAGCTTGTTTGCGATGTCTAGGGTTGTCATTTTAAGACTTGATCATGCATCCAAAGATAGGGGAACATCTAGTTTTATATACGAGGCATTATTGGCAAACCATTCACCAACAGCCACCTCAACGAGGCTGACAGTTTTCTTAACCTCTTCCAAATAAGGACTAGGAAATAAATTTAAGCGTGAAATTTGTGCCCTACAAGCATTCAACATAACATAGAACCCTTTTGAATGTGTCTTATAAGCTCATAGCCAAAACGCCATTACTCTATTATTTAGGTTTCTTTTGTTTAGGAGATATGAGAATTACAATCTTGAAACTTCAAAGGGTTAAAGAAGAGTTTCTAAATAAGAATCTAAAGCATTTTCAAAGAGAACATTTTAAAGGAGGAGGTAGAATATAACCATTTCATTAAATATGCATAAGTAAAATGTATAAGGGCATCTAAAGAAGGTATGCATGAGAGGAATATTTGATTATTTATTTCAATCAAGTATCTATAAAATAAATGTGGTATGTCTATAATTTCAATGAATTAAAATAATGTGAATATCAAATCCAAAATGATATTAAACCAGTGTAGTAAGGGTATCCACATTAGAAAAATGGTAAATGGTGTAGCTCAATCATGAGAGGTATTTCACAATAATATAGAACTTTATCTCTGAAAACATTATACTTTTTTCTTCCATATAGTGTTAATTGTAATACATATTGAAATATTGTAAGTTAGTATTAATAAATTATAGAAAGAAAATTTAAAAAATGATCATATCTAAATACGACCTTATAATCATAAAATTTAGTTTTTCAATAATAATGTGAGCCAAATTGTATGGAGAAGAGTATCACCCTAAAATGTGAACATATATATAAACCATAAAGGCATATAAAATAAGAACATAATATAATATCAGATGAATACCATATAGGTATACAATGTTAATAATGTATACATTTCTATATAGGTGTACCAAAAATTACATCATCTAACAACATAATAGAATGTCAGGTGAATGTATTATACACATACAATGTCAAAAATATATACATTTTCATATAGGCATACAAATAAGTACATCATCTATGACATCTTACTTACCAAATAGTTTTTCTCTCTTTGCCTTCCTTAAAGAAGATTCTTCCTGGGATGTCCTTCTCGTAGATGGAGATCCATCAAATGCCTTGGATTACTCTAAGGTCTGACTATAGGTCCTTATATGCTCATAACTCACATGTAGTTGAACCTATTCTAATAAAAATATTTTTAAGTTTTTTTCATACTATACATGTAACCAACTTTAGAAATTATTTTAAAACTAGAATACAAAAATAATTTAAACATGCACTTACTGCAACCTTGTGGTCATGCTAAATCTACGTCTAATGCTCCACAAGGTTAGTGATAGGTTGAAGTACATTAAAATGCATGTGAAATGGGGTAAAAACATGAGAAGGTGCCCTATTAATCATCTGAATGCCAAGACTATTAGATGTCATATGAAAGCTCTACATACATAATACATTCACATAGTTTATATTTACCCAAGTATGTAGTAAAATTACTAAAACAAATATATTTTTACAATTTCAAACTACAAGTTAACATGTACCTCAATGAGTGAATGTGTAGATAATATTTTATTAGAAACAACAATGCTTGTGTCTATCTCTACTCATAGAGATAGAGGAGTGTCTACTATCATCATCAGTTGAACAAACAACCTCGCTTAGTTTTTTAGAGGACTTAAACATATATTAACTCAAAATTTACCTCAAGATCATATATATATATAAATAAAAACATGTACATATAGTATAATATTAACTCAAAATTTTATCTTTGTATATGTAAACGGTGGCCTAGTAACATTGATAATTGAAGTAGTGGATAGCCCATAAGTGGGATCTACAAATAAAGATGTAGACACTATATCCTCCTATAACATAAAAAGTACATATATATTATTTAATTTATATGTAAATTAATTGTTAGCTTTAAAATATAAATATAACTTAAATTTATCATGACATTTATATAAAAGATATTTGAATGTGTGTAGTGGCTGACATGTGCACACCGAAATCCTACTTGTATACTGAATGAGTTTATTAGTAAGCACATTAAGTACATGCAAAGTGTCAATCTCTATGACCTCATTCAATATAGAGAGAATCTTGGGTTAAAATAGGTTTTGGTATGGATGTTTTTAAGTTAATTAGACACATGACATGTACCTGATTGATTTTTCATAGAGCCTTTCTTTTGACCCTAAAACTCACCATAGTCAAAATAGTTGGGAATATCATTAAAGAAAAAATAAAAGTAGAGTTTATTCAAAAACTATAAAGAGACATCATGATTGTTACATGGTGGATAATAAAGAACTATCCACCATCAATCCCATAAATTGTTTCAAATCAAACTATGTTGGCATCAGTGGATTGGGAAACATTTCATGTTTACTATAAAAGTGCACTAGTTCTTAGGTTGATAAGTAAAACAATTTTTTTATTTTTGACCTTCACCTCACATGATGACAAATTTTTAGCATATTAAGCCCTACATCTATCCCTATATGATTCCCATCTATCAATTTGACTCATTATCGAGTCAACTTGAGCTAATATTGACTCTAGGGTATTTACCAAATAGGTGAGGTGGGTGTTTTTTGATGTAGGTTCCCTCATTCTCCTAATTATTTATTCAATTTATACATTATTTTCCACTGTATACAACTAGATCTTCATGACTACCTAGGGTATTTTGGGGATCTATAGGAGGATTAGGTGGAGGGTTTAGAGGGTTAGGAGGTTAAGTAGCCTCTGGTCTCTTGCGATGGAATGGGATATTAAATATATGATTTAGCAATTAAACAATGAAAACATATTTTTTTGTCAAAATCTACTATTAATATGTTTAGTTTTTGATTACTCACCTCCCTTCCACAATGACATTATCGATTTAGTGAGGTATTAGGTGATTGAGGTGCATTTTTATTTTCCTCAAATCAAAATGCAATCATTTTTTAGCCAAGAGAAGCATTGATCAAGAAGGAAAATGAAAATGAAAATGAAATGTGTTTGCCCATGGATGTGCCTTTTTTTGTTTTTACAACAACACATACATGTTATTAAAACATAAGGCATACACATTTTTAACACTATCCATAATGCCAATAACACATATACTTATTGGCACTAGGCCTAGTGCTCATAACATGTATGCATTATGTGGTCATAACACATACATGTTATGGCTCAGATTTTTTGAGACTTAATTCAAATAACATGTATGCATTATGGCCATAATATTTACATGTTATGGTCATAATGTGTACGCATTGGGGGAAACGTCCATGGAATTATCCCCCAAATTTGTGCGCATACACATTATGGTCAAGATAACTTAATTCTTTCAAAGAATGAACCTACATGTATAAGTCATATTCAAGGTCTCATTACCATTATAAGTAACCAATCAATGATCACATCCATGCAAGTCTAATGGTGGTAGCATACTTAGTTTATTTTATCTTAATTAACACATATGGAAAATAAAAATAGCTTAATATTATATTTAATTAGATACTTAGTTAGGTATATGAACCAAGTTTAAAACTTCATGAGTTAATCTATTCAGCCAATACTTTAGATTTGTTACACAATATTGAATACCACATATCTTCCTTATGACCATAATAGTTTCATACCCAGGTTTAGCTAGTATGATTCATTATAATATTAATTTAATGTCTCAAGGTTATATAATGCATAAGCAAGAATATATTATAATCCATCTATTTCACTAAATGATAGAATTTATTCTTAAGTATAAGGTGTATTAAGCTAACACCTTAAAAGTTGGGCTAGTAAGGCTTTAATATAAAAATTCATGAAATAAATTACAAGGAAATTACATATAATATAATATACATACACATTATTATGGTGTTTAAAAAGAATTTACTTCTTTGGAAATACACAAAAGTTACCAAGAGAGATTAACATTCATGGTTACAATAATTGTTTTATGCTAGTGTAGTAATCTGGTGGTCCAATAGCTAAACAACTCATGATATAGATAAAGGTGTTAAGCTTGTTTTTATAGGCTCCAAAATTAATATCAATAATGTGAACCTACATAATACATGATCAAATAGCTAGAACATGCTCATAAATGGATAACATGTTGATCATATGCTTAATATATCAAATTTGTAAGAGGTAGACTGCTACACCCTTAACCGTTGGTGTGTCTAGGGATATGTGTGGCTGACTTGTGGTTTATATACCTATTTTATATGTTTGTTACATTTATCTATGTTCTTAGATAGGTTTGCCTATGAAATAACCATGGATAAGTAGATTATATATAGGAGGTAGTGGTTAGTTTTTAATCATCATATATTAAATATTTTGTTCTTATTGAATTATTGTGGAGGTTACCCTCAAAGTGGCTTTGCTATACTCTCTATTATTCTGCTTTAATATAAATTATTATCGTGTGATCTCTCATATCTATTTATTCCATGTGAATTTGTGTGAACATCTAAATAATTTCATTACAAGCGATATCAAAGATTTGATTTGAGAAAGTTTTGTGGCATTTTTTTTGGATCTGGCAAGGCATGGCTTTTGAGAGCGAAAAGAGAAAAAAAACATAACTTGCAATTTGGGAAGAATTAATTTTTTCTGTCAACACAGTATTACTCGAAACACTTTTTTGAAAAAAATATTTCAAAAAAAGGGATTTTTTTTCCCTTTGCACAATTGCAGTAATTGGATTCATCTCAATGAGATGATCAGAATAGTATATTCTATCGATACACTTTTTTTTGTGCCAACATTTTTACCCTAGTGGGCAAAGGCAGTCATTAAATTCATCTTAGTGAGGTAATCATATTGGTACCATATCTTGGTACACTTTTTTTGAGGTAAAAACCCTCCTAGGGTTTGTCTATGGTAGGTCCTTCGACTCACAAAAGAAAAGGGGGGAAAGAAACACCTAAGACTCCTACCAAGACATGGAATCTAAAAATTTAGATTTAAGGAGCTATTAGTTTCAAGCTGACATGAAAAACTTGGTGAAGCATGATGACTTTATTGTAGTTCAAGTTGATGTTTAGGGATGTACAAAGAGACTAATGGAGTTCACACTGAATTGCATCATATCACTATGCAATTGGCTACCCTTGCATCTTATTTTTAGCCTAAAGACCATCCACTTTAGCATTCAAATCCTCCTCTCAATACCAACTACTCTCATTCTAGTGTGAAACTAATGTTGCCAAAAGTGGACATGCATAAGTTTGATGGCAAGGATACTCTCACTTAGATTACTTAAATTGAAAATTTATTTGACCTGCATCAAACTCCTAGTTCTCAGAAGGTGATAGTGGCATCTCTGTATCTAGAGCCTAAGTAATTCATTTGGTATCATTGGTTATGTGATCAAAATAAAAATAATGGTGGTCTTGTTACATGGTCTATTTTCATTGATGATTTGTTGGATCATTATTGAAATAATGTATTTGAAAACTATTTTAGCCAATTATCAAAACTATAGCAAATAATAACTATGAAGGATTATATTCATCAGTTTTAAAATCTCTCCTTACAGGTGGAAACCATCACTAAGAAAAAATTGATTGATCTTTTTTTGGGTGGCCTCAAAGATAGTATCCAATTCAAGGTTTGAATGTTTATTTCAACATCTGTATCAGAAGCTATCCCTAAGGCATGCATGGTAGAAGAAAAAAAGATAGTCAAAAGGAAAACTTTCACTACTAGTCATGATTACACCTTTCTAGCACCATCATTTCCACAATTGACCAAATTAACACAATGATAAATTGAGGAGAAGTGAGCCAAAGGGTTTTGTTATAGTTGTAATAGAAAATGGAGCAAAGACCATCATTATGCTAAAAAGAAGTTATTTTACATTGAAGGTGCCAATGAGGATGAAGATGATGAAGAGGTAAATGGTGAGAATGAATAAGGTCCTAAAGAAAAATTTGAAGACTCTCAGCTTACTATTTCTTGTCATACTGATTTAGGTAACAATTCAGGTGACGGGTCTACTCCAATTGATGATGGAACTTTCGAGAGCCATAACTTTTTGCACCATAAATCCAATTGACTTGCCATTTGAACCATTGGAAAGCTAAGAATGAAGATAATGTGGTGAGATGGCATCAATCTCCACTTGATAAAGTTTGACCGTTGAAAACCCAATGGAAGTGCCCTAAATTTCAATTTTAGTAGTGTAATCTAAAAATAGTAAGTTTCTAAAAATAGTAATTCCTTGAATTTTGTATTATTATAAATCATGGAAGTCAAACCAATTCATCTCCCTTGAGATTGGTGAACTTCCACATCCTCCCCCCACCTTCAAAACATGTATAAATAAAGATGTAACTTGAAATGGAAATCAGACATCTCTTCTCAGAGATAAACATATGTTTGGGTCTACAAATTTGATCAATAAAATATCTCTTCTCAGAGATATCATTATTTGAATTGTCTTATTCTTGTTTCTTAAATTATCTTTTAGCCAATGTTTTTGAGTTTTGGATTAGTGGTATCAGAGCTGTTTGTCTTTAGAGTGTATGATCCTGAGGATGAGGTTAGATTATAAGAAGCTTGGGTGGAAAATAGAACCAATATAATGTCCACTTATTTGCTCCAAATGATTTCAAATGGTGGACAACACCGAGATAGTCAATCCTTTCAAGGAAATGGTGAATGAAGCCCTTTAACAGTAGCAAGTGTAGATGCTACAATAATTTACTCAAATTCTCCAACAAATCTCAATGGGAAATTTTGGATCCTCATTTATAACCCCACATCCTTTCAGTGCCCCAACACCCTTTAAGGTTCAAGTGAATTTTGATATCCCTACATTTGAGGGCAAAATCAATGTTGATGTAATAAAAAATTGGTTGGACCATTTGTCATCTTATTTTTCTATAAATAAATTCATCGATAAAGAGAAGATCACCTCTCTTTTGAAATCATCATTCCTATTAGAAATTGGTGGAAAGTGTACAAAAAAAGATTCAGTGTAGATGATATTGGCCTTGAGGTGGAACCTACCTAGGATGATTTCATAGAAGCTATAAAGGAAGAAAACTACCCCATTGGAGCATATAACGATCTGTATATAGAGTGGCAACAACTTTACCAAGATAAGGAACAATCTATTCAAGATTACACTGACATTTTTCATTCTCTATATGCGAGATTGGGCATCTAAGAAAGTGAGAAACACAAGGTTCTCAAATATCGTGGTGGACTAAAATGGTACATATGGGGAGAAATAGAAATATTCAATTTGGAAACCCTCAGAGAGGTGTACAAGTTCATAGTGAAGATTGAGCAGAAGCATGGAAGAATGATTATGAAGAATCAGCCTTCAAAATGTAAAAGTGACAAAGAAGGTCAAACACAAGGGCAAAATTGGAAGCAAAAGGAAGGAAAGACTGAGAAGTGGTGTGATTATCACAAATCTGGAACTCACTCTGAAGAAGATGTTGAGCCATCAAGTCTCTACTTTGTGAGTCACAATACTCAACATCCACTACTCTGCCTCATATAGACCCTGCAATTGAAGAGGTTAAAGAAGAGATTATAGATGCTAATCCCAAAGCCATTATTGCTTCATCATAGACCCATGAGGAGAGGCTGGATGAAAAGAAAAGGTTATTTCACTCTAAGTTATGGGTGAAAGGTAAGCCTCTAAATTTCATTCTTGATAGTGGAAGTCAAAATAATTTAATCTCTACTAATGTTGTAAAAAACCTAAATCTATCCTTAAAGCCTCACCCAAAGCCATACAGTATTGGATGGTTGAGTCCAAGGAGAAACCTCTATGTCACCCACCAATGTCTTCTCTCATATGCAATAAAACTTTTCCAAGATGAGGTATTATGTGATGTGGTCAATCTAGATGTTTGTAATGTACTCTTTGGTTAACCATTCATGTATGATCGACATGGCATCTATGAATCAAGAAACTGAAGGATCACTCTCACTCTTGGAACACAGTACTAGAGGGTACCAGAGGTACCACCTTCTACATTTGTCTCTCTGATTAGTGCCAATAAATTTGTTCTCATGGTGGTTAAGCCACAAGAATCCAAAAGGGCTGATGTTGTAGCCCTGACTACACAAACAACACAAAAATAGAAGCAAATAGATACCAAGATGACTAAGTTCATGGCCTTTGATCCACAAACTAATCGTCAGATAGAAATGGTGAATAATCAAGCCCTACACAGTTTCATAAATCACAGTCCATTCTAAGTTTGCATCTGGAATCAAATCAAAGTACAAATACCACATTTGATGAAAAATATTGATGAAATTGGGACCATTACTTCTCAAGGAGGAAGGAATGATTTGGGTAACAATTCAAGTGACAATTTAGGTGACAAGTCTACCCCAATTGATGATAGAACTTCTGGGAGCCATAACTTTTTACATCATAGCTCTAATTGACTCACCGTTTGAACCGTTGGAAAGATAAGAATGAGGAGAACATGATTAGATGGCATTGAGATTTTCTCAATGAAGTTTGACCCTAAAAAACCCAATGAAAGTGCCTTAAATTTTAATTTTAGTAGTGCAGTCTAAAAATAGTAAGTTTCTAAAAATATTAATTCCTTGAATTCTATATTGTTGTAAATTGTGGAAGTCAAACCAATTCATCTCCCTTGAGATTGATGACCTTCCACATCATCCCCCCACATTCAAAATATGTATAAATGAAGATGTAACTTGAAATGGAAATCAGACATCTCTTCTCAAAGATAAGCGTATGTTTTAGTCTACAAATTTGATCAATAAAACATCTCTTTTCAGAGATAGTATTATTTGAATTGTCTTTTTCTTGTTTCTTAAATTATCTTTCAATGAAAGTTTTCAAATTTTGGATCACATACCCTTTTAGGTATCAGTACTCCCCAAACTTTTAAGGTGATGGGTTTCCTTAAGAAATAAAAGGTCACTATATTGATTGATTCTGAGAGCACACATAACTTCATTAATAGTAAGTTGGCTACTCATTTGAACTTTTAAATTTATCTAGCTCTAGAATTTTAGGTTATGATTACAAATGGTGGTAATGTTAGTTATTCAATAAAATGTCATAGTATTAAGCTGGCCATAGGAGACTACTTGTTAGATTCTCTTATGTTTGTTATTCCCATGGGTAGAGCTAACATTAATCTGGGAGTACAGTGGCTCACCACTTTGGGCACTATTGAGATGAATTTACAAGAATTATTCATGCACTTTCATTATGAAGAAAGGGCATTTGAGATAAGGGGATTAAGGTTTAAATCTCCACAACTTGTTATCTCTCATCAAATGACAAAGATTCTCTATAAGGGTGTTGAAGGATTTGTAACTCATTTATTTTCCATGGAAGTATATTCAAATCAACTATCTCTACCTTTTGATCTATAAAAAATGATTGATACCCATTCGATTATTTTTGGTGATATGATGCAAGGACTTCCACCTAGATGCATGCATGACCATGCTATCAAACTTATTCCTAGCATACACCACCCAACATAAAACCATACAGGTATCCCTATGCCCAAAAAAGTAAAATTGAAAAGATGGTACATGAGATGATGAATGCAAAAATCATTTTCCATAGCCAAAGCAAACATTCTTCACTAGTTGTCATGGTGAGAAATAAATATGACATTTGGAGGATGTACCCTAACTACAAATAGCTCAACAAGTACACTATCAAAGATAAGTTTCCTATTCTTGTCATTGATGGTTTGCTAGATAAATTGAATGGTACTTTTTATTTTACCAAGTTAGATCTATGTTATGGGTATCATCAAATCTGGATCCATGATGAAGACATACCAAAATAACTTTTAGGACTCATGAGGGCCATTATGAGTTTTTGGTTATGCCTTTTGGTCTAACAAATACACCATATACTTTTTAGAGTTTGATGAATACTATTTTTAGGCCATTTTTGAGGAAATTTTTTCTAGTATTTTTTGATGATATCCTCCTTTATAGTAAAAATGGAGAAGACCATTTGCAACATGTGAAATAGGTACTCTCAATTTTGTAACAACATCAGTTGTATGCCAAACCTTCCAAATATACTTTTGGGGCTTATGAGGTTGAATATTTGGGTCATCTAGTTTCTCATGAAAGAGTGAAAGTGGATCCTAAAAACATTTAAGAAATGGTGGATTGGCCAATTTTTAAGACACTTAAGAAACTACAAATATTTTTGGGGCTAATTGGTTACTATCATAGGTTTGTCAAAAATTATGGTAGAATTATAGCCCCACTCACCTCTTCGTTAAAGAAAGACTCATTTTAATGGACTGATACAACTACCAGGGCATTTTAACAATTAAAATTGGCGATGTGAACCACTCTAGTATTGACCACTCTTGATTTTTCTAAGACTTTTGTGATTGAGTGTGATGCATCTGGGTATGGTATGGGTGTTGTACTCATGCAAGATGGTAGAACACTTACCTTTGAAAGTTGTCAACTAAAGGCTAAAAATCAACACAAGCCCATCTATGAGAAGAAAATGATGGTCATTTTACATGCAATCAAACAATGGAGACCTTAGTTGATGGGTCATCACTTTTAGGGAAAGATTGATCATGATAGTCTCAAATATTTTTTGGAATAATGGTTGTCATCTGAAGAATAATAGAAATGGGTAACTAAGATGTTAGGCTATGATTTTGAAATAGTCTAAAAAAAAGGTAAGGAAAATGTGGTGGTAGATGCACTATCTAGAAAGGATGAATCGATTGAGGCATTATTTTGTGCCATTACCATTTTTTAAGTAGATTGGCTAGAAGAAGTATGATCAAAATAGAAAAATGATAGTGCTACCCATGATTTTATTCAAAATATTTATCAAGGTTTAAGTGGATTTGAAAAATTCACATGGAAGGGTAATGCATTATGGTATAAAGACAAATTATACCTATGTAAGAATTTTCTTCTTAAATAAAAAATCCTTCAAGAAACACATGCAACTCCACTTAGGGGTCATTCAAGATTTTTGAAAACTTATCACAAAATCAAGCAAGAATTTTTTTGTGAAGGACTTAAGGGGGATGTCTAAAAATATATGGTTGAATATATGATCTATCAAAAGAACAAAGGCAAAACCATCAAAACCGTAGGTTTTTTACAACCTTTATCCATCCCTAGCCAACATTGGGAAGAGGTATCTATGGATTTCATTACAGGGTTATTAATATTTGATGGTCAAAATGTTATCATGGTTATTTTGGATTGTCTTAGTAAGTATGATCATTTTTTGTCTTTATCACAACCATTTATTGCTAGTATAGTAGCTTCTACTTTTCTCAATATAGTTTAGAAACTGCATGGTACCTCTAAGATCATTGTCAGTGATGGAGATCCCATTTTCACTAGTACTTTTTAGACTAAGTTATTTGCATGTTTAGGCACCCATTTGGATCATAGTTCATCCTATCATCCTCAATTTGATGGAAAAACTGAGGTAGTCAATAAATGTCAAGAAGAATATCTCTATTGTTTTATTTCTGATAAACATGATAAATGGGTTCAATGGTTGCCACTTGTTGAATGGTGGTATAATACTTCTATTCATAGTTCTTCTAAAATGTCTCCTTTTGTGGCACTGTATGGATACCATCCTCCATCCATCACTTCAACCTTGATGGTCAATCCTAAGGTTTGTGCAGTTGAAGAACATATTCACCATCAATAGGAGATCCTTGCAAGTTTGCATAAAAATTTAGCTATGGCCTAGAATCACATGAAACAAAAGGTAGATCAACACTGAAGTGAGAGGCATTTTGACATTGTTGATTGGATATTTATTCACTTGTAACCATATAAGTAGATATCATTGAAGCAACAAAAAAATGATAATAAGTTTTCCCCTAAGTATTATGGGCCTTATCAGATCTTGTAGAAAAATGGTAGTATAGCCTACAAATTAGAGTTTCCTTCATCCGCTCAGATACATCTAGTATTTCATGTATCATGCCTAAAAAAAGGTCATTGGACACAAAGTTTCCATTCAAATATAATTGTTAGAATTAGATGAGGAAGACATAGTTGTTCTTGATCCTGAGGTGATCCTTCACATGCACACTACATAGCTATGGTATAGAGTGATTATAGAGTACTTGATCAAATGGAAGAATCTGCCACTTAAGAGGATGAATCATTTGTGCAAAAACATCTAAATTTGCCTCAATGTTGAGGAAAACATTATTTTTAAGGGGAGGAGCATGCTACACCCTTAATTATTGGTGTGTCTAGAGATATGTGTGGCTGACTTGTGGCTTACATACCTCTTTTATATGCTTGTTATATTTCTGTATGTTTTTAGATAGGTCAAACTATGGAATAACCATGGCTAAGTAGAATATATATATATATATATATATATATATATATATGAGGTAGTAGTTAGTCTTTAATCATCATATATTAAGTATTCTAATTTTATTGCATTATTGTGGAGGTTACCCCCTCGAAGTGGCTTTGCTATACTATCTATTATTCTTATTTGATATAAATTATTATCATGTGATCTCTCATATCTATTTATTCTATGTGAATTTGTGTGAACATCTAAGTCATTTCATTACAACAAAGAAAATGAAAATGAAATGTGTTTGCCTATGGATGGGCCTTTTTTAGTCTTTACAACAACACATACATGTTATCAAGACATAAGGCAAACACATTTTTAACACTATCCATAATGCCAATAACACATATACTTATTGACACTAGGCCTAGTGCTCATAACATGTATGCATTATGTGGTCATAATACATATGTGTAATGGCTCAGATTTTTTGAGCCTTAATTCAAATAACATGTATGTATTATGGCTATAATATTTACATGTTATGGTCATAATGTGTATTCATTGGGGAAAATGTCCATGGAATTATCCCCCAACTTCATGCGCATACACATTATGGTCAAGATAACTTAATTCTTTCAAAGAATGAACCTACATGTATAAGTCATATTCAAGGTCTAATTACCATTATAAGTAACCAATCAATGATCACATCCATGCAAGTGTAATAGTGGTAGCATAATTAGTTTATTTTATCTCAATTAACACATATGGAAAATAAAAACACCTTAATATTATATTTAATTAGATACTTAGTTAGGTATATGAACCATGTTTAAAACTTCATGAGTTAATCTATTCAGCCAGTACTTTAGATTTCTTACACAATATTGAATACCGCATGTCTTCCTTATGACCATAATAGTTTCATACCCAAGTTTAGCTAGTATGATTCATTATAATATTAATTTTATGTCTCAAGGTTATATAATGCATAAGCAATAATATATTATAATCCATATAGTTCACTAAATGATAGATTTTATTCTTAAGTATAAGGTGTATTGAGCTAACACCTTAAAAGTTGAGCTAGTAAGGCTTTAATATAAAAATTCATGAAATAAATTACAAGGAAATTACATATAATATAATATACATACACCTTATTTTGGTGTTTTAAAATAAGCTACTTCTTTAGAATTACACATAAGTTACCAAGAGAAATTAACATTTGGGGTTACAACAATGTTTTATGTTAGTGTAGTAACTTACTAGTCTAATAGCCAAACAACCCATGATATAGATAAAGGTGTTAACCTTTTTTTTATAGGATATAAGATTTATCAATAATGTAAACCTACATAATACATGATCAGATAGCCAAAACACACTCATAGATGGATAACATGTTGATCTTATGCTTAAGAGATCAAATTTGTTAGAGGTAGACATAGGCTTGAATTAGATGTCCTCATCCTATAAATAAAATAATGTTAACATAAATAATAACAATGCCTTATCACTATAATCTAAACAAATGTAAAATACATAAGATATATTTAGGCTAAACTATCCTCCACAACTAGTTAAATGAACCACCTTAAAAAAAAAGTATTATTGGAAAGGGAACATAGAATGATAATAAGAGAATGAAATAAATCCAAACATCAATGCATGTTGTAGACACATAAATATGGTCACATGTAATTTAAAATTATAAATTTTAACACATTCTATACCACATGACTTGCACACAAACACATGACTCTTATTTTCCATCCCTTTCAGCAATTCACCTATATGTGGGATCGATCATTTATTTTTCATTACTGCTATACAAAACATTCAATGTCAAATGATCAAGCTATATAAAATCACTTTTGGTTTGTCCCCATTAAAGGACAACTATCTCTAATCCCTCTGGATAGGTCTGAACTAGGAAGACAAAGGTAAAGTGTGCCCTTATCTAATTACAACAATCATGTCCCATGTCAAATAATGTCTATTTTCAAAATTCAAAACCTATTTTTATGTCTTCCCATATGTTTCACATGGTTGGTTAAAGGATTTTTAAAAAATATTTACCTATAAATACATGTCAAGAGTCACTCATTATAGAAATGGATATTCAATTGGTTGAAGCATAAAAATATATGTATATTGAGTAAATATGCCCTATTATTTCTAAATTATGAATCATTCATAATGAGTAGCCATAAGCCAAGTCAAGAACCTTGTAAATTAATTTAAGAGCCATCATTGTTAAGTATCAACGCCATATTATATCTATATACATATAGTTAAAGGATCACAATTACATATTCACTTTAGGTGGAAGAATTACATGGGCATGATTTCCTTCCTTAGAGTATTGGATACATAGGTATCAATCAATCATCAAAGGGGTAATTGAGGTCAACTTAACCTATTACACTCCCCTCTTTTTATTAAATGTTTTTAAGTTATCAAAGTGCTCTAAGGGTCTTAAAAACAAGAAAAAACAAATAAAAAAAATATGTAGCCAAACCTTGAATGGAATATCTTTGATTTCTCAATATTTAAAAATGTATAAAGTGCAGTGATCAATTTTTACACATAGTTAATAATTATAATTTTGAAGTTTAAAGACTCAGGCGTACTATATTACTATCCACCTATAGTGGACATGTATATAAATTTATTCTAATTCTACCTCTAATTTATCATTTCTAAATTCCTAATTTTTATGTCTTTTCCATTTAAAAGGTTATCATAGTCAACTAAGATAAGTCCACAATTAATAGACTAGAATGAACTACGTCACCATCCACTTACAACAGACCTATCCAAATTTTGTTTATGTTCCTGATTTTGATACTGAGCTTGCATAGTAAATAAATTTTCTAATTTACGCTTGTAGATATTCAGAATAGTCAACAAAAATCAATGTTGAAGCTAAGTATATTCCTTGTTATTATTTTCCTAAAATGACAAATTTCCATAGACAATCAAAATAATTTAGAGTATAAAACATGTAAGATGATTAGGATTTCAAGGACATGTTTTAGCAGTGTTTTGTTTTGGTTTATTGTATTTTAACACATTATTTTACTAATTGAATTATCACATACTAAGTTATTTGTGAGGCCATTATAATGAATCTTTTTATTAGTTTAATTATATTTTTGACACTAACTTATATTTTCATTGGCACACCTAATTTTCATGCACTATGTAGTATTCACACTCCATTGCACTCATTTCAAGATTACATGATTGAAAATCTATTGAATCATGTCAAGTATTAAAATGTCATTGTCTATGCACCTAAAAATGATCACTCCTCTTCGTGGAAATATTTTAAATTGCATGATTATGAGTTATTTATAAAGTGAAACATATCTTATTCATGATGCCATGTATTACTACATCATATCTTTGCATCCTTGTAACTCTTGTACCTTAAAACCATAAGAATCCAAATAACATGATTTTGAGTTATTTATAGGACACCCCATGTTACAACTATAGTATATTTCATCCTTTTAACATCAAATTTCACATATTACTCAACTTCAATGGCTTAGACTAAATTTTAAGAACTCCATAAAAATAAACCAAATAGGAAGTGTCATGCATCACAAATTTTTCAACCTCATTACTATGCATAACATGCACATTCCAAACAATCTTGAGGAGAAATGACAACTATGTGATTTCAAATAAATAAAGTGGAGACACATGTCACTATTCCATTCGTCATGGCCCTCACAATTTCAAAATAATTCACAAGGGTTAACTATGATGAGAGTGAAAACTAAACATAGGGTGTAATGTGTCCATTTTTAAAGACCTTGTACTAGTACATAACCACCATTAATAAGTTCAATAATTTTGAGACTAAGAACTTGATAGAGAATGACACATGGAAATTTTGGGTGTATTATTCTACAAAGCCATAAACTAAAGCCTAAAATTAAAAAATAATTTAAAAATACATCTAAATAAATGCAAAATTCCACTTTTCTCATTTAATACACATGAACATGAAAATTTAATTTTTCATCCTAATATTTAAGGTGAAAAAATAAATAAATTTGATTCCATTTTTAATTTTCAAAGAGATTTTTAGAGATTATAGATCCTTCCAATTTACAATGTTTTTTGAAGAAATCATAAAATCCATAACCAACATGGGTGATTACTAGTATTACCTAGATTTTAATATTAGTAGGATAGAAGGAGTCTTAATGTATCCTCTAAGATTACCCATATATGTTTTTGACAAGATAGAAAAATATGAGAATTATTACCAAATTCTCCTTGGAATTTTTGGAATATACAAGGAGAATACAAATATTTTCAAGTCATGGCATGCATTGCACATAGTTATAACTCACTAGTCTTCCTTTAATTTTGATGACCATTATTTAACATAATGGGATCCTAGGGGTTATATGAAAGCACATATCAAGTCACTCAAGGGAAAGTATCAATAGTGTATAATCATGACCCACATCCCCGTGATTGGGTGTTCATTAAAATTGAGGGTGATGAATATGTAAAGATAAAGATGCATGATATAGGCATTATAATATCACCTCCAAGGCTTGAGAAACTACAAGAATTATAATAAAGTCCAGATACATCCATAGTTCATGATGACACTTTGAGAACATATGCACACCTAAGGATTACAATGTTTTAGGGACTCCCTCCTCCTACTATTTCTCAAAAAGGAATTTTAAAATAAGATCTAACTCAATCCATTTTTTGGATTACTATTTATTCTTATTTTGTTGAGATTATTGATAAACCACCTGATAAAACAAGTGTTGAATAAAAAATGGTGATTCTTCTTGCTTCTCATTCTATGTCCCCACTAGAGGATACTCTAATTGACACTCATTGATTAGTTCTTCAAGCATAATTTTTGATGTTTGTTATTCCAAAAAGGTTATTTATTCTCCTTCAATTGAGATTATTGATAATCCATATGATAAAACAAGTGCTAAATAATCAATGACAACTCCTAATTTTCCTTCTTTGCCCCCATTAGAGGATGCTCCACTTGACACTCCTTTATTGGTTCCTTAATTATAATTTTAAACCTTATTTCTCCTGAAAAGGTTTTTTACATACCAAAGAATTTACAAGGAAATTAACACCAATGAATTCAACACAATGCCCTTAAGTGTCTTTGGCTCATGTTGATAGTCAAGCTCAGTGTATCACTTAATTAAAATTTTCTTCTCTCCCTAATATCATGGAAATAATAAATCCTTTTTTTATTTCTACATAAATAATATATAGGCAAATCCCTACAAAGGAGACACAAATATCTACAATGTCAATAGTGGATCCCTTGAATATATTGCATACATATAAGATTACTATTATGGCATAGTTATATAGAATTATTTTTTATTATATATCAAATACAAAGAATACAAATAAGAAAGGGAAAATTGATATTATTTTATTAGACAAATCCAAATTTACTTGCCTCACAAATAAAAAACTATTCTTCTAACAATAATCACTACTTATTCATGAGTTCCATAGCCCACTTATATCACTACCATATAGATCCATATATCCACTAAATTCATAACCTTAATAATTTTGATCCACAATAACCATTCCAAGGTCCAATTCACTCCATTCATCACCATCTAAATTAGGCCCACCACCTATAACTTTTTCTATCTTTATGTCCCAAGTAGATGAGAATTGGACTAAAAGTATTAAGCTAGCCAAGGCCAAAAGAAAAGAAATGATAATATTCAATGGAATTAAGATAACTCTCAAATTAAAAAAAGACATATGGAAGATAAAAAGAGTGACCTAAATTAAAATATCCAAATGGGATACCCTACACTCTATGAGACAGAAGAAGATCTATTCACCTTGAAAAGGAAAAGAAAGGGTATACCAATTGAAATACATGAATTTGATAAAGACTCAAAGTCTATGATGGTCAAATAAAGGTTGTATAAGGGATGAAATAAAAATTAGATACTAGAAACTAAAAAAAATTAGTCCCTATGAACATAATTAATGAATATGAAAAGGTTTGAGAATCACTATATGAGATGTTAATTGATAATTGTCAAGTAAAGTTTGGTCGCAAAAGGTCAAAATATATCAAGATCATATTACTAGATTGGAAGTCAATTTGGGAAATTTGAGTAAAGTCAAATAAAAATATGTTTTTCCACTTGAAATTGAAGACATTTTTTAACATTACCATATGTAATTTTTTTTTGATGTATGTAAAGACTTCTTTATAAGAATGGTTAAATGATATGAACATAGTCCTCAATGATATTGATAATCATTAGATAAAATTTTGGATTTGTTTCAAGGTGTTGGATAATTTAATTATTTTTCTTTAGAAGATAAGTTGGATTATTTTGTTAAATTGACATCTAAGTTATCCAAATTTAAGATACAGTTCGAGGGAAAAGTTTTAGAATCCAATTATGGAGGTGACAAAAAATTTATTTATCTAGTCAGTTATGCTAAAGAGAAAATATAATGTGCTACATTGTGAAAGGAACACCTAACACACCATTAAAAAATGATGCAATTCTAATGGCCAAAATAACGTATGTGTTTCAAGATCAAATTATAAATATGATTGAAATAAATGAAATTTTATAGTCATGTGTAGTTGCCTTTCAAAATTAGAAATCCATCCCTTTCAAAGCTTCACAAAATAAAAATTGACAGAGGAGAAAATGTTATTTTTGAAAATATATTTATTTTCAAGCACTATAATATTTTTTTCATAATTTTTAACTTTTCTTTGAATGCAAAAAATATATTTTAACCTTTGCATGTAATTTTATTTAAAAATAAGATGGTGCCCATCTAGACCTATTTATACACATTGTATTTACCTCTTCAAGAGAGGAAGAATTTTAATAGAAGCTCAAAGTTATTTGGAAAGTTATATGAGTTTATTTGTATTTTATTCTCTCAATTTATGAATGGTTCATGAGATGTTAAGTTAATTAATATATTATATTTTCAAATGAGAATTACAAGTCAATTGAATGAATAATAGCTAGTTTGACTGATCTTGTGGTTAATACTTCTATCAAAGTATTGATTTGTGAATGAATGTGATAGATATATTTATCATAAGTAAAAATATTTATAGTTAATGACATAAGAAGTTTTTGAAATGTAATTACCTATCACTCCACACTATGTTCATATAAGTTTGAGTCACAACTAGAGATAGGTGGATATTAGTTAAAATCACATAGTGAATTTTATAAATTAATTAGTGTAAAAAAGATTTATCTTATTGGTTAAAAAAAAAAATTCTATGCCTTATTTTCTTAAAATTTTATATTTATTTTTATCCAAGTATCTTCTATACCAATAAATTCAATGTGAATATCCATTTTAGGATAGTTTTTCTAGATTTTAGATAGGGATAATCAATTGGTAAGAATAATCTTCATAGGTAAACAACCACTTTGTTCAACTACTATTCCACTATGTGTTTATTTACAAAATTAAATACCTATAAATAGTTCCTTAGATTACACGTTATAATACTAAAATTAGAGACAAATTTTTTATCATTCTATTGGGTGGGTCATTAAATTGTATTGATAATTTTAATAGGTGCTATAAGGAAGGAAAAAATCTCATGATTTCCCAAATTTTTGTATCGAGTTAAATCACTCTAGAGATCCATACAATATTAACTAGGTGAAACTCTAAATCATTCCTAGTTTTTATTCAATCATTAGAAGTACATAGGAAGTAAATATATAACAAAGGAAGACCCAAAATTTCATGCACCCAACCAAGTTCACTAGTTAGTATTAATTTTAAACCTTTTATACCAATGGTTATATGGTTAATTAAAATAAAAATTAATTTCTTAGGAGACAACAATGATCTCTCAAGGAATCATGAGAGATACATTCCTTAATTTTCTCCCATTGGATCTAAAATAATAGAGGAACATAATACAACCTTCAAATTATCTCTCAAACTCTTGAATTTAGAACATGAAGATGTTGATTGTAGACTTTTTCTATTTTTATTAATAAATTCTACTTATAATTAGTTTCTTAATCTACCAAAAAATTCCATCTGTAATTGGAATAAATTTGAGTTCACTTTCTTAACATGGTATTGAAAAATGATATATCCTTGCATTCTATACAACCAATTTTTTAGCATGAAAAAATAATGTCATGAGTTCATTATAGAATTCAACACAAGAATACATAACATGTATACATGGATTTGTGAACATGTCAAACTAATGATCCTTTGGCCCTTGAGATATACAAAAATTCATTAGTCTCCATGAGATTTGTTTTCCTCAAACAAACTACATAAGGAAATGATTTAGCACATGTGTATTACATCAACAAACAATTTAACCCACAAGGATTCTTTTTTCCAAATATATATCCTAATATGTTGATGCTCATTATAATTTCCAATGCAAATTAGAATGCATCTTTTTTTAGTTTACCTCTAGTTAACAATGTGTTTCCATTAAGACAAATCAACCAAAATTAACAACATAGTTTTTTTAATGATCAAACTAAAACCATGAATCAAAACCAAGCCTTGATTCTTTCCACTAATAACACACAAACTATAGATCAAGAATCCATGAAAGTATAATTAGATGCAATTTAACATGTAGTTCCAAATATCTGTTAGGGAAGTCCAAGAACAAACACACTTGTTCTGATTCTTTTTGTTGGATCTTGCTCCTCAGAAAGAGCACAATATGATTACCAAATATAAGCAATTATAAATGCGGAAATAACCAGAAACACAAATAGCTAGAATTCACCAATAGCACAGAATATGAGAGACAATACACTATTTTGTATTAACACTTTACAGAAAAGAATACAACAAAGAGCCGCCACACTCTTTCACCTTACAGAGGTTTGCCACACCTCAAGTGTACAGTAATTCTTCTCACACAACACTCTCCTACACAAAAAATGGTCCCAACAACCAACTCACAAACAGAATTGGTGTTCAACTCTCCAACTAGTCAGTAATAACCCTGCCAGTTCACCAAGCACTCTAAAGTACTTCAAGTTGATCTCCCATGAACCTGCAACCTGTAATTCAACAGACCATACTCACATGTAGATCCCCTATGAGCTTGCAACAACCTGTAACTCAATGATCTTACAAATGGAAGCAACTTACTTGCCTTCCTTTCTATCTCATACATATACAATACATGCCAGTGGGTCTATAAATAGATCCCTAACTTAAACACTAACTTAGACTCTTAATTTAGACAATTATCCTCGTAGCCAAAGACTCTAACTGGCCTTTACATGCAAACACTTTGTTCACTTAACTAACTGTCTGTGTAACGAGCAGTTCTGGAACACACAGGCGACCGACGTCAGTCCCTGCTTGTCTGGTTCTGCCGACGTCGGCCGACTCCCTGTCGTCGCTGGTGGCTTTCTGCACTGGTCACGATCGACATCGGTCCTGCTGCCGACGCCGGTTCTCCTAGAACTCAGCAACCTTCTTGTTCCTTCTATTTGTAAAGAGTTGAAGCTTTTAGCTCCACAACTCAATAATATCAACAATGAATTTCTAAATCTTCAAAGATAGGTAGGAAACCTTGAAAAATATAATAATTATTTCAAATACACTTATTTGAGGTTTAATCACCAGAAAAATTATCCTAAAAACCCTGAGCCATCACTAAACAAACTCTTTGAAATTAACATTTGTTAAGTAGATTTGATCAATTAATGTAGACTCATAATACTACTTAGCATGGTGAACTTGAATGCATTGATTTTTTTAATTTTTTTTAAAAGGAAATTTAAGGATATGAGGTTATCCTAAATCATTACACTATAGATAACACCTCTAATTAATCTAAAACATCTTTAACACATAATATGACTATGATATTGTAAACATTTAATTTACCTGATATAGATGATAACAAGTATGAGAAAAACATAAAGTAAATCCACACTTTCAAAAATATCAATGTAAAATATATGCATTGATAAGAAAGACACAATAACCCTTCAAAAATTCCAACCACCAAATAATGTTATTATTCTTCATGATCTAAAAGTTAACAATGATCCGCTGCCCTTGAAATACAATGATCAATTTCTTAATACTAACATATAACATGTTTTAAATAAAGGAGTATATAATATATTAAATATCATGAATAAAAATAAGGAAAATATTACACTAAATGAATAAGCTCAGATCACAAAATAAAAATATTTATTATTAAAATCATTAACTGAAAAGCCTACTTAAAAAAGAAAAAGACTTCATGTGCAAAAATATTGATCCATAAGACCAAAACTAAACTTCATCCATTCATTCTTACTATAATTATTTTTGGGAAAAACATACATAGCTATTTGGTTGATTCAAGAGCCTCAACCAGTGCCATATTAGTTAGCATATGTAGAGAATTGGGTCTAAAACTAATAAAGTTTGATAGGATTGTAGTCAAATTAGATAAATCAAATGTCAATGTGGTTGGTGAATTATTGAATGTATACATGCATTTAGATATATGCGAAGGATATATATATATATATATATATATATATATATATATATATATATATAAAAAGGTATTTTAGAATTTTATGGCATGTTATTGAGTTGTGATTAGTTCTAAATGCTTAATAGATATATGACTATTGCTTTTTCACATATGTGGTTGTTTTGAAGGGGTTTAACCAACAAATTTAGGGTATAAAGAGAGATTAAAATGAAATACATGATCATTGAGTATAAATTTAAAAATGAAAGAGTGAATTTCATTTCATTAGAAATTGGACTTTACACTCTCACAACTAAATATGCTTCCAATAAGGATAAAAATGTTGATTCATTTGGATTGTAGACCATTAATTTTGATGGAGCCAATTATAAATAGGGATCTAGTGTAGGGATTTAATTAGTTTAACCTCATAAAAAATAATACCTAGCTTCATATTGTCAAAAATCTCCTTACACTAAACATCTTATCGAATATTAATATTTAATCCTTAGTTTGCAGTTCACTTTGAATCATGGTGTGAAATAATTAAATATGTTTGGGGATTAAAAAATGGTAGTCAACCAAGTAAATAATAAATTATAGTGGAATCTATCATATTTTAAGAAGTATAAACCAAATTGAATCATTCAATGATTTCAATATTTATCTATTCCTAGGAAACAAAACCAAATTAATGATTCTTTGGCAAGCTCAACTAATTTTTTTTTCCCTTGAATGAATATAAATTGTAGAAGTTTTCAATTTAACTAGTTACATGTCCTTATAATCCTAAAAAATGTTTATAATTTCTATATGTTTAAATATGACCAACAAATTATCTAATTATGAATAATTTAAATGTTTTTTAATCACAAATAATATATGAAAAGGATAAAGAATTCTTTGTAGGAAATGAAATTTAAAATGACGTGATTATGTAATTAAAATAAAATAATATTCCAAAAGAATGGTTTCATTGGAAAGGATGTTTGATTTTGTTATGCATGTAGAAAAATCTATAAAATTAGATCCGACTAAAAATAAATAGGCTCCTATTAATTTAGGAACCAAAAAAAAAAATCCTTAATATGTTAACATTGGCCTAAGTTTCTTTAAAATTGAGAAAGATGAATTGAAATATCTTCTCTAGATATATAAAGATGTGTTGCATGGTCCTATGACAAATTGAAGATATTTGATCTAAGATTAATCATTCAAACTATTAAACTTAAGGAAGGACAACATCCTTTTAGATAAAGACAAAGACCAGCCATTCCCATATTAGAACCCATCATACATGAAAAATTTCAGAAGTTGTTGGTAGCATTAATCATTTTTCAAACTAGACACTCAACATGCATTTCCAAATTAGTGCTTGCCCATAAGAATAATGGATAGATTAGATTTTGTGTTGATTCTTCGTAATATTAACAAAGCATCAAATAAAAAAAATTATCCATTCCATCATTATACAAAGTAATTAATATCATTAGTGGCTCTAAAATGATGTATGTTTTATAAATATTTGAAGTCTTTAATTAGGTTTTAGTAAACCAAGAGGATAGAATTAAAAAAATTCACGATTAAGTGGGGACTTTTTTTTACAAGAACATACCTTTTGGTTTGATAAATACAAGTGCAACCTTACATCCTACCATATATTTACATTTTCAATGTTTGGTTGGTAAATGTATCATTATTTATATGGATGATGAATAATTTTGAACACATAAATCATTTGTAGAGAGTTTTTGATAGATGCAAAAGGTATGATATATCAATGAATATAATTTTTTTTTTTTGGAGTAATATAAGGTAAGTTTTTAGGTCACATTATTAAAAATTAAGGTATCAACTTGATCTAAAAAGAGCCAATGTAATTTATAAAATTCAATTACATAATAACAAGTAGAAAATGAAACCATTCTTTGGTAAAATTAATCTTGTATGAAATTTCAGTTTTGGTTTTATTGAGATTTTAAGTTTTAAGACCCTTAAATTTTACATCCAATATTAATTAGTCTAGATTTCACCAATTTTTTTTACATATATTCTTTTCATTTGGCCATACCATTGTAGGGGTATTAATGCAAAATATGAATGACTAAAAACATATCATTGCATTCATAAGCGTAAATTTTAAGGATGACGAACTCAAGTGTCTTGTTATCGAAAAATAAGTTTACACATTATTCAAATATATAAAAAAGTTTAGACACTTCATACTGCACAAGAAAGTTTATGTTATTGTTATAGACCCTGTTGTAAAGCTCATGTCAAGACATAATGAACTAGGATAATGTTGAAGGAAATAAATGGCAAAGATTAAAGAATATGATTTAGATATCAAGCTAAAAACATTCGTATTTGATTAAAGGATTAAAAAACTTATGACTAAAATAAATCATAGAATTATTGTGATGCAACTAGATCAAACTCATTTTTCTATTTAAATGATTGATATGACCATATAAACCAGTATTTACTACATGGAACTTGTCCTCCAAAATTGAATAAAGAAAATATATGAGAACTAAAGTTGGAAGAATTTTATTTAATGATAAATAAAGGTGTCCTATATACAAATAAATATGAAGGGATTTATCCTTTTTCATATCCAAATAAGAATCCAAAGAAATCATTAATAATATTCATGAAAAAATGGGCAATGGAAATGCTTATTATTTTTTATTCTCTTTCATAAAAAATTAACACGATCATATAAATCATTATCTTATTAATTAAATGACATATAATTTTATACATAGGCATCTCCTATAAACTAGGAGTTTATGCTTATCAACAAAACCCTAAATTCACTCACAAAACTCTATTAAGTCTCCTAGAATCTTTCACAAGCCTTTTATTTATGTACATATTTATTATAAAAATATAATCATGACTAATATCTAATCACATAAAAATATTAATGTGAAAACTAAATATAATATTCTTAACATTCCTCCCCTTAGTACGAACATGGTATAAAATATCTCATTTTAAAACTATAGCATGCCACCTCCAGCTGTTCATGATCTTGATACATGTGTCATTGCATAAATCTTTAAAAATATATTATCACAAGTGGATTTTATGGATGGATACAAAAACAATCCAAGTATGAATAGGGACTGACACTTCTATTCATCCTCCACACCTGTACATTGGTGGTTTTAAAAAAGTTTCAACAAATGACCTTTACAAATAGTTTTACATAAAATTCTACCAACAAATTTTACAAGCAGCATGATTGCTACAACAATCTTTGATCAATACTCTACTAAATTTTTACATCAAGGTATTACATTTAGAATTGATCACTTATTATATCATAGGAAAACATGAAAAAATTGAAAAATATTGAAACTAAAAAAATGAGGATTAAGTTTTAATTCTCATCTTATTTATCCACTGCATACAATCACTACCACTCGATAATCATAATATTGACACTGAATACCACCCTTGGATTTCACCAGTTTGACATATATATTGATGTCACTAATGTCACATGTGGTCTCTAAATTAGTGATTGATTCAAGGTCATTGAATGTCCTCTAACCTCTAATGCCTCAAACCTCTTGTTAGATGCTTCTTATTCAACAAGTTTGCTTTTGAGGCTCATTTTTATGTCAACATAAAATATTCATTAGATGTCAAGTTCTACCAAAAATTCATACATTATAATAATATTTTCTAATTTTGAATATTTTGAAATACAATAATTTTATTGACTTAACATGATAATAAATACCTATAATTAATTGGACTTATCATAACACAACTTATTTTTAAAATTATATTTGATATGATTTTATTGACTAATAACATGAGACCTAAACCATATAACAAAATATATCTAAAATAAAAACAAATTACCAAACTATATTAAAATAAATAATCATAAAATATAAAAATACTATTGTTATATAGAAATAAAATAACAAACACTTTATTAAAAAAATTAACATTATATTAAAACTTAAAACCAAATAATTTATATATCTAAATGTAACAACTACTACAATATCATAATTACTAAAACATATGTGCATGTAATCCTAAAACCAAAAAACAATTTAATGCAAAATATGACATATCAAATTCACAAGGAAAGACAAAGATCATGAGAGAAACACAAAATGAAAAAGTACTTGGATGGCATGCAAGCATGAAGTGTCAAAGATACATGAGGGGAATGGAATGGCACACATCATGAAATAAGCATTATTTGACAAATAAATTATTAGGTTTATGAAGCAACTTGGATTTCATCCAACAATAGAATGGGTTGGACATCCAAATTAACTAGTATGATATTGGAGTAGGTTACAATTTATATATGAATAAATTTGAACTATTAGGTCACTTATAATCTAAGGTTATAATTGATTTATTTATTTACTTGTTTATTTTCTTTTTAAGTGTTTAACTTAGTTAAAATTTGTTAATTGGTTTTTACAATCAACCATCATAATCTTATTAAAGTTTATGATGAATCATATAAATATTTTACCTCATTATTCTTATTCTTACCACTATCAATATTATCAAAGTTTGGTTTTTTAAGGAGGAATGAACATTGAAAGAATTTAAAAGCCTAGTTTCTTATGGAGAAGTGAAGGAGAAAGAAAATAGTCAACAAATTACTCATTCCTTGTTTCAAACTTGTATGGCACTTGAATTCTTGTTTAAGAATCTTATATAGCCTCTATCAAAGCTTAGAATTTACAAATGCAACAACATGGAAGAACAATGACAATTTATTTTTTATTTATTTATTTTTGGGTCAAAACCTCCGAAAAAAATAATTTGACATCTATACATTGACATTTTTTTTTGTCTTTTATATCAAATAAAATTAAATGATTCATAACCAACATGATTTGAAGACATGGATTTGAATTGAATGGAAGAATGTAAGGGATCTAGTAATACACTACATTTTCATATCATGGCTGGGATGGAAGTGAATATAATTTTTTTATGCACATTGATAAATTAGAATTCAAAATTTCCTTTTCTTTTGAAGAACAAAAAAGTCAAAGCCTTAGAATCTTTAATGATTCAAACATCAGGGGTGACATGTTAGAATAAGTTTCCAAAGTCTTTCAAAACCTAAAATATGTGTGGAATCTACCAAAGGCATAATGTTTCCTTTTTACATGTCAAGAAAAAATATTTAATAATAAATTATTATGAAAATATTTTTTTAAAAAAAAATTTACATTTGCCAAACCTAATGATATCTATAATATTTTTCCTTTATATTTTAAAGTTGGTTGATGGTAAGTTAGTTGAAACTAATTTTATTAGTCACTTTCCAAAAGGGAGTTGAAGGGTTCAAAACTCATTCAACCAATATTTTGATCAAATTTCCTTTTAAATTTATATGAAGATAAATTTTAGAGTTATAAGGGTTTAATAAGAGATCTAAAGTATAATTGTTGCATATTTTTTTGACAATTCCTAGAATCATAAAATTGTAATCATAATCTATTTGGTGGGTAAAAGCTAAACCCTAATAACATTTTTTGATTGTTTTTTTAATAACATCATAGAAATAATTATAAGTTTAATCTTTGAAAATGGAAGATTAACACCCAAAAACTACAAAAAATGGAGCTTACACATGGAAAATACTATCATATTTAATGATTTGTGGGAACTAATGGAGAAAGAAAACATGCCGTTCACTGAAGTTAAAAAATTGATTGAGTTCTAAAAGCATGATAAACATTCCCTTGATTTTTTTAAATAATCATGTTCAACTCAGATGATTATACATATTTAATCCATTAAAAATAATGCTTAGAAATATTAGAAATCATTAACACACACTCTCTCTCTCTCTCTCTCTCTCTCACACACACACACACACACACACACACACACACACACACACACACACACACACACACACACACACACACACTCACACACACACACACACACACACACACACACACACACACACACACACACACACACACACACACACACAAACACACACGACAAATAACATGCCTATAAAAAATTGACCTCCCAATGTTGTAGTTAAATAACAAGCTTAGCATTGAAGAAGATACGTCTGAATATCTATCCCACATGAAAACTCTAAAATAATAGTATTGTACTATAGGTGGAAAGACAAATGATCACATGACTATATACTGAAAATTGAATGGCCTCAATTATACTTATATCAACTTTATTGAAATATTTTAGCTTAGTGATAATCTCAATGGAGTAAAATTCAATTCTATTTGTGAATTAATCTCTCAACATGAGTGTCAATATGTAAAGAATAAAACTTAGCCAAGAGAAGTTGCCTACTTTAAAAAGGTTGGGAAACACCAATTCTAAAGAGGACATGGTCCAATTTTTTTTTTGAAAATAGTCTCTAAAAATTTATACACAACAATCTTATTGATAATCTCAAAGACACCCACATTGACACTCCTCATGCCATTATCCAAATTCCTCCAAACACAAACATCACCATAATCATTCTTCTAAGTATAGTGGTTGTAGTAGTGACTCTTAATCTTATTATTCTAAAAAACACTAGAAAGAACCAAGATGTAATAAATGTGGTGTAATTGGCCATCTTATAGATGTATGTCCTTATCGATGACCCTACTCTCCCCACAAAAGTAAAGATGAATCAAATTATGAGAGTGCCACTTTAATGGCAGATCTTATAGATACTCACACTATTTAGGTTATTATAAAATTTCCTTTGATCAAGAACCATTTTATATGGCCAAGTTATATGGTCTTGATAGACCTGATAACCTATTTTGATTGATCAATCATTTACCCATCTTGTGCGAGCCACTAGGCTCAAGACTAGGATCTATTATAGTAGTAATTTTTGGCCTGTGTTCTTGCTTTCTTATAGTTTTAGATGTAGAGGCTTATGTAGGTCGATGTAATTGGATAAGCCTTAATCATGTTATACTATAATATGATATAGATGATCATAAGGGATGATTAGGCCTTGAACATGTTCATCAGCTTTCATGCCAAAACTCATAGGGTCAAATTTTTTATGAATCAACATCAATTTCGATCATTACCATTAGGTATAGTTCACTAGTTACCACTGTATTAGAGTTTCTTTAAAGAATTCAAAGTCATTGCTATAGTTTTTTCATCTTCTATACCCCTTTGGATCAAGGGGGAGTTTTTTTTGGGTCATTTATGATCCAAGGTTATAGTTAGTTAGTTTATTTACTTGTTTAGTTTCCTTTTGGATGTTTGGGTTAGTTAAAACCCATCAGTTGTTTTTTACAACCAAATATTGTAAGCTTATAAAACATTAAGATGAAACATATAAATATTGAATGCATATATTGAATAAATATTTTACCTTATTCCTCCTATTCCTTGCACGATAATGCATATTCTTGGGAGGAACATTCTAAAAGAATATGGAGATATTATTCGATGTCAAAGTGAAATTTTAGTGTAAATACTTAGATTTACTATTACACACCATTATATTGAAAAAATAGAGATTCATAGTAGAGATGTGCATTGAGAATTGATACTTCAATAATTGATTTTTGTTTGTTCCTTATCAATGTCTTGAAAGAGCCATGCCATCAAATGTGGAAGATGGCATAGTTGTGTTTATTCAAAACGTACGTAATATTGGTCCAAACAAAATGGATTTGGTAGATGAAAATAAATATATAAGAATCAAGGATTAAACCCAAGGTGGTGTGGAAATGATTGAGATGCATAAAAAACCATTGATATTAACCAAATAAAAATATGGTGGTATCACCACCAATGGATATAGCAGTGAACAACAAATTTCTACATTTCAAGCATCTAAACCACATGAATTTCATCAATTAGATCTCTATATAGAAAGCACCAAATACTCCTTTTGACATTTATACCACATTACCTCTATGTGAATCCTCACACTTCTCACCTTACACATAAAAAAGTTTACTAAAAAAAATTAATTATTAAAAAAAAAAATTACAAACTACTTGAGCTAAAGACACTAAGATTTCAAATAATAGTTACCATAAGTGGGGAAATAAAGTCCTCAATCATCCCATTCAAAGTTAGTTCATTATCACAAGAACATAATGAGAATATAAATTAGATACCAAATATTATTTTGGTATAGATTTGATAAAAAATTAACTCAATAAAATCATGCGTTATATTTTTCATAATATGACATATATTTTTATCCATAGACATCTCATACAAACTAGGATTTTATGCCTATCAACAGACACCTAAATTCACCCATAAAACTCTATCAAGACTCCTAGAATATATCACAATATTTTTATCTATGTAAATAATGATTACTTATCTACGTACATAATTATTACAAAATATACTCTCACAAATAATATCTGCTCACATAAATAACAATAATGTGAGCATTAAACATAATATTCATAACACTACTTCTAGTTATATAATAACACACAAGATCTTATTAGCAAGTTATTATTGGTCTACAATTTTAAAATATATACATAACCCTACAAAAACATGTTGTGAATACTAAACATTTTATAGAAGGGAAGAGCATGTAACAATGTCATTAAAATTAGTAATTTAAAAGTGTCCCTTTGCTCAATCGAGACTGGATTTTATTGGGGTGATCAATCCCAATTCCTTCAAAGGTCAGTTTTATTTTAATAGTAATTGATTACTATAGAAAATGGATTGAAGCCATTTATACAAAGAAAAACATAAAAAATAATTCATCAAATTTCAAGAAGAAAATATAGTCACAAGGTTTGGGACACTATTTTCCTAGGTCTATGACAGTGAACCTAATTTTCAATCATAAAAATTATTGAGTGGGACTATTTTAACAATATTATACTATTTTTTTAATCTAAATATCATCCACAAGGGAATGGCATGGTTGAATCTAAAAATAATGATTTGATTGATGTAATCAAGAAATTTGTAAATAAAAAATTAAAAGAATGGAATTTACTCTTGAAATATGCACTATGGGAAGATGGAACTAGATACAAACAAGCACTCAAATATTCACCATTTATCCTAGCTTATGGACACAACCCTATGTTTCCAATTATAGTGAGGATCCTAACCAATTAATTCACATAATATTGTATGAACCAATTGGTTAGGATCCTTAGTGTAATAAGAAACATAAGGTTATTTTTTGCACATTCCTTATTTTTTTACTTGAGGAACATGAAGGGTTAGGTCAAGTTTGGTAGGAGGCTAGTCCCCTTCACAAGCAAAACAAAATTTATTTGTCCTTACTTATTTTCTCACTTGTACTCCTCATGGACATATTTTTTGTGGTAACTAAGGTTCATTTTGGGGAGCCATTTTTTGGATAAAATTGGTGAATTTTGTGTAATTTCAAGGACCACACAAGCTCTAAATTATGTTTGGAATTGGGGGCTCTATCCCTTGACCCTATTTGGAGCCGTGATCCATAGACCCCTACATTGTGGCCCCTTGTTCATTATTCCCAGTGTAATTTATTCTGAGTGTCAAAGATTAGAGGGTGAGGTTCTATCTAATAGGTGGTTAGATCCCATCACAATAACATTTTATATGTCTTGTTAAGATTTACATAGGGATCCATTATCAATAGAGTCCGAAATCCCTCTTATCTTGTTTAAATTATAACTTGTATTGTTTTATTTGACATCACAAACACTATTTTTTCATGGAAGCTTACTCAATTGATTCCAACATCCAACACTTGAGCATGATATGTGCTTGAAAATTTTATGGGGGTATTAGTTTATTGTCTTGGGGTTGTTATGGGTCCTACATCATCTTTTATGCACACATTAAGTTTCTATGACTTACATGCCACTTTAGTGTCATTTACAAAGATAACTCTTGTATTTATGGATGCAATGTCAACTAATCTTGACATCCATTCATTGAGTGTATATTGTAACTTTTGTAATGATTTTTATCACTTGTGTGGAACTATTTTTAGCCTAGTCTGAAGTCTATCTCTTGAGCGTCCAATTTTGCTTATCGACTCCTTACATAATTTTCTCATTATTAGATGCATCTCAACTGAGTTTTATGTCCTCACACTAATCATGCTTTATTATAGTGCATTAAGGGGTCATTACATGTTAATTTGTGTAGTGTTTTCTCATTGTACTTTCTTGGTGTCTCTACTCTCAACGATGTTGACTTCACTTTAGATATACTTGTGGATGAATTTTGATTCTACACTAGTGGCTATTCTTAGAAATACTAACTATGATTCTTGGAATGTGTACATAGAACACTTGATCAATAAAAATTATCATATTCCATTCCTAAATGGACATATTTTTGCTCCCACTAATCTTTTTTAGTAAAATAAGTGGGCTAATTCATGTGACAAGGTTCCTAGTCACTTATTGGTTACATGTTTCCATAGATCTTCATTTCCATGTGGAGAATACATAGTTTACGTACATTGTTTGGATCATTATTCAGTCTATTTTTAGATATATTATTAAGATTTATATCACTTATCCTCCTTTTGTCTCTTTGGAGACTATTGTACTCTCTCCTCCTTTTATTTCTTATGATGACACATTCCAGATGGACAATGTTGTTCCTTCTATCAATCCACCATTATAGGATGAGATTATATAAAAACTTAGCTATCCTATTGAAGATTATACATTCATTCCTATACAAGATGTTAGTATTATAAATCCATCATATATTTTCACTTTGGAGGACTCTACTATTTTTAGTGAGAGTACACTTTTTGAGAACATCAATGATTCATATCTTCGTTTGGATTATCCTTATTCAGTTGATGAGCCATAATCCAAAATTCACATGGGAATTATTTCAGTGAATGTTCCATGTCCTTATTTTGATAGGTATACTTTAGTGGCATTGCATTAAATTCTTTTGCACAATCTTACAAGACCTATGACACACATCATATTTGGACCACTTTCAGATATCTATGTATTGTTGCATTCATCTTCCATTGAAGAATGCATAGAATTTTAGTGCACACATTATGTTATTCATTTGGTAAAGGGAATAATAAAATTATTAGATGCACATAGATATTATTTAATCTTTATGTAGAAGATATTTTTATCGACATTAGTCATCTTGTGAGCTTTACTTGGAGTACTGGATACTTCAACATCATCTTTAGTGGGGTTTATTATCCCTATCTTGTTCTTTTCTCTCTTTTTTTGGGGGAGAAAGGTGGGATGGTTTCCTATGTATTTTCTCATTTTTTCCACTTTGTGAGAGTTTATTTTTACATGGGTACCTCATCAAGCTTAGTTGTTGAGACCCATTTCTTTTTACCCACATAAGCTATACTTATGGGGGGTGTTAGTGTAGGGTGTTTATTTTACTCATATTTATTATTGTGGATTATTAAATACACATGCCACATGGGTCATTCCACCTCACTTAAAATTTCTCTACATTTTTGGGATATACTTTATTAGGTGTACATGTCATAGGGAGTTACATTTGATTTCCCTATTTAATGAGTGGGAGTTAATCCTTTGACTAACTGTTCCATGTCTGGGGTTATTTTCTTATTATAGAACCTTGACCACTATTCTGTGGGGAGTTACACATTCAATCATATTTCTACATCTCACTTATTGAGTTATTCTTAATGAAAGTTTTAGTTTGGCTCAAATCTCTTTTATAATTTTATCATATTAGTTTAATTTGCTTTCAACTACATTGTGTTATGCACTTACTTGGCTTGTGTGATCACTCAATTGGTACATTCTCTATCTTTATAGACCTTGGATTCTACTACGATATTTCATGCACTATAAAATATTTAAACTTCCTCACACCATATTTCTAGACTTTATGATTTAAAACCTATCAAGACATTATAAATGTCATAATTTCTTTATCTACGCACCTAAAAATGATCTTAATTCCTCATAGAAGGATGATATATTGTAAGATTATGAGGTATTTGAAAATTAACACATATATTATTGATAATGCTAGATTATACCACCTCACATGTTCACATCTTCACAATTATTACACCTTTGTACCAAAAGCATCCAAGTTACATGCATTTGAATTATTCACAAAATTCCATGTGTCATGCCCACATCATCTCACATATTCAAAATCTCACTTTCACATATTACTAAACTTAAACACATTGGAAAAAATTCTAATAACTATGTAAAAAAAACCAACTAAGAAGTACCACACATCATTTTTCATAGCCTCTCCACCAAGCACAAGCCACACATTAAAAATAATCCCAAGGATATTTGAAATATGCATGATCATAAAGAAATAAAAATGAGATTGTCACTATTAAATTCATCATGAAATTAATAATTTAAAAGTAATTCACAAGGGAAAACATTTTTAAGAGTGTGAACCAATCACAGGGTGTAACATGTCTAATTTTAAGGACATTATTATAGTACACAATTGACTAACACCATTGATAATTTCAATAACCATGAGAATCCAAACCAATCAAAGAATGACACATGGATTTTAAAAGTTCATTCTTATAAAAAGTTTCAAACCAAAGTCAACAATCAAAATATAATGGGAAAAAGACATCCATATAAATGAAAAAGGCCAACTTTCATATTTAGTACACACTAATATAAAATTTTGGTTTGTCATCCTAAGATTTAAGGCAAAGACTTAAAAAAACAATTCTATTTTCATGTTAAAAGAGATTATCAAAGACTACATATCCTTCCAAGACACATAAAATTGACAAAGCTATCTTGGGCCTTTTAGAAAGAGGAAATTGCTACTCATATATGTTTATGAAAAGCTAATAGATTAGGAGATTACATACTAAATTATCCATGGAGTTGGTGGAAAATGAAATAATAAGAATAAATATCCATGGCCACCAATTCCATATAAGGTAGGCATAAGAATTTTAAATTTTTGGCTTGCATCGTACACATAGTTTTAACTCATTAGTATTCCTTTAATTTGGATGACCATGATTTAAGGCAATGGGATCTGATGGGTCAGGTGAAACCACATATCAATTCACTTAGGGGAAATTATAAATAGTGTATAATAATAATCCATATACCCATTATTAGGTGTTCATTAATGATAAGAGTCATGAAGATGTAAAGATAAATATTAAAACTACAGGTAGTCCACTCTCACCTCCAAGTCCCAAAAAACCATAAGATTTAAAATAAAGGCTAGATGCATCCATAGTTCATGATGAATCTTTGGGAACATATGAATATTTAATGAATAAAGTGTCTCATGGAATCCCTCCTCCTACTCTTTCTCAAATATTAATTTTATCATAAGAGGAAACTTAGTGCCCTGCTCTACCTACTATTCAGGTTCCTCTTTCTTCTCCTTTAGTTAAGGTTATTGATAATCCACCTACTAAAACAAGTGTTGTTAAAATAATGGTGAATCCTCCTACTTCTCTTTTTATTCCTCTAATAGATAGTGTCCCACTTGAAAATTTTCTATTGGTTCTTTAAGTATATGTTTTGACCCTTGCTTCTCCAAAAAGATTGTTCATATTACCAAAGTATATACAAGGTAGTTAGGACCAAGGAATTCAACATATTTTCATCAAGTGTGTGTTAATTGTGGTTAATTAAAATAAATATACTACTTATGGAGAATTTTACACTCACCTCGATAGTGTGACAAAAATATCTCCTTTGTTGGTTAAAACATCAACACTTGATAGGAAAGTTCCTACAAAGGAGACACTAACAGATCTAATGCCAATAATGAATCCCCTAAATATCTTTCCTTTGCCTAAGATCAATATTATGGTGAGGTTATATAATATTATTTTTAAGTGTATATCAAATTGAAAGGATCTAAAGAAGAAAGGGAAAATGACTACTATTATATTAGACAAAACCCAATGTTCTTCCCTCATTGCTCAACAAACTATTCCTCTATAAATCGTCACCACTACTTCCCTAGTTCCTTCTCCCACTCCTATCACTATCATTGAACCCACTATCACCATTACATGGTTCACTTATCTACATTAATAACCATATAAATTAGTCACACCACCTATAAATTTGTAGTCTCTATGTCCTAGGTAGATGAAAATTAGATTAAAAGTATTCAACTAGTCAAAGATAAAAGAAAATAAATGATAATAGTATATGAAATAGAGGTAAAACTCAAATTTGAAAATGACAAAAAGAAGCTAAAAAAAGTGAACTGAAGGAAAATAACCAAAGGGGAGGCCCCCACTCTCTATGAGACATATGAAGAGATATTCGTCTTGACAAAGAAAATAAAGCTCATGCTGGGTGAAAGAGATGAATTTTCTAAAGACCCAGATTTTGTAATGGCCACAATAGGGTAATTAGATAAGAAGGTTGTACAAGGGATGAAGCAAAAAATTTAATTACTAGAAAATCAAAAAAAAGTTTCAACCTTTGAAATAATTATTAATGATGTTGAAAATGCTTTGTAATTAGTATATGCACTGTTAGTTGATAATTTTCAAGTAAATATCAAGAGTGGCCCTTGGCAGAAAAAGGTTAAAATATATCAAGATCATAATTATAGATTTGAAGTCAAGTTTGAAAATTTGAGTAGATTTATAAATACAATATATTTTCCCACTTGAAATTGATGACATTGTTTAATATTGACATATGTCAAAGTTTTACTATGCATACGAAGACTTCCTTATAAGATCAATCAGATATATTAGTGTAGTAATTAATGCTTTTGATAATGCTATAGACAAGATTTTAATTTCAAGAAACTATCATAGGTTAAGTGAATGTAATTGGGGGGCCAAAGGGGGTCTTAAGGGGACATGTTTTTCTTGAAAAATAAAAAACTTCAACTTGTATGGATTATTTGAGACACCTACATTCAAAATTTGGAGCTGTCATAGGAACATGAATTGTATCATTTCAAGTCTAATTTCTAAACTATGATTTTTTTTTTGAAATGGTAAATTATAAATAGGTCAAACATAAATAATTTGAAGAGGTAGTAATATTTTTAAGAAAAAATTAGAGTAGACAACTTTTCATGCAGTTCATTTTTTAGCATCGTCTAGTTTTTTTTAAACCCTTTGATGGGAAGTTAGATAAGATCATCTAGTTTGCAACCTATATTTTTTTAAAATTAATTAATAAATATTATTTTTTATTAATTTCACAAGTCAATAGACCTTAAAATATGATCAATAATGTATAGATGACTGCGTGCCCCCCTAACTATCTCAAAAAATGTAAAAAATTGGATTTTTTTTTAATGTATATAGAATTAGGTCTAGTTTGCAACCCTACAATTTTTTTGGTTTGAGTCAAAGAATAAAAATACACATAAACAAAGGTGAACATGTATATTTGAGGCATATAGCATTATAAAAAGACTTACTTAGAAATAAATATAGATAAAAACCTTAAAGTAATAAAAACATAAAAAAGTCATAATTTATAAAGAAGAGAGTGTAGTCTATGTTGTAGTAATATTTTCAAGAAAAAGTTTGATAAAATTCATAGTGTTTAACATGTCTGAAGTTACATTTTTTTGTTTTTGGTCAATAACATGCATTTAAACTATGTTTTTGTAGGTCCATGCCTCAAGATTAGGAATCCAAGCCATTCCCAATCATTCAAGAATGTGTTTCAATATTCAAATATAAGAACTGTGTACATGGAATTACCATATACATGTAACTATTGTGTATGAAGAATATTTTACTATTAGTTATTAAAATTGCATACACAATATTATTTTTATAAAAGTGCGTACATAGAATAGTTTACTATTACATTGGCATGTATAGTATATAAATAAAATAAATATTTAAGTATAAGTTTACATATAGATAGGGACTTATAGTCTATTAAAATTTAATTTATATAATTTGAGGATGTTTTAGAGTGGTTTCAAACCTCTAGGAGCTATAATGCAAATTATAAGTTTTGGAGGATCCTATCATATTTCAGACTTAGTTAGATTCCAAGGTTTTAGACTTATTGATATTTTAGGGTTTCAATATTTCAAGGAGATATCATAGGAGGTATGAAGGATACATGAAGGGATATAGGTATGATATAATAGTTTGAGAAGAACTTTCATAAAGTGCCACAAGTTGATCCCACCCCATTCCCTTTGCACCCCTTAAGGTATACACTCTTGGAGAAATACATTGATGAGCCCCTAATGCATACATGAACCATCTAATGCAAAAATGCATTCACAACATGATTTCAAGTTATGGGGTATATTTATAACAATAATTAAAAAAAAACACATGCATCACTTATGTTATTTATAGATCTTGGATATTTTAGCTATATTTTGATAAATTTAAGCATTAGTCAATTAGGATAATTAGTTATGTGATTTAGGCCAAATTGAGCACTTTGAAACTAATTCTTAGTCTAAATAATGTTAATTGGGGATAAAACGATTGATTTAAGGTTTAAATAGTTTATGATTTAGGGTTTAGGGTATAGGGTTTAAGGTATATGGTTTAGGGTATATGGTATAAGGTCCAATTGTGAAGGAATTTAGGGCTAATTTGAGCTCGTTGAACCTACTTGTGACTAAAGAATGTGATTTTGGGAACAATTAGCCCCAAATCATCACATGTTGATATAATTAGTCAATTGGGGAAATGAGTGATGGAATTTAGGACAAATTAAGCCCTATGAAAATAATTATTACTCTAAAAGATGTTAATTGGGTCTAAATTTATTGATTTAGGGTTCAGGGTTTATGATTTAGAAATTATGCTTTAGGATTTAGGGCTTAGGGTATATCATATAAGGTTTAGGTTTTAGGATATATGGTCTAATTAAAAATATAATTAAAGCCAATTTGAGCTTTTTAAACCTATTTGTGACTAAAAAATTTGATTTTGGACTCAATTAGCCCTTATGTCATCATATATTAAAGTAATTAGTCAATTAGGGTAATCAGTGATGTAATTTGAGCCAAATAAAGCTGTGTAAACCTAAATTTTACCCTAAAGGATGCTAATTTAGGCTAAATAAATTGGTTTAGTGTTTAGGGATTATGATTTAGGGTTTAAAGTTTAGGGCTTAGGGTTTAATGTATATGTTTTAGAGTTTATGGTATAGGGTCCAATTTCAAAGGCAACTGGGGATAATTTAAGCTTATTCAACATATTTGTGACTATAAAATATGATTTTGGGCTCAATTAGCCTCCATTCCATCACATATTGAGCCAATTAGTTAATTAGAGTAATTAATGATGTAATTTTAGCCAAATTAATCCTTGTGAACCTAATTCTTAGTTTAAATGATGTTAATTGGGGCTAAAATAATTGGTTTAGAGTTTAAAGAGTTTATGATTTATGATTTTGAGTTTAGGGCTTAGGGTTTAAAGTATATGGTTTAGGGTCTAATTATAAAGGCAATTAGGGTTGATTTAAGATAGTTAAATCTAATTTTGATTAAAGAATGTGATTTTGGGCACAATTAGCCTGAATGTCATCATAAGTTGAGAAAATTAGTTAATTGGGGTAATAAGTGATGTGATTTAGGCTAAATTGAGCCATGCAAAAATAATTATTACTCTAAAGGATGTTATTGGGCATAAATTAATAGATTTAGGGTTTAAGGTTTAGGTTTTAGTGATTAGGGTATAGGGTATAAGGTTTAGATTTTAGGGTATATGGTCTAATCACAAAGGTAATTAAGGCTAATTTGAGTTTATTAAAACCTATTTATGACTAAATAATGTGATGTTGGACTCATTTAACCCTAATGTCATCATAAATTGATCCAATTAGTCAACTGGGGTAATTAGTGATGTAATTTGGGCTAAATTGAGCATTATAAACCTAATTCTTACTGTAAAGGTTGTTAATTTGGGCTAAATTAGTTGGTTTAGGGTTTAAAGTTTAGGGCATACTATTTAAGGTATAAGGTTTAGGGTTATGGTATATGGTCTAATTAAAAATATAATTAGGGATAATTTGAGCTTATTCAACCTATATATGACTATAAAATGTGATTTTAGGCTCAATCAACCCTTATGTCATCATAGATTGAGCCAATTAGTTAATTGGGAAAATTAATGATGTAATTTGGGCCAAATTGAGTATTGTGAACTTGTTTCTTAGTTAAATGATGTTAATTAGGACTAAAATGATTGATTTAACATTTAAAGACTTTACAACTTAGGGCTTAGGGTTTGAGGTACATGGTTTATGGTTTAGATTAGAAGATATAATCACAAAGGAAATTAGGGCCAATTTTAGCTCATTGAACCTAATTATGACTATAAAATGTGATTTTGGGTAGAATTATCCCCAATGTCATCACATGTTGAGATAATTAGTCAATTAGGGAAATAAGTGATGTAATTTGGGCTAAATTGAGCCCTATGAAAATAATTATTTCTCTAAAAGATGTTAATTAGGGTTAAATTGATTGATTTATGCTTTAGGTTTTTAAAATTTAGGGTTTAATACTTAGTGTATAAGGTATAAGATTTAGGTTTTAGGGTATAAGGTTAAATCATGAAGGCAATTAAGGCTAATTTAAGCTTATTGGACCTATCTGTGACTACATGATGTGATTTTGGCTCAATTAGCCCCAATATCATAAAAAATTGAGCTAATTAGTCAATTGGGGTAGTTAGTGATGCAATTTGGGCCAATGTCAACCTAATTCTCACTTTAAAGGATGTTAATTTTGGATAAATTGATTGGTTTAGGGTTTAAGATTTAGGGTGTAGGGCTTAAGGTATAGGGTCAAATCATAATGTCAAAGATTTTTTAATCAAATATTAATAGACATGGGTGGTTAATTAACAAGAATAATCGATAAAGCAAAAAAATGCTTAAAATTATCAAAATTAGGTAGAAATATCCATGATCCATAGAATGAAAGGAATGAGGTGTGTATTTTCTCCATGGTATTTTTATTAGAAATATATCCTATAACTGTAAATCATGTTGTGTATTATTTTGTATATTATATGGTTCTTAAATGAATTAGGGGCTTGTCGATGCATTTCTCCCAAAGTGTATGCCTTAAAGGGTGTAAAGAGAATGGGATGGGATTGAATTATGGCACTTTGTGAGAGATGTTCTCATACTATTATATCATACCTACATCCCATAATACAAACTTCATACCTCCTATGATGTCTAGAAATATTGAAACCCTAAAATATGGCTAAGTTTAAAACCCTAAAAACCTAGAATTTGACTAAGCCTAAAATATGATAGGGTCCTCCAAAACTTAAAGTGTATAAATAAAATAGAACTTAAGGTATAATAAATTATATATCCATATATAAATGTAACCTTATATTTAAATGATTATTTTATTTATATATTATGCATGCCAATATAATAATAAACTATTTTGCGTATGTACTTTTATAGCAATAATACCATGTACATGATTCTAAAGACTAAAACTATATACATAATTCTAAAGATTAAAACTATATACATCATCCTGACTTAGTAATTGCTGAACTTATGTACTAAGACCATGTACACATTTTTTAAATATGCATACATAAAAATATTTAAATATATTTGAATGAAAAATGTCTTATTCCCCCTCTTGCTCCATTACCCCATAGTTTTATTAATTTATCCAGAAGATAAGCTAATTTTATTTGTTGAGTTTGTGCCTAGAAGTTAAGCCAAAATTTATGATAAAATTCAAAGTTAAAATACAATCATGGAGGTAGAATTTTTTTAAATTTATCTAATCATCTACATCAAAGAGAAAATAAGACATGCTATATAAATGAAAGGAACACTTAACACCTTGATGGAAAATTATGCAACCTTAATGGCCAAGGAAAAGTATTTATTTTGGGCTCCAATAATAAGTATGAATAAAAAAGACTATCATGTATGTATAGTTGCATTTCAAAATCAATAGGCTAACTCTTCTAAAACTTCACAGACGTCAAAGTGATCAAGAAGAAAAAGCTATTTTATTTTTTTGAAATATATTGATTTCAAAGTATTGTATTTTTTTCAATATTTATAAATTATTTTATTTTAAATTTAATAATTTAAATGTAACATTATTTAATATGAGTTAATGTCCATCTAAACCTACTTATGCACATTGTATTTACTTCTTTAAAAGAAGGATATTTTTTAATAGAATCTTGAAATTCTTTGAAAAGTTCTATGAGCTTGTATTTTATTTTCTTAATTTATGAATGCCACTTAAGATGTTGAATTAATTTGATTAATATATGAAAATTTCACATAAATATTAGAGGTTAATTAAATTTATTAATATTTAGTTAGTTTATTTTTATGACTAATATTTTATTATAATATTGATTTATGAATTAATGTGTTAAATATATCTATCATAAGTCAAATATGTCAAGTTAATGCCACAAGAAGTCTTTGTAATATCTCCACACTTTTTTTCATCTAGATTTAAGTCACAATTAGAGATATTTAAATTACATAGTGAATTTCATAAATTAATCAGTTTAATGAAGATATATCTTGATAGTTTTAAAATAAAATCTTTTTTGTCTTAGTTTTTTCCTTTTTTTAATGGTTTTTTTTGGGTAAATATGAATTTTGTATCAACAACATTATTATGAATATCCATTTTAAGATAGTTTGTCTAACTGTTAGGTATGAATATTCAATTAGTATGAAGAATCTTCATAAGTAAAAAAATTACTTTGTTTAACCACTATTCCAACATGTGGTTATTTATAAAAATGAATACTTATGACTTGTGACCTGGGTTACACCATGTAATATTAAATGAGAGGTATTTTTTTCATTAGCTTGAGAGTGTGGGTCATAATCCCACATCAATAAAGTGGAATGAAAAAATGTATCTTTGATGTTTTTAAATGTTTATATTGGAAAAAATGGTGAATATCCTTTGTAATATATAGAGTAACATCTTTTGTAACATAAAGGGTGTACACCCTTTGAATTATATAGGGCATTTTCTCTATGCAATATAAAAGCACATTTTTTTTATAATCTACAAAAGGTATACACCTTTTGTAATACATAGGGTACACACCATTTAGGCTTGATAACCAAATCATTCATATTTTTATCTTGTTCATAGTTTAAAAAAGTCTTGCACCATTTTTAATCCATGAATAAATTTTCTAATAGTGGAAACTTTTTTTCCTCTTTGAGTAACCACCATTGAGTTTTCCATGACAGTATTTTATGATGGTTACATGTGATTTATATGAATTTTTAAATATTTTTAAAGCTTAGGATATATAATATAATAAATCATGGTGCTTTTAATTCATTATTTTTGTTTTAGTGATTGCACTAATGAGTTTTCAATCTCTCACCTCAAAATGGGGAATATATCTAAATATTTTAATTTTTTCATGTTTAAGCAAAGATGATCAAAATTAGACATATATTTTCAAGTTTAAGAAAATAGTTCAAATTTTGAGTGAATTTGAGTGAGATGAGAGCACCATAAATGTTCCACTATCTACTTTGATTAAAAAGTGGATTGGGTTATCAAAACTCTATAAGAAGTGTTCGTTATGTCTAGGACCTGTTTAAAAAGTTTTGATCATAATAATTAGAATGAGAATAATAGAGTTTTTATTCATGCTATGACATTATAGTTTGAATACCACCAAGTGCAACTGTTTATATACCCATTTTTCAACTTATATTTTTCAAGTTATTTTATTTCGAATCGAGTTGATATGGCATTGAATACTTGTTTGTAATTAACCATTGTTTTCAAATATGTCATATTTTTAAGAAATACAAATCCATGTGGATGGAGCCTATCTAAAGAATCATTCAAATCATTAATCATTTCTTGGATATGTTAAAGTATATGATTAAATTTATTATTTTTATATTTTGATGCATGCATGTATTCACTCACATATGCACATAAAAATAAGGGCATTATATAAACAATTGATTTTGGTACACATCATTTTCCATCATGTCTTTTACTCATTTTATCACACTCTTTTCCATTTTTTTGAAATTTCCTATCCACATTAGTCTCTCTATGAGATTTTAGACTTTTATATGTCTTCAACATTTAATAGATTTATTTTTCCTTGGTATTGTGCTTGATTTATAAATTCTCCTAAGCTACTCTTAATGTTTTGGCATCTATTTCTCTTGGTACTAATTTGATAGTTTTTTATCCATTCTATATATTTTTGTGGTTCATTTTGCCTTTGCCATAATTTTTATGTGATGAATTTAGCATATCAATTTTTTATATAGTTAATCTTCATGTGTGTCATGTCCTAAAAAACCCTTTATATATAAACATATAGTCTTATCTTACCTTTAGATATACTACCATGTCTATTTCTACATTTGCAATGAAGTTTTTACCTTGATATTTCAATCTTCTAAAAGCCATTGTGAAATCATCTAGATGTATGAAAAGAGAGTTTATACAAATGTTCATATAGTATTTCCCATCTAAGGGGAAAATACCTTCCTTAAAATTACATTACATGGAATAAATAATGATATTAAGTTTGATTCTAGTATGTGAGATATGTGATTGCAACTACTTTGAGGTTTTAAAATTCAAAACCCTTTTGTTGTTTTTTATTTAAGTGTTTATGGTGAACTAACTCAAGAAGGCAAGAGATAAAATTAAACATTATTTTATAAAATTTAGAAAAGTGAAGACAAATGAATATATGACATAAGAAAACACACCTATACAAGAAAATTTACAAAATAGGACATATTACATATAGATTAGATGTAGCATAACATATTCAATGGTAACATAGGCAAGATAAATTTAATGATAAATTGATAGGCATTGAATCTAATATTTGACAATATGTCTTTAAAATTTCTTAAAAATATGTATCATCACTTTTAAACTATTTTTACACTTAAAATCTCAAAATCGCAATATTATACCAATGTGTATTCATTTTATTACTTTTTGAAATTTATTCACTTCATTATTTATCAAATTATTTTGTTTATTTATTATAGCCAATAAAATAATGTAAAATCTATTTTCAGAGGTATTGATCTTACATCTCTTTATGTACTTAGTTTATCATATTGTTATTGATAATTAGCTTTGTGTACCAAAAAGATAAAACCCTTGAATGGATGTAAGACTCGCCCTCGTATTAGCATGGTTTGAGAATGAGCGTCCTCAAGGTACTTAGGAATAATTAGTGCATGAGTATCACATTGAATTACATGTTCTATGGTTAGTTGAAGCTTTATATGCCTAAGCAATGGGTTTTTCACTAGTGGTAATACCATATTTGGGGCATAGCTCATACCACTATGTGGTCATCAAAGTATGGAGAAAAGAAAGACTTCTGGGTATGTGTTTGTTAGGTGATCTTTGACATTATTGAGATACTAAGAACACCTTTATTATTTGGGATTAACATAGTAATTTTGTGTGATAAAATTTGAAAAATTGGATTAATTTAGTTTTCAAACTTCACATGGTAGGTATTTGAATTTGTACATTTGTTCAAAGTGATAGTAGTAAATGACATTTGAGTTGCATTTATGATATAAACTTTAAATTTTAAGAGAGATGTGTGTGTTTTTTTAATATTTTTAATAAAAAATAGATTATTTTTTAATTAAAAAATTAAATTATTTATATATCAAAATGATATTAAATTAGAAAAATATTATTGGATGAACAATATTGTTAAAATAAAAAATTAATTGTAAAGGGATTTAAAAAATAATGTTTTAGTAAAAAGATAAAATAAAATAAATAATAATTAATTTATATGTTGAAATATAGTTATGAGTAAATAAATACTGCTTCTCATAGATTTAGAAAGTTCTCCCAAGTTAAAAAAACCGATTATCGATTAGAAAAAAAAATCTCTTTTTCTTAATTAATTGTTAAAAAATCAAAGCATACCAAAAAAAATAAAAAAATAAATTTAAAACAAATGTAAATGAAAAAAATTAACAATCAAATTCTAAAAATTAAGAGTAATTTTAAACATGAAAATAAATCATTCTTAAAATATAATTCCATTTTTTTATTTAAAATATCTAAACTGAAAAGAATACTCAAATTGCATATTAAAAAAAAAAAAAGAAAAAAGAAAAAAAAATAATAAATAAATATAAAGATTAAACTAAAATGTATCTTTAAAATATTAAGAAATTGAAATTAGACCCATATATTCAAGTCTAATATTTCAATATTCTTATTTCATTGTTCTAGAGATTCATGCCTAATAATTTAATATAGCTATTGCATAACCTTACATATTTATATTAAAATTTAAATAAACCCAATAAATTTCATTAATTTCAAGAGAATGAGATCTTTGATATGCATTCAATTCTTTTTTTTTTCGTTGTGTTAAAATTATGCAACTTGCTTTGTCTACATACCGTATGAATAAGAATGAGTATTGTGCAATTCCTTGAAAAATATTTCCTATGCCAAACACTAAGGAAAAAAAAAAAAAAAAAAAAAGTCCAATTATATGTTTCCTTGATTATAAAATAAATAAATATTAAAAATCCCTAAAAGTCGTCCTTATACCAAACACCTGTTTGAAAAATTATAACCAAAATAATGTTTTGATTTTTTAAAGTGACCATAGCATGGTGTTAATACAAACATTATTAATAAGAGAATGGGAATCAAGGATATACACCACAATTTACATGAACTATCAATTAGGTTGGTTATTTTATAGTTCAAGAAGAATATTATAATGATTAAATGAATGATACTATTTTATGAAGTTATATTTGTGTTTTTATAATAAGTATTATTTTTATTGAGGTTGCATAACAACCATTTTGATAAGATTGTTATAGTAAAAAATATACATTTTAAAAAATATTATTTTATAATTAATTTAATGAAATTTATATAATATTATAATAAAATTTAAAATCAAATAAATGATTTTAATTTTTTATATTTTTTATGTTAAAGTGGTTTAAAATAAATTTATTAGGATAAAATTTTCAATAATTATAGTCTCAAGTTCCCCATTGAAACATGCAAATTCTAGTCAACATGTGCCCCACTCATATTTCTTTGAAAATGACATTGTGCAAAAACATGAGTTAACAAATGACAAATAAATTTGTATAGCATCAAACATAAACATGTTTATTCCATGAAGGCATATGAGAGAATTAAAAAACTCCTCCTTTACAGGGATCAAAAAACACAAATACAAAGTGTTCATTTTATGACATCTTATCCCTTAAACAAGCATAGACAATGAGCCTTTGAGATGAAGGATCTAACAACTCCAAACCATACAACTCCATTTATCTTAGGAAACTAAACTGATATCAAATGGGTATATGATAAGGACTATTCAATCAACATTCTAATAATACCCAACTAATAATATTTTTAAATATAAATATAAGAGAAAATGTATCATGAATTTTGACCCCCAAAAATGTGTTAACCCAAAGTGAACAACTTCAAATCATACATCTTCATTCATTATATGAAATAAAACTAAAATGAAATGGGTATAAGTCATTCAATCAACATCCTTATGATTTCCAAGCAATAATACCATTGAGAATGAATACCCCAAATAATATATCAAAAAATTTAAGTCCACACCCCTTTGATAAAACCTCAATTGAAAACCTCTAAATTTTTATAATCAATCTTTGGTATACAACAAAATGTACAACATATACATAAAATTCAAAGAAACCTTTCATGTATTCCCCTCAAATTATTTGGTTTGGAAACTAAAAATTAGTTCAATACATATAATAATAAAATTTTAGGGTTAAGGTTTCAAGCTTCTAACCTTTGTATTAATCAATAGGTCACCATTATAGACCAAAAAGGCTATTCATGAAGAACCCAAAAGATGAGATGTAGTTGATTATTACAAACCTAATCCATATGGCCCTAAGAAATAAAAAATGTGATCGTTACTTGAAGAATAGTTACCAACAAGCCATAGGTAAGTATTCCATATCTCTTTGTATAGTTCATGATCTGCTACAACTATGCATCTAATAAAACACTAGCCTTACACAATAATTGACACATAAATATTAATAAAAATAGAATGGTAGAAATTATTTGTATAGTCCTTGTACATGGAAATTTATTTATAGTTGTTTTTTATAGATAATAATAAAGGATAAGGGGACCTTATTTTCTGGTAAAAAAAATATGGTTAAAAGATCATACCAAGTGAGACAAAATAAGCCTCCAAGAGAATAACTAGAGACAAGTAGAAATCTAGAAAGCCAAAAAGCTAAACAACCACAAAGCTAACAAATCAATATACAAGAGAGGAGACTAAAAAACTAATGTCTAAAAATTACACATTTAAAATAATTTTAGGAGTGTTAGAGGGAAACACCACCATGGAACCACTCCTAAGAAGTGTACATGAGAAAAATGACATGTTAACCTTAATGCACTCAACTTCCCGAGGTCTGGTCAAGACAATTGATGAAAATGTGATACAATGATAGGGATATGGATTTGACTGATTAGGTTGAGGTTTAAAGATATGGTTTTAGATTACAAGTGATAAAGAGTGCTCATGGTGATATCATAAGAGTTATATTGATTCACATTGCTTGTTGAGGATAATGAATTAAGAGGAAAAATAGTCCCAAGACCCTTCACATTGGTGTGAGTGAGAATAAGATATTAGAGCTCTTGGTTGATAATAGGTATGAGGAAATAGTGTAATTAGGTTAGATAACCCTTTGGAATTGATTAAATCTATTGGGTTGAATATGTCTATTAAATGTCATATGTGAAATGAATGACAATATGATGAGGCTAGTCTTGAGGGGGGAAGAAAAAGAAGAGCGGAGGTAAAAACTTGGAGATCTCTAAATTCATAGGCTTGAATATAAATTGGTCTAATTATTACTAGCACTTTTGCATGGTCTTTTTCATCAAGAATGTTAAGTTGGTTGATGATCAAATATAGAATGAGAGTAGAACATAAAACTTCAATTCTAAACTTAGTGTTAGTATATATTATTATGAAATGATAGATATTATTTATAAAAAAATCAATTATAAATAACCCATTGAAAAAAAATCACAAAGCATTAAATAAATTTTCAATATACTAAATGAAATAAGTAATATATAATTTTTTTCTAGCACATTTTTTAAAAGCAACATTCTACATTTATAAGTATGCATTTTGTTTTTCCAAGTGTTGTCTATAAATCTATGTATTCAATATGACATTTAAAGAGATAATTAAATATGATTAATTTGAGACTTTTTTTAATTAATTTTATAGACATGAAAAATATGGTTTTAATAAATAAACAATTTTTCCCCTATTTTAATATTTCTTATTGCCTCAATTATTATATAATTAAATATTTTATTTGAAGTCTTATTTTCTCTATCATTTCAATACTTTTTGAATTGAAAATTATTTTTCTTTGACAATAGAAATTGGAGTACTTGTGACAATAGAAATTGGAGTAATTGTGGCACTAGAAACTGGAGAAGAGATTTGGGAGCGCTTATGCGATAAAGTTAAAGCATGAGAATCCAGGCTCTCCCCAACGCCGTTCCTTTGGCAGAAGTCGGCCTTGGTAATTTCGGGATTTGCTTGAACTGCCAGATTGTAATCCACAGCAGCGGAATAAAGTTGGTCCGTCCTTGTCAAATCCATCTCCATCTTTTGTTGTTGCACGCGAATGTCTTCTTGCAGCTCAGCAATTTTCCCCTTGTGATAAGTTTTGATAGACTGTATCCGACTCGAGTGGAGAGCAATCTGGTTATCCAAAAGTTTGACAGCCGCATCAATGCGGCTGCCCTTATGCTTTCTGAGCTGGAAGGTGGCTTGTGCAAGAATGGGTGGTTTCTCATTGCACCACAAGGCCAAGTTAAGAATGTCCTTCAAGTCTGTGTAAGGTGGACGAACTTCGGCACTCAGGATTCCTTCTGCCTTTGCCGTCTGGATTACAGAATTGATTTTTCCCTGGTCTATGTAGGATGCAAGAAGCTCCATTTGTTTTGGGATTAGGGTTTCTTCTTTAGTTATTTGCTGCTGCAATGGTCGATCCACAAGTCCTGCTGACAAGAGCTTGTTTGCGATGTCTAGGGTTGTCATTTTGAGACTTGATCATGCATCTAAAGATAGGGGAACATCTAGTTTTATATACGAGGCATTATTGGCAAACCATTCACCAACAGCCACTTCAATGAGGCCGACGGTTTTCTTAACCCCTTCCAAATAAGGACTAGGAAATAAATTTAAGCGTGAAATTTGTGACCTACCAAGCGTTTTGCACAGCACAGAGTCCTTTTGAATGTGTCTTATAAGATCATAGCCAAAGCGCCATTACTCTGTTATTTAGGTTTCTTTTGCTTCTCATCGATCAGCATGAGAAAACATGTTTTATTTGCAATAGGTATCTCTTTAAAAATGTCATTGTTGTCTAGAAAGGCATGTAATGAGCTGGAACCTTAGAACAAAATGCTTTTTTTTATCATGATAGATTTTTAAAAACCTTATGTGATGCAATTAATGATAGGGGTTTCAATGGAGAATATCCTTTTCCTTACATTTTACCATTATGCACGCATACAAAATATGAGACTAGAAGTAAAACTCACATTTTTATTGGTCTTGAGAAGTACATAGATTATATATATATACACTCACTTTCTCTATGATTAAAAATAAGGGAAGTGTAGATACTAAAATTAAATATTTATAATATCTCAGTTTTACACATTTGAAAAATATCAATAAAAGCTTTACTTTCTAGTTATAGACCTCCCTCTTGCCAAAATACTTGCATTCAATGTTTATTTTTTAGTCTGATCCATATCATTTTGATGGCCCAGGTTTCCTACATTGCATAAAAACCTTAAAACTTAAAAAAAAAATTCCATTATCATTTTCATATCCATAATAGTTTTTTATTCCTCTGGACTCTACCAGCCACAAAGGGACATTATTACCGATGAAAGTGTCTAGATCCTTATCTAGTGTCCATTTACCAAAAATCATCCAAATTTTAAATATTTTGAACCTTGTGTGTTGTCTTATTTGTCTTATTGAATCCTTTTGTGATATATTTTCAAAAGGTGTGGTAGAAATACAAGTCTAAGCCTTCTCATTCCTCATCTAACAAATACCAAGCAAGCTCCTACCAAAACTTATTCAATCAATTACAATTTTTTTTAATTCTTCCCTATTCATCCCTATTTATTCATCACTCATAGGAGTAATCATAAAAAATATTTGAAGTATTCAAAAAATAGTCTATGAGTGATATTTGTCAAGTTATAAGATAGATCACTCCATGTATCTTTGTATAGTATATTTCACCATTGTGCGTACACACTCCTACACATAAGGATAACTACATAAGTCTAAAGCCCTCCTTAGAGTATTGGATAGATAGGAAACACTTAGTGATAGAGGGATCATTGAGGTCAGATCTATATTATGAGTCCACTAACCCATTTTTAACAAACTCATTCAAAGGGTAAAGAGCTAGGATTTGATGAATTAAAAAAAGTGAAAGATTGTATTCTAGATATAAATATATTGGCAAAATAGTGATATAAAACTCATAATATTTAATTTAATTGTATCGATATCTAGTCATTATTCTTTACTAGACACCTATATCACTGTCAGACACTAGCATTAATAGTAGTGTTTGTAGATACAAGAGCACAATTTTTAAAATTTGATGATTAATCCAGAATACAAATCTTTCATACTTGTCACTTGTTTCTGGTCCAATTTTTTTTACACATAATAAATCCAACTAATTATTATTTATCTTTGGTACTACAATCAATTGAATAATTTTCAAATTTGGTACTTTCTATACTTAACATATCTCAATATTATAATTCAAAATATTCATTTATCTAGGTTTTCAATTAATTCATCTTCTATAGATGAATTTATCTCCCTTGTAATTTAGATATTTATATATTAACCATATCATCACATATTATTCAATATAGGGTTAAACATTTGGTAAACTTGAGACCTGAGTCTTTTTATGAAACATTATTTTCTCTAGGGTTTTGCAGCTTCTTAGGATTTCTTACTTTATTCTCGAGCTTTCTCATTATATATTTTACCAAATTTAAAATGAAGGGTGTTTTTTTAAGATCAAGCATAACCATGAAAAGGAAGAGGTATATATTTATAAGTCCATCAATATTGAGAACAAAAAATTACAAACATTACCAAGTGAACAAAAGCAAGCATGTTTGACCTGTTTCATTGAGAAACATACTCCTCAAGATTGTAATAGTCACCATCCCACTCTCATCACTCTCTAAGTACCTATGTTGGGTTTCAAAGTCTATAATATAAATAATAAAAAAGGTTAGTCATCACATCATGGTCAATATGTTCCTCCCCCTATCAAAAAAAATGTGGATACATATGAGAAAAATCTTCCTTTATTTAACCATGAATTTTTTTCTAAGGTTTATAAGGATATAATGGAATCTTTTCAAACATAAATTGAGGTAAATATTCCTCCATGAAAAATAATAAAACTACCAAAGGTTCCTAAAATGCACTCATAATGCATGATAAGAACTCAGAATTTCCATCTTTTGATCATGAAACCTTTTCCATATTCAAAAGATATCATGGTTTGTTTATAAATCCCAATATATGCATAATTACCAAAATTTATCACACTTACAAACAATGTAAAATTACCAAAGGCTCCACAATATTCAAATGATGCATAGTTACCAAATATTTCAAAACTCTTACATGATATGTGTTGGTTGAATATTTTATTGATCGGTGTATTAATAAACAAAATATGTCTGATCAACCAAAGTAGGAAGATTAGTCATCCAAATGTGTAGGTTTACCACATCAGAAGTGGACTGATCTCTCCTCTCATCAAGGGGAGGTTCCCTATATATATATATATATATATATATATATATATATAAACACAAAATAATACTCAAGGGTAGGACAAACCATCCATCTCTCTTTCTTCAGAGATGATGTACGCAAATCAAAGGAGAAACTCAAGGAAAATGACAGAAAGCACTCCTCTTCTTTCAGAAGTACTATTTAGAAAGCCACAAGAATACTCCAGGTAATAACAACAAAATGTAACAAAAGATGTAATAACCAACAAATCGAGATGCAACACAAAGTTCCCACCTAAATTGCTCAAGAGTAAGATACAAAGGACAATGAGGGCACAAAGTCATCCCAAGGTCTTTTACACAGAATTGAAAAGAAAACACACTGAAAGGCAATTATGGGGGCAAAAAGTCTCCACAGTTAACTCTTCAAGACACCTTCTTAACTGTTATCACTAATCCTGCTTGTTAAATTAAAGGAACAGAGAATATATCAAGGAAAAAGACATAAGAATAGTTTTCTCAATAACAAAGATATTACAACACAAAGTCTGAAAAATCACTTGCTTTCTTATTTTAATAACAAAATATGATCAACAAACTGAGCTCAAAGTCTCAGAAGTGCCTTTCAATTTGGGCAGAGTTTCATTCTGATTGTCAAAAAAGAGATCCATTTACAATATATGAGAGTCCCTTATATAGCCTCTTTAAAAAGGAATTAGGAACAGTAACACATCATGTTGCATTGGAATCTGTTAGGAAAATAACCTAGAAATTAGGGGCATCTACCCATTTGTTTTTCTCAATGTAGGGAAACAAGTCATGCTATTGAAAGTTCACATTTTTCAATGTCCACCTGGCAATCTGATCCTTCCTCATCGTTCCTCCTTTCTTGGTTAATTGAATTGGGTCCTGGATTCAATTTGCTAGTCTATTCCTTCCTTGCTTTCTACTGGTCTTGGCCTTAAAGCTTTTGAATGCATTTGGGTCTATAGGTTCAAAGAATCAATGGCTAGTTCGCTGTGTTGAACTTGACATCTTCAGGCGCGTCACCCCTTGGTCTTCTTTCAGATTTTTTGTTTGGTGCTTTCTTGGATTGAACTTGCCCTTTCAGGCCTTAAGAAGAAATTACCTAATTTGGGTTGAGAAGAGCCCCCCGCAAGGGTATCTACCCTTTAGGTGATCTTTGAATGGCCTTTGGGCTTCTTCGGGTGACCCTTTGGCTTTGGGGAAGCATTATTCAAATTTGCAGTCGAGAGTTCCCCGCAAGGGCACTTGCCCTTCGAGGTCCTTCGACAGCCTTTCACAAATTCTCGTGGACAATTTCTGTAGGTATTTTCCTCAGACTTTTCCTTGGGCAAATTCCCGTGGAAAATTCCTTGGGCAAATTCCCGTGGACAATTCCCGCAGACAAATTGTTTGTTGAAATTCCCGTGGACAAAAAGTCTACAGAAATTGTTCCATTTACCATATATATGAATTCATTTGGGATTTACTCCCGCGACTGCTTATAATTCTTTCAAACTTTTGTCTGAAGGAATTCCTTCGGATAAAAAGTTTGAAGAAATTGTGCCTTAGACTTGCCTTAGCCTTTTTGAAAATGACCCTTCTGAAGGGTATTTTCATTGACCAAGTGCCCTTTACAAGGGCACTTGTCCTTCAGGAGGCTTCTTTGAACTAAGTCAATGATCCCTTTGATTGAACTAAATGTTAAACCAAGCCTTTGAACCAAGCTGATGAAGCGCTTGGTTAAACCAAGTTTTGGTTCAATCGAATGAACTGAGCATTGAACCACTTCGTTGAACCAGTCTTTGAACCAAACGTTGAACCAAGACTTTGAACCAATTCTTTGAACCAAAATGGTTCAAGTTGATGAACCAAGCCTTTGAACCATTTGTTTGAACCAACCGTTGAACCAAGTTTAGGTTCAATGGTTCAAATGAAGCCTTGAACCGATTGACGAACCATTTGATTAAACCAAAGGATGAACCAAATGAGTGAAATAAAAGCATTGAACCACTTGAGTGAACTCACCTTTGAACCTTTTGACATTGAACCAAAGGATGAACCAAATGTTGAACCTGTTGCTGATGCTTGCTGATGGAGATTTCTGTTTGAACCATTGCACTAAACCAATCCCCAAAATGACCAAGTGTTAGAAAATGATTCTTTTGGTTGAACCCACCTACAAAAACCTTTGAACCTATAGAAATGAACCTACCTACAGAGTCTGTAGAAACCAAGTCCATAGTTTTCTTTAACCTTGAAAGAGTTCATAGAAATCAACCTATAAAGCCCGTTGAACTTGCCCTGCAGAGTCTGTAGATTTCTCTTCCTGCTGAGTCCATAGATTCAAGCCTATAGAGTCCATAGATTTTTGAGAAGCTTAAAAAATGAGGAATTTGAATGCCCAAGACAAATTTTTAAAAAGGGAAGAGACAATTTTGGTTTGTAGGACCAAAATAGTTCAAATGTTGTCCCAAAAATGAGTGATATTTTTTGGGGGACAATAGCTAGCTCCAGTTAGGGAACTTCTATCAATTGCAAAAGAAATTGAAAAGAGTAGAATCCAAAATCTCTAGTGTCTTCATGTGTACCATTGTGTTATGAAGTCATGCTACCTAGAAATGAAAGGCATCAAAAAGAAAACAAACAAAATAAAATAGAATTAAAAATTATACAAATATACATATATACAGATGCAATGCTCTGACACTTCAAGAGTTGAAGTGTTTTAGATGCTACCCATTATGGGGCAGAGAAAAGAGTGTGCCATCTTGATATTTTAGTAGAAAGCTATTTTCACCAATGTGCCGATGAATTATAAATGGGCCTCTCTAAAGGGAGTCAAACTTTCCATGCATCCCCTTTGGTTCTCTCCTTTTGTCCCACAACAAGACTTGATCTCCAATCTAGAAATCATGATTTTTAGCCTTCTGGTCAAAGAGTTTCTTTACTAGACTTTGATGAGCAACAATTCTATCCACACCATAGTTCTCTATTCCTCCAGTCCAATGAGGCACATGATTTTTTTATCAAGAGAGATTTCATATGTCTGATCTTCAATTGCCTTTACCAATTTCAAGGCTGGCAATTCTAAGGTAATTGGTATCTCAACATTGATACCATAAATTTTTTGAAAAAAGAGACATACCAATTGCTCTCTTTGGTGTGATTCTGTCTACCCACAAAGCATCAACCAATGTTTTATGCCATTTTCTTTGATTGTCATCTGCTAGCTTCTTGATAATAGTTACCAGATTCTTATTGCTGGATTTAGCTTGTCCATTCCCTTATAGAAAATAATTAGAAGAGTGAGAGAGTGTAATTCCATAATGGAAACAAAATTGTGTAATCTCTTGAGAGGTGAAACAAGGTACATTATCAGTAATAATTTTGATTAGAACTCCAAACCTATAAATGATATTCTCTTTGAGGAAGTTGCATATAACTTCTGAAGTAGCTTGCTTAGTTGGGATTGCTTCTACCCAATTGGTGAAATAGTCAATTGCTATAAGGACATAATCATGTCCATCACTTGAAGATGGGTTTATTTTCCCAATGAAATCAATCCCCCATTACTGGAAAGGTTCTTCTATGATCACTGACTTGAGAGTCATAGCAGCTAACTTGGGTCTTCCAACAAATTATTGACAGAGTTCACATTTCCTCACCCACTTATGTGCATCTTGGAAAAGAGTTGGCTAGTAATACTTGGCTCATAGAATCTTGTGAGTAGTCACAGAAGAAAAAAAATGTCCTCTATAGGCCAGATTGTGAAAAGATTTCAAAATTTGGCTTTGTTGCTCTTTGTCTACACAGCGAAGGAATACTCCATCTATGCTTCTCTTGTACAAGCCATTGTCCCAAAGGACAAAATTGGTAGCTTTCAACTTGATAGTCCTCTTTTATTTGTAAGATAAATGAGCAGGAAATTCACCATAAGTAAGGAAATGAGTGATACCTGAATACCACTCATTGGTAGTGGAGACAAAAAAGACTGTTGGTGTCTCTTCCACTTCAGCTTCTTCACGCTGTGTCTTTTGACTTATTGTCAGCAATTAATTGGCACAAGACTTTACCCCTAACTAGCTTTTTCGACTTGATGTCTAGATCAAACTCTTGGATCTCTGCAATCTAATTAACTCTTTTCATGCCAAACTCCTACTGAGTTAATATAGACTTGACTGTAGTGTCAAGCACTAGGGTAGTAGTATGTGAATTCAAAATATAGAAGTGAAAATGTTTGAATGCTTTTACCAAGGCATAAGCATGGTTCTCTATATTTGAATACTTCATCTCATGGGTTTTGAGAGGGCAACTCATGAGAAAGATAGGAGATTCCATACCTTCCTTGTTTTATTGAACAAGAAGTGCTAAAAGAGTGTGTTCAGATGCATAGCTGTATATGATGAAATATTTGTTGTAATCTAGGCAAACCAAAGTAGGGGCATGAGCAATGGTGGTCTTGATATCTTGAAATGCTACCTTGCCTTCTTTAGTCTAGTTGAAGATGGTCTTCCCTTTCATCATGTTCACAATGTGTCTAGTTTTCTTATCAAATTTGGGGATGAATCTCTGTAAAAAATTCACCTTTTTGAAGAAAGAATGAAAAACATTCTTATTTGTAGGAAAATTAAGTTCTTGAATAGACTTGACTCTGTCTGAGTTAATCTTTATGCCTTCTTTAGACACAATGTGTCCAAGGAGTTTCCCCTTTATTACTCTAAAAATAGACTTTTTACGATTTAAGAAAATACCATTCTAGCGGTAGCGCTCTAGCACTTGTTGTAGATGGTGTACATGATCAGATCGATGCTTTGAAAAGATAGTCAAGTCATCAATGTATACCACTATGAATTTACCAATCTCATCTTTGAAAGCCAGATCTATAGTTCTCTGAAAGGTAGCACTAGCATTTATTAAACCAAAAGGCATTCTTCTATATGCAAATGTACCCCAAGGTGTGGTGAATGCAGTCTTGTGTTAGTTTGTTTTACCAACTTTAACTTGATTATATCCTAAAAAGCCATTCAACATTGATAACATCTCTGCACCTATCACTATTTGAAGCACTTGATCCATAATGGGCAAAGGATAATTATCCTTCAAAGATGCTTGATTCAGATTTTTGAAATCTACACAAATGTGAATTTTGCCATTCTTCTTCCTTACAGGAACTATGTTTGCAATCCATGTGGAATGATGGATTGGGAAGATGATTCTAGCATTTAACATTTTTTGTATCTCAAATAGAATAGCACCTGATATTTGCAGATTATATTGTCTAGATTTTTGCTTATATGGCATTGAGTGAGCCTTGAGAGGAATGTCATGGTAGATTTCATCTAGTCTAAGAGACTTCAGGTCTTCATAAGAATATGCCAAGACATCCATGTATTGACAGAGTAAAGAGGTGAACTTGAATATTTCTTTAGGGGTGCAACACTTACCAATATTGACCATCTTGGGATTTTTTTTAGTAGTCAGATTCACTTGATCAAATCCCTGAGAGAAAGTCGAGTCTGTTTGCTATTGTTTGATGAATCTATCATGCTTGTCAAACAACTTTTCAAGAGAAACTAGGCCTTTAGGAATTTTATTTCTTTTCAACTGTAAAAATTCTTCATTAATATCTAAACTAGATTCAGACGTTGATTCATTCTTCTGAGACTCACTGCCTTCAAAATGTAGTTGTTCAAAATTATCTTTTTGTTCCAAGAAAGCAATGATTTGATGATCAACATTTAATACTTGCCAATGATCAGCATTGTCAAGAACACTTGGTCTATAGACCAGCTCAATAGTATACCTGTCTTCTTTGAAATCTAAATGAGGAACTAAGAGAGTTTCTGAAACATCAAGTGGATTAGCTCTATCATTAGACTCTCTAGGTATAGCAAAAATATTGAAAGCATCAAAGATTTCAATTTAGTCTCAAACCAAGTTATGATAATGGCGTAATCTTTCATTCTTGGTTTGGTATAAGTTCTTCACTTAACAAACCACTAATTTAGCATCTCTTTTGGCATGAAGAAACTTGATGCCTTTGTCTTGAGTAGCCTTCATGCCAAGAAACAAAGATTCGTATTCAGCTGTATTGTTAGTGTTGCTAAACTATAATTTGTAAGATGAAGGGAAAATATCTCCTTGAGGAGATATCAAAATAATCCTAGCTCTTGAACTGGTAGAAGAATAGCTACTATCAAATTCCAAAGTCCATATCTCATATGATGCTAATTTTTCTTTAGACTTTCCTTCATTAGAGATGGAGGATCCTTCTTGGTCTGTACTGCAACCTACTAATTTTTCTGGTGTTCTTATTGAACTAATTTTTGAGTTGACCCTTTCAAGAATTATATCAAATTTTTCATGCACTTCATCTATAGATAGAAAATAGTTTCCCATACTTGAAGATTCAAAAAGAATCTGAGCTTCAGGGGCTGGTGTTTGGGTGACCACATATTTTGCTTCCTTTTCAGGGAACAACCTATTTATTACACCCTAGATAGGGATCCTTGCCTTAGACATATCCATGCTTAGTTCTCCTCCCACGTCCTTATAGAAATTTTGTCTAAGCAAAATGCCATAGGATGCTGGGATGTCAGCCACCAAGATAGTCATCTTGATTCTCTTGTCTGAAAACACTACAAATGTAAATTAGGCATCTTTGATTTGCCCCAACAATGGTACTTGCTTGTTCTCCATGGAGAAACATCTCTAAAATGTCTTGGTCAGTGTGAGACCAAGAGACTCAGCTACTTTAGTAGGCATGAAATTATTAGATGTGCTTGAGTCTATAATACAGTTACTCAGCTTGTGGCCATTAATTAATAGGGAAACATAGAAAGGTTCTATTTTTCTAGGAGCAATTGGGGGAGTAATGACCAGATTATTTGGAATAGGCATGTTCTTTGAAGAATCAAGAGTTACCTTTTTAGCTTTTTTTCTTGTAGGGATGGTTTGGTTCTTGACATATTGGACCAACTTATTCAATTGATCAAGATTGGACTACAAATATTCAAACTTAGACATTTGTATTTTTGTCTTTTGACATGATTAATTATGTCAAATGGTTGAATCAAGCTAGGTATAGAGAAAGGTACTTCAACTTTCTAAGTTTTAGGAGGGATGAGAGGTGGGCTGGTTTGTGAATTTGAAGTAGAAGGGGAAGGTGCAATTGATGTATTTGCCTTTTGGGTGATCACCAGATCCTTTGACTAAAAAAGTAGAACGGTTCCACGTTTAGCAATTATGACTGCTGGCTATGGTTGCTCTTCTGTCTTCTCTTTATCAACTTGTTGGACTGATTGGTTCTTAGATCTGATAAACACTGCATATGATCCATCAAAAGCTTCTTCTTTGCTTCCAGATTCATCCTGATAGTTTAGGAAACCAATGTGGGAGTCACCAATTGATTCTTCTTGATTGTCTTCAAGGAGATCAGTGTCATTTTCTTGATTTAATTCAAGCTAGAAAGAGAATTCTGATTCTACTGCAAGATATCCCATTGCTGAATTAGTTGGAGGAGCTTCCAGGGCAAATTTACCTTGTTGGGGAGGAAGGCAATTTTGTTACCCTTGATTCCTGGCAGCATTACCCTGATATGACTAATTTGGGAATGTCCTTCTATATGGAGCAGTAGACATTCCTTAAGCCATTTGCTTTTTGAGAGCAAGCAACTCATTCACCAATTTTTGTACCATTGGATCTGTGGTGTCTGTAGATGCATATTCAAAAGATGATGAAGCTCTATTTTTATTTGGATCTCTTCTTATCTTCCCTACTAAGATGAGATCATCTTCTACCTCAGTGGCCAAAAGTTGAGCTACAACAAGATCTATTTGACCAGCACGTCTCAAGAGAAAACTTACTTTAGGTAACTGAGAATTAATGAAAAAACATTTGAGATTCTCAGCTGTAGGTCAAGAAATTATAGGGATTCTATTTCTCAATTTGTCAAATTTGGCTATGAAGTCTCTCATAAGCTCATGAGGCTCTTTCTTCATCTGTGTAAGTTGAGCCAAAAGTGTATGTGCATCTTTTGTAGGTTTGAATCTGGCTTCAAACTTAGCTTTGAGAGTATTCCAATCAGTCACTAACCGAGACTGTAGATGATAAAACCAATCTGTAGTAGCACCTTGTAATGTTTCTACAAAAAGCCTGACTATTACATCTTCAAATTCTACTCTAATTACTCCACAAGCTATGCTGAAAGCTGTAATGTGCTCATCAGGGTGAACTTTCCCATCACCATAGAATTTGGGGAAGTTCTTATTTGAACTACGTGGAAGCTCATGTAGAGGTGGAGTAAGATTGAGAGGACCAAAATCATTACCCCATGGGCCTTGAATTGCCATTGTAGGATTATGAAAAGGAGGGATAACAAATCTCAGAGGGGTAATTATAGGCAAAGCTTTATCAACAATAGAAGTAGATACTTCATCTGGCAATGGAGATCTGACTTTAGTAGGAGGAAATCTCTTGGTTCGTTGGAGATGAGATGGTTAAGAAATAGATCAAAATCACTTTGTTGTACCAACTCAAATATAGGGTCAATGATGCCTTTAGCCCTTTGGCTTCGTGTATACCTTGAATCTGCCAGATTGTGAAACAAAAATGGAAAAGAATTGACCTTGCTTCAGTTAAAGCTTGAGGCTTTAAACTGTGCATTCTTTCCCAGTTAGTGTAGAGGTGAATGGATAGATTATAAATGGATAATGGGTATAGTATCCCTAGTAGGGTCTCCAAAAACTGTTGGTTGAATATTTTCTTGATCAGCATACTGATAAACAAAATAGGTCTGATAAGCCAAAGTAGGAAGATTAGTCATTCAAATGTGTAGGTTTACCACATCAGAAGTGGACTGATCTCTCCTCTCATCAAGGGGAGGTTCCCTATAGATATGCTATATATATAAATAGAAAATAATACTCAAGGGTAGGACAAACCATCCATCTCTCTTTCTTCAGAGATGATGTGTGAAAATCAAAGGAGAAACTCAAGGAAAATGATAGAAAGCAATCCTCTTCTTTTAGAAGTACTATTCAGCAAGCCACAAGAATACTCCAAGTAATAACAACAAAATGTAACAAAAGATGTAATAACCAGCAAATTGAGATGCAGCACAAAGTCTCCACCTAAATTGCTCAAGAGTAAGATACAAAGGACAATGAGGGCACAAAGTTGTCCTAAGGTCTTTTACATAGAATTGAAAAGAAAATACACTGAAAGGCAATTATGGGGGCACAAAGTCTCTCCATAGTTAAATCTTCAGAACACCTTCTTGAATGTTATCACTAATCTTGCTTGTTAAATTAAAAGAACAAAGAATATATCAAAGAAAAAGACATAAGAATAGTTTCCTCAACAACAAAGATATTACAACACAAAGTCTAAAAAATCACTTGCTTTCTTATTCTAATAACAATATATGATCAACAAACTGAGCTCAAAGTCTCAGAAGTGCCTTTCAATTTGGGCAAAGTTTCATTCTGATTATCAAAAAAGAGATCCATTTACAATAGAAGAGAGTCCCTTATATAGCCTCTTTAAGAAGGACTCAAGAACAATAAACATCATGTTGCACTAGAATCTATTAGGAAAATAGGCTAGAAATTAGGGGCATCTACCCATTTGTTTTTCTCAATGCAGGGAAACAAGTCACGCTATTGAAAGTTTGCATTTTTCAATGTCCACCTGGTGATCTGATCCTTCCTCATCCTTCCTCCTTTCCTGGTTAATTAAATCAGGTCCTGGATTCAATTTGCTATTCTGTTCCTTCCTTGCTTTTTGTTGGTCTTGGCCTTAAATCCTATGAATGCATTTGGGTCTGTAGGTTCAAAGAATCAACAGTTAGTTCACTGTGTTGAATTTGACGTCTTCGAGTGCACCACCCCTTGGTCTTCTTTCGGCTTTTCTATTTGGCACTTTCTTGGATTGAACTTTCCCTTTTGGGCCTTAAGAAATGACCCACTTTGGATCAGGAAGATCCCCCCACAAGGGTATCTACCCTTTTGGTGGTATTTGAATGACCTTCAGGCTTCTTTAGGCAACCCTTCGACTTTGGGGAAGCATTCTTCAAATTGGCAGCCGAGAGTCCCCTGTAAGGGTACTTAACCTTCAGGGTCCTTTGATGGCCTTTCATAAATTCCTGTGGATAATTTTCATGGGTATTTTCCCTAAAATTTTCCCTAGGCGAATTCCCGCAGACAATTCCCTAAACAAATTCCCGCAGACAATTCCCACAGACAAATTCCCACGGACAAATTGTCCACGTAAATTCTCACAGACAAAAAGTCTGCAAAAATTATTCTATTTACCATATATGTGAATTCCTTCAGGATTTACTCCTGTGACTTCTCAGAATTCTTTCAGAATTTTGTCTAAAGGAATTCCTTCGGACAAAAAGTCTGAAGGAATTGTGCCTTAGACTTGCCTTAGCCTTTTTGAAAATGACCCTTTTGAAGGGTATTTTCACTGACCAAGTGCCATTTGCAAGGGCACTTGTCCTTTGGGAGGCTTCTTTGAACTAAGTCGATGATCCCTTTGATTGAACCAAATGTTGAACCAAGCCGATGAACCGCTTGGTTGAACCAAACGTTGAACCAAGTTTTGGCTCAATCGGATGAACTGAGCATTGAACCACTTCATTGAACCAGTCTTTAAACCAAAAGGGTTGAACCAAATGTTGAACCAAGACTTTGAACCAATTCATTGAACCAAGGCTTTAAACCAAAATGGTTCAAGCCGATGAACAAGCCTTTGAACTATTTGTTTGAACCAACCATTGAACCAAGTTTTGGTTCAACGGTTCAAATGAAGCCTTAAACCAATTGACAAACCATTTGATTGAACCAAAAAATGAACCAAATGAGTGAACCAAAAGCATTGAACTGCTTGATTTAACCCACCTTTGAAACTTTTGACGTTGAACCAAAGGATGAACGAAATGTTGAACCTGCTGCTGATGCTTGCCGATGGAGATTTCTATTTGAACCATTGTACTGAACCAATCCCAAAAATGACCAAGTGTTAGAAACTAATTCTTTTGGTTTAACCCACCTGCATAAACCTTTGAACCTATAGAAATGAACCTGCCTACAGAGTCCATAGAAACCAAGTCCGTAGTTTTCTTTAACCTTGAAAGAGTTCATAGAAATCAACTTATGAAGCCTGTTGAACTTACGCTGCAGAGTCCATAGATTTCTCTTCCTTTTGAGTCCATATATTCAAGCCTATAGATTCCATAGATTTTTGAAAATCTTGAAAAATGAGGAATTTGAATGCCCAAGACAAATTTTGAAAAAGGGAAGAGACAATTTTGGTCTGTAGGACCAAAATAGTTCAAATGTTGTCCCACAAATGAGTGATATTTTTTGGGGGACAACAATATGCCATTTTCATTTAAAAAAATGAGGTAACATTACCAAGTATCCCAAAAAATTTACATGACAAACCTATACCAATAATTCTTAAATTTCCAAAATATGCACCATTACTAGAAATTCCAAATGTTACAGGTGATGCAAATCTCAAACAAAATGCTCATAATGATGAGACATCAATTGTTCCTATGTTTAAAAAAAGATGAATTACACCCAATGATTACATATTTGTAGACTTCAACAATTCCTAGTATTTATCTTATGTCTATGATGAGTACAATAGGATATCTCCAAACACAAGTTTCACTTCTCAAAGTACAAATGTCATCTTTCAATTTTACTACTAGTGATAACATTATCCAAAATCAACCTCTTGAAAAATGTGTATTTGGATATCCTTATCCACAAGATTTTATCATGCCACTATTACCTTCATTTTTTGAAAATTAGGCTAAATATGAGTGAATATTATTAAAAGCATTTCATATGAGCCTTATAGATGAAGATTATGATTGGTTCTATAGTTTAAAAAATGGTTCCCTAAATTACATTTGAGCAATTATAAGATGGTTTATTCTTGACCTTTAATACACACATTGTGCCAAATTTTACATTGACACATTTGCAAAAATTAAAACAACATGATGATGAATCTCTTCAATATTATGACATTTTATTTAAAAATGTATAATATGCCTTAACATATTGACCTTAAAATTTGGAACTAAAATTCCCATTTAGGAGAGATCTCACTCCTCCACTAAAGGAAAGGGCTTTACATAAACATTATACCTCATTTACCCACCTATACATGGATGTACATAAATATGTGTACTTCCTACTCAAATATAACAAATAATTAAATATATATCCTATAAAGTAAAAATGTTTTGTTCATGATACATATGATGGGAATTAATTACCAAGTGAATATAATGAACAAACATATGGCAGCCAAACTATTTATATGACACATTTGCAAAAATTACTCAATATGAGACCAATACTAGATCAACATAATCCACAACCACTTCAAATTGAATAAAAGAAAGCATCCTTGTAAAAAGGATTTAAAAATTAAATTATTCATTAATGGAGCATATTTTAACCATAACCATATTAATCCTACATAAAAAGAAATGTTTTGTAATGAAATACATTTAGCACAAGTTGGTTATACCATCAAAGACTTACATCATAGTATAAATTAGAAAAACACATTGGAATACATAATATTACCAATTTATTTTAGTTTATGTGTCATCCAAAAAAAAGTATGTGTCATGCTCCATATAAATCAACATAATTTTACTTTGGGTACATTTTGGCTATACTAAATACAAGCTAAAATAGATCAAAATCAACAAGGTATTTCAATCTCCTACAAGGGAAGATTAGTTAACATACCAAATAATGGTGATGGTAGCTCTAATAAGTAATAAAGGAGATAATATGAGTGTGCTATGAAAATTTTTCACTCAAAACACTCCAATCATAACAAAATCGATCAATTTGGTGCACATTAATAAAAAAAAATATATTCAAGAAAAAAACAAAAATATTTAAATAATTTTAAAATACAAAAATACTAAGCATTCCCATGTTTATTAGTTCCTTTTCACCTATTTTATTTTATTTTATTTATTCTAGTATATAACATATCATTTGATTTCCATATACACATATGTTTCATACATATTTGATTGTGATACATGCATACCTAGACACATGATGTATGCACTTACAAATGTTGGACCTCTTCTGTACTCACGTCCTATAGTATGTTGAGTGAATCTACTTTATTTTATCATGATTGATATAAGATACATTTACTTTATGATCATTTATACATGATCATGTTTGAACTTACATACTAAAGCTTACACATGTCTATATCCATGCTCATATTTTTCACAGTGTAATTGATATGCTATGTTACATAACATTTTTTGCTAACACATACATACAGGGACTAGTATGATATGTTTATATTAGTTAATTCTAATTCATATATTTTTCACTTTCTTGATTGCATTCCATTTCTTGCTATTTTATTGATTATGGAACATTTGAATATGTTCCTTGATTGTTGGCCCATGTGCCATTGTATGTTGATTGGACATTTTAATATGTCATTCTATATTGGTTGGGAGTTTAAATATGTCATCAATTTTATTTGTGCATAATTTAAACATGGCCATTGTATATGGTCTCCTTCGATCATTATTTTACATTATATTGATTTCTCTTGTGTGTGTATGCTTAATTATTTACTGAGATTGTATAGTTACTCTCTAGACATTGCCATGATCCATAACATGTAGCTTAGGACTTGATGTAATCACATTCTATGAACTTAACTAATATATCTACTTAGACATGTTATCTATATGTGATACATGATTCATACACAAAATATAAAATTGCCTTATCCTTTTGAAGTAAGGTACCTACCAGAATCTAATTCCCTCACCTCAAATGGGTGGGGATATTTTAGTGGGGGTATATCATAGAAGCATGACCTATACATTTTCATAGTTTTTAAATTTCAATGAGGGCACATTATAAAAGGCATGAAATCCACACTTTCACACTTACTCAGTATCTTTAGATTTTAGTGGGGCATGTCATAAAAACATGACATCCACACTTGCACAATCTCTAGTTTAGTTTCATGATTTAGATATACACTTTGGGTCAGAATTCTAGACATTACACTAAAATTACATAGATTTAAAACAATTTTTTTAATATTTGTGACACATATAATCCAATTGAGGAATATTAGAGGTGAAAGTTCCATGTTATTGCTCCATTTTTTTTAAAAAATCACCAATTATACTATTCACTAGGACACACTGATTTCACTAGGGGGTACTATTATCAAACCTTTTATACTATAGAATATGGTTCATTTTATAGGTTTAAGTGATTAAATAATTCAAACTCCCCATATTTATAGGTTGGAGTGATTAAAGTATCCAATCTCACTAGAATTATAGGGCGATTTGATTAGATCACTCACCCTCACTAAATCACATATTCACACTTGTGTTGTAAGATTGAGATATAATGATATCAATGGCCATGTCACAACTTATACTCACACTAAATTAGGTGAATAATAAATTCCAATATCCATATTCAATTCTATAAGGTTAAGGTATGAACCTCTTCTAGCTCCAATGCTTCATAAAGAAGCATTTTTATGAAGTCAAAGCATCCTGAAATAACACAATTGCATTGACACACATGTGTACTACTTCCTTGCTTTTTTTATTTTTAAGAATTTTATTTATTTAAAATATAATATTATATGCACTGATGTAAACTATAAATTCTCTTGGTTACATGTCATACACTAGTAAAGCACTCAAAGTGGGCTCAAGAAAAGGTAAGTATGTTGTACACACCCAAGTACACATTTATTTCCTTTAAACTTATAATTCCATCCTTGTGAATTAATAAATTAAGAGGGGAGTGTGGATGTGAATGTATATACTAAATTTAATATATTTAGCATCTTAGTCTTATACATTTTAAAAATATTCTTTAGGGTCCTACCCTTTAATTCTAGACCTCCCTATTATTGAAAGGCTCACATTCACCATATCACTATGACTAAATACTTATTTCTTAGTCTTATCCATATAATTATGATGATCTAGTCTCCTTTAATACATAAAGTTTAAAATTTGATAAATATCCTCCATTATTAATTTCATATCCATATCTATTTTCTATCCCTCTAGACACTACCAGCCATAAAGGGACACTACCACCAATGGTAGTGTCCAAGTCCTTATCTAGTGTCGAGCTACCAAAATTCATACAAATTTTAAAATTTTTAAACCTATGGGTTGGACTATTTTCCTTATTGAATCCTATCATGAGATATTTTCAAAATATGTGGTATGTTAAAATAGGCCAGTAGGTGATCTTCTGGTAGAGTGAGCACACAAGTATTCTATAACAATGATGACCTTGTATGTATTCAAAAACATATAAGAAGATGTGAAATAATTTCCTTATATATTAAATTCCTTGCTTTCCAATTATCTTCTCTACATTACTTTAGTTACAATAGCATGGTGAAGATTAATATAAAGGAGTATGGGGAGTTATCTCACTAGAGAATTCATAGGTAGATTGAGTGTAACTCACTATGAAACTCATAAGAGAAATCATAGTGGTATTCAATTCAAATCCAAGTGTAAATATATGTGGAAATAACCCTCTCACACATTGAACCTCTTATCACACATAAGTAAGTTAAAGCTACAAGTGTATAAATTATCTTTTTAATAAGTAAATGGAATAATTAATATCCTACACCAACACCCCCTTAAGTGTAGCTTATGTAGGTGAAAGATAAAATATGGGTCCCAAAAATAAGGCCTAATGAGGTACCCATTTACAATGCAACTCTCAATAAGTGGAGTAAAAGGAGAAAACCTAGTGGGAAAAAACTCCTCCCAAAAGAGAGATAAAGAAAATTAGGTAGGACTAGAAAGCCCATACCAACACTCTCCTTTAAGCATAGCTTAGGTGGGATATAAAATTAGGTCTAAAAAATGAGGCTGATGAGGTACCTAAGTACATAGAGATGATCCCATTATCCTACAAAATATGAAGGATGTGTGTCTCCAAAAAGAATAGAGAGAATGTATGCACATAATATCATATGGTAAATGCTATAGTAGGTCCCTCTGTAACAAATGTTGTATCTTCCTTTCAAAAGAAATAAAACATGAGCTATCAAACTATTAAATTCCCACTCAAGTGAAATGTAGATAGGAATCATGATGTAGATCTTTACAAAATGTTGAAATGTCTCTCTACTAATGCTCAAATGTGCCAAAGTCTAATTAAGTATCACATGACTAGCTTTAGAAGATGGCAATGTAGAATCATACAATGAAGGGGAGAGAATAGATAGAGAAGATGATATACATGGAACATTTGATCAAGGAATATCCATGGGAATACGAGAGCAAAGCTCAACAAACCTCAAAACTAAAGACTGGTTTGTAAATAAAGCACTCAGATATACAAGATGAATGTCCACAAGAACATATGAGTTATCAATACTCTCAATGTGGATAATCTCACTAAAATTAGTAAAGTGCTTAGAAATTTAGGTCTATGAAGGCTCTGAAAGAGAAACAATCTACACAAGAATAGATGAAGAATCTGTAATGAGACAACTACGGTCTGGTAGAATATCATCCTATAATGGGGACTCTACAGAGGGAAAAACATAGTCCACCATGGATGTATCATCATAAACAATAAAATTGAGAGGTAAGAGTACAATAGTCTCATAAGAGATAATAGGAAGTGGAGGAGGAGGTATGACATAAATCTTAGTAGGATCATCCAAAAGACTCTGTAGTATGCTCCAAATAGTGATGGATCTCTGTATATTCCACATGGTAATCAAGATCCATGTAAACATGTAGTAATAGAGTGGAAAAAACCTTTTCATAAGTATTTTCCCACTTATCGAATTGAATAGGATCAGTGCATGTAAGAATTTATCCATATTAAAATGGAATATAATTCTTTTGTGTTAGCAAGTGTTCCATGTATGCATGCCATGAAGCATAATTGTCCTTCCCAAGAAGGATCATTGGAGATGAAACAACTCTCCTCATCTAGAGTCTCTTAAATGGGGTTGACATGACCAAGAGAAGATATCAGGGAAGTGTACAACTACACAAAAAAATCTATAATGAACCCTTGAATCATACTCATGAAAGGGACGCCAATCACAATCAAGAATGCATCCAAGTGAGAAATCAATGCTAGATTAAGGAAAAATAATGGTGTACTCTCTAGAGATAGACTTCAGACTAGGTTGAAAATGAGTCCATACAGATGAAAGCAATCATTGCATGATATATGTTACATAAAGTAGTAGGGCCCATAAACCCCTTGAATATAGCACTTTATAACTCAAGTGAGTTTTATAAAAAAATATAGACCAATGGAAAGAGGATGAAAAGATATGCACTTTTGAAAAAAGTGGCACTCAATTTTGAGTTACAAATCAAAAGTTATATCAAAATACATTTTCCATCATTAATGGCCTAATTAATTAAATTACACTTTAAGTTTAAAAGTTTGACCAAATAAGAGATTAGATAGCCTTACAACCACTTATTAGAATTGACATGAAATTATGGATTTACTCAAATCAACTAATGTAAAAGAAATTACCCCTATACACCTCTACAGGATCTAAAGCTACAAATAGCTTCACTTTAAGAGGCAAACATGCTTTAATTGTTTAGGGATCATTTAATAATAAAAAATTATTAGGGAAACCAATTTTATTTTTTAACTTAGTGAGGAGAAAATAAATTTTAAGGCACCAACAATGGGAGAGGAGGTCTGCTAACATATGCCACCATGGAAAGGAATAACCTTGCAAATTAGAAAAGCGCAACAGAAAAATACAATTGGAGGAGATGCAACTCTACCATAGGTCTGGGAAAATGTAGATCTGAAACAAATTAAGACACACAAGTTTTTAATGGGCCATGTTGGAGGTGAAGATTTTTTAGGTCCATGAGAGGCTCAAGAGAGGTTTAGGAGGAGGCCATTAGAGGAAAACAAATTGTCCACTCACCATTAGATCTAAAAAAAGCACTACCATTTCAATATGATTTAATCCCATCTAGAAATAGACATAGAGGCACAACCATGGGAGAGAGACATTGGGAAACTCAAGTTGTCAGGTTCAAATCCTCAAAGTGAAATGAGGGATCCTCAGATCTGGTTCAGTTGAAGTATCACATGCACCCTATGTTGAAGGGAGACATAATGGTGCATATTATCTGGTATGGTGATTAGAACCCTAAAAAAAGTGAATCATAAAGTATTTCTTGTTATCCATCTTAGAAACATGGGTTTGAGGACACCCTAACTAATAGAAGAAATGTGTAACTTTACTCACCTAGCATGTGTTTAAATAGATGTGGAATACCCAAAAAAGAATATAGCTCTAAAAATAGGTAACAAGATTTGACCCAAGCTTTATCCAAAGAATGACATAGGAGAAAGGGCAGTAGTAAGATAGATAGAATATAAGTTCCCTTTTGAATGACACAAAATTTTAAATGGTCCAACATGCATGATAAATTCCTATGAGATCCCACTACCTCTCTATCATGGACATATCCAGATCTTTGTTGCATTCTAATCACCCTTGTTGCCAAGGTTAGGAGAGATCAAGGGATTAAAATGCAAAGGAAGGAATCTTGAAAATTAATGTAGAAGCTAGACAACATGTAGATAAGGTTGGAAAAGGAGATTGGAAGACTAGATTAGCTGGTGTAATTTGAAACTAGCACACAACAAGATGTGATAAGTTATTTTATCAGCACAATACTATTAGCTATTCAAAGCCATTCTTGAAGCCAATGCCTAAGAATAAATACATGTGAGACTGTGAGTAGTCTATATTACTTCTTTAAGCTAGATATATGGCTAAATGTTTGCCAACAACATTAATACCTCTTTGCACTTCAACCAGATCTGTAACAAACCTAGAATCTAAAGCTTTGATACCATGTTATAATAGGCCATTAGGTGATCTTCTGGTAGAGTGAGCACACTCTTCTGGTAGAGTGAGAACATAAGTATTCTGTAACAATGATGACCTTGTCTGTATTCAAAAACATACAAGAGGATGTATAAAAAAATGCCTTCTATATTAAATGCCTTACCAATTATTTGATATGTATTACTTTGGTTACAATATCATGGTGAAGAGGAAAGTAAAGGAGTAAGGGGAGTTATCTCACTAAAGAAATCATAGTTAGAATGAGTGTAACTCACTATGGAACTCATAGGAGAAATCATAGTGGCATCGAATTCAACTCCAAGTGGAACTCTAGGTGGAGCTCACCCTCTCACACACTTAACCTCTTATCACACCTAAGTAAGCTTAAGCTAAAAGTGTAGGAATTATCTATTTAATATGTAAATGGAATAATTAATATCCTACACCAACATGGTTTAAATATAAATTGAAGCCTTCTCATTCCTTATCTATAAATACCAAGAAAAAACTTACCAAATCTCATTTAATCAATTACACAATTGAATAATTTTTCCCTATTTATCTCTATTTCTTTATTAGTCATAGGAGCACTCATAAAAAAGGTCTGAAGCATTTCAAGAGAACTAATGAGCGATATTTTTCAAGTTAAAATATATCTAATTGCATGCATATTAATATAGTATATTTCAACCTTGTGTACACACACTTCCACACATGGGGAAAAACTAAATAAGTGTAAGAATCTCTTTGGAGTATTGGTTATGTAGGTAGAACTTAATGAGAGGGGTCATTAAGATCAACTTGACACCATGATCCCACTAACTCATTCTAAGGGTATATAAATAAGGTTTGATAAATTAACAAAAAGTGACAACCTATATCCTATATTTGAATATATCATAAAAAAGGTGACAAAAAAACCCAAAAAAAATGAATTTGGTCACATTGAGATTTAGTCATTATCTCATACTGGACATCTACATCATAGTCAAACACAATCATTGATGATAGTGTCCAAATTCTATGGAAGTGTCTATAGCTACAAAAGTAAAATTTCTAGAATATGATGATTGATCCAAAATACTAATCATACATACTTTCTACCTATTTTTGGTCCAAATCTGCTTGCACACAATAAACCCAACTAATTATCCTTTCTCTCTGGTATTTAAAATAATTGAACATCTTTCAAATTTGGTACATTATATATCTATCATATCTCAATATTATAATTTAGAATATCCATTATTTACATTTGAAATTAATTGGCTTTCTATTGACGAGTTTATCACCCTAGTGCTTGAGTTATTTCAATATTCTTAACCCTATCCTCACATATTCTTCAATTTAGGCTTAAACATGAGAAAACGTCATATCCAAATCCATTGCTCTAATATTTAAGTTTCATTTGCTTATAATTGTTCAACATTAGAAAACATGTTTCATTTAAAATATATATATCTTTAAAAATGTCAATGTTGTCTAGAAAGGCATGTAATAATCTAGAACCTCAAGATTAAACATTATTTTTATCACAATATATTTTTTGAAAACTAATGTGATACAATTAATGATATGGGTTCCAATGAAGGATAACCTTTTCCTCACATGCTACTACTATGGAATCACACTGACTATAAGACTACAAGTAAAAATCACACTTTTATTGATTTTAATAAGCACATAAATTACATATACACACTCACTGACTTTCCCTATGACTAATAATAAGGTAAGAATGATACATAAACCCTTCCTAGACTAAGCATTGATTTATACTCCTTGGCTTCCTAATATGTTTTGGTTGTCCAAAGTGACTAATTTTAGCTCATGTGTCTTGGGAATCTATAGGAGGCCCTCTACCTAAGATTGGAGCCTTCTAGGTTGCTTTAAAAATGGTAGGGTAACATGTCATTAAGGAGACAAATTTCCATCCATAAGATAATGCATAATGAAATAATCCACTCGCCCTTATAAATTGCATCCTTCTATTTGTACTTATTTATTATTCATGGATGTTAATTACATCATATAATAATAAAAAGTAATAAACTAATTAAATTATAGGAGAATAAGACAAGCAACATAATCACCTTATAAAGGTTCTTAGGTAGAATCTATAATATCATCTTATGGTAGAGTATGTATAATTTTGGATTTTAGTGTTGATATCTTATGAAAAAATAGGAAATACTATGTCGAAGTGAAGTGTTGTGTGAAATAATGTGTTCAAAAAGTGGAAAGGAATTAGATATTTAATGTGTAAATTTATGTTTTGTACTTAAGGTTTTAGAAAGGCTTAAGTGGAATGTAGGGTTTGAGTGGCACTACATGCTAGTTCTCATAATGTTTTGTTTTTCATAAGATGAATGTCTAGAATTTATGAATTACATAATGCTTGGTTGTTTGTTGAAATATTTTGATTAGTAAACCTTAATCCAGATGGATATAACTAATTACCTTAATACCTATGTTTGGATCATTAGATATCACTGGATTTATTTTTTAGTCATTGAGGATCCCCCTTGGGATTTGAGGTTGATGATGTCCATGGATTTTTTATGACATCACATGGTTTGGAAGTGAGAACTCCCTTTTATACCACTATTATAGTATAATAAAATGAATTTACAGTTATGAAAAATTCTTCTTCTTGGATGAAGATCAAGTTATATAATTAATATGGAAAATTAAATGAGTTTATTTAAAAAGAGTGTTTTTTTATTTGGTAAAAGAGGGGTTTGAAAGGGGAACTTATCTTTTACAGTAGATAAATATATAAATCATTAATAATTTAAAAGAACATCCTCTTCTAGTGGTGACCAAAGTAAGCTATAGAGAGTCATAAACTACTTGGAGACCTACAATAGATCAAAAAGGAAACTTATTAGGAGATAATTACTTCTCAATCATTATATTTTTGGGAGCCTAATATTATATTCAGTGGTTCATTCTCCTTCATATAATGACCTTTCCTATTTTTGTTAAAAATAGTGCAATCTCCTTCCTCCCCTAGATCAGGAACTATGGGGAGAGATATTTCAATGAATTTGGGTGTCTAGGATTCTGTTAATGGGTCTTGAACCACAAAACTAACATTCAACACCCTTTATTCCTTCTCAATATTTATTTCTACCATAATCTCCATCATCTTTGATTCCTCTTTTTTTGGTTCGATATCTAGTTTATACTCTAATGCTACTAAAAAAGAGTGAAATGTTTTTTTAGTAATGGTAAAATAAGGTTTTAAAAATGGACCCTACCTATAACATGAAACATATAGATAGGCCAAGAAGCCACACATGTCAAGAAATTATGTCAAAAATATAACAAAACAACAAAAAGCTAAAAGATGGCATCAAAATGGCACTAAATCGAGATACAAATAGGACCATTTGAAATCATTCTCATGTCTTGATATAATGGTAGTATTCAAAGTTTCAAATTCTCTTTGTCCTTAAAATTTATTTTTGTTACCAACAATGGTCCAAATTTCTTCATCCTCTAAATTAGGATAAATGGGAATGGAAATTTTTGAAAAATTGATTGTTTTCAAATTATTCAACAAGATCTAAGAAAGTATATCACTTCCTAAATTTAGAGATACTCTTTCAATTACATTTCACTGAGCTATGTTTTCCTTACCGAGGGATGTGGAATTCACTTCTATCAGTTCTACTTCTTTTCAGTTCTTCCTTTGCCTTTTTTGATATACTCTCAAAATCTTTGCTCTCACTATCATTTTTAAAACAATTATTCTCAAGTAGGGCATCCTTCCACTAGGATACTCTCTTATGCTTAGAGGTGTTATAAGAAGTGGTTAGATTCTCTATTTCAAAATAATTTCTCAACAAGAAAGGAAAACTCTCATAATTGAGGGATTGCTTCCAAATTCGATCTTGAAATTTCAATTTAATAAATTCAGGGAGATATTTGCAAACATATACATTAACCAAAATGTAAGCAATGTCATATTACCACCTAATCAAAAAAATGTCAAGGCATATTTTTTATTTTTGTTTCTTGTTAAGATGGTTGACATTGATAATTGTCAATTATGTCTATTTGATTAGGTTTATTGCTTGGAGAAACTTGGTCTTTATACCTATGTTTGATTGATTTAACCATTGTGCATTTTTAATCACTGGTGTTTTCAAAAGTGTTAAGCCATCATAGCTGGATGGTTATGGATTAATAGGATATCAAAACCTCAAGATTATAAGCACAAGTTCATGTATTTAAATAAAGGACCTAAGTTTGATTTTTATTAAAAAAATATAATATTTATTTTATAATTAATTTTTATTACAAGGCAAATGAGGTAAAATTACCTAAGAATAAATTTTAGGGCAATGAAACCCACGTAGGTTCATGAAAATTTGGGAATATTAGTAATTACAAGTTTTTTTGAAAAACACAAGTCAATTTTTGATATTATTGGAAATAGATTCCCTGTAAAGTCAAAAATGTGGAAAAATTATTGTTTATTTGATCCTTCATTTACCATAGTCAACTTATGGCTTGGAGGAGTTACCAAGATTCCATTGGGGGAAGATGAGGTGTATGGATTTGTTGTAACTTGTTGAAAGGCCATCAATGCATGAAAATGTAGGAAAGATAATGCATAAAGGCAATTTTGGTAAGAGGTAGCATTAGACTAGATTTGGCACCACTTTGTGAGAGACTTTTGTAAATTTAGGCCTTTGTTTAGCTACTAGGTATGAGCTACATTACCAGTAAAATTAAGGTAATGAGAGGGAGATTGTGGTTTTCCTCTTGGGACAAACTTAAATTCTAAGCCAAAATTGAACTATGAACTAGGCAAGTCACCCTTTCCTGCATAAATAGTTTGGCATCTTAATTGATAGGCAATTTTTGGGCAAATGATGTATTTGGGTAAAGACACATATATGAATATATGGGCATGTGTACACGAGTCTTTTCCCTAATAATCTAATCAAATTTGGGTTTACTTTGTTAAATCAAGATTAATAAATCTACTAGTGAAATTACAATTTTTATTATGTATTTTATAAATCACATACCTTCATCTTTCTTTGAGAGGAATTGTATAAAAATACCCTAGTTGTATGTGTAAAGTTAGGGTTTGTGAATGATTCAACCTGTTATTGATTTTTAATTTACCTTTTCCCTAAATAGGGTGACATATTATTGAATTAATATTAGGAGGATTGATGGCAACCATTTGGGGCTGATTTGATTCACTTGTATTTTGTGGCTCACTTCTTTATTTGTGAGATTGAGGATTTTAAATTTTTATTGTACCTTGGTATGGTGCAATTTGGTTGATTTTTGAATATCACATGAAATTATATTTTAGAAACTTGAATCAACCCTTCTCTGTTGATATGGGAATAAAATTAATAGCATGCTATCTTTGTTTGGATTCTTGGTTAGTTTTGGCCTTGGGTTTGTGCTCATGAGTCTTGGTGTTTATATGGTGCTTCCATATTATTTGTATAAAAGTGTACAAATGCTTATTAAATTTTAGAGTTAAAGATTTATAAGTTTGTAAAGTCTTTAATGGTTATATATAATGATAATATTATGAATGGAGTGTTCTTTCTTTCTTAATTTATGGAATGTGCTTTCTGTTATGACATAGTTGTGGCAATTTATCATTGTTTGAAATAAGAGTATGCAAGAAAAAAGATAGAAATTTGGAAAAATTGTTTTTATGTTTGGTATATACTCTTGTAGGTAGCTATTAACAGTTGTTTTGATTTAAAAGGGAATGCTTGTAATGATTGGATTGTATTGAGTTTGCTTTTTATTGCATTCATAATTGAACTGGGTTATGCAAGGTTATACCTTATTGGTTATAAATAATTTCTATGTTATTGTCACCATGGCTAGGCATATTATATTTGCTATTTTGTTATCTTATTTATATTATGGAGTAATGAGATTGATTAAATGCTTTATTACTATCTGCCTTCTTGTTTGAGTTTTGATTGGCTATGCTTACTCCTTTGTTATAAGGATAAGTTTTAGGACTCTTTGGTGACATTTAAACTATTTTATTAAGTTGATTAAGTGTATTAATAACATGCGTATGCATTATAATTCCATGGTTTTTATATAAAAATTGATTGGGTTCAAATTCAATAGAATTAAATGGTATTGGAACAATGTTGGTTCATTGTTGAATTATTATATAGCTTCCAAGTAGAACCACAAGCCATTTATGGATTTCATTGTGGAATATTTATTAGGGAGTTTGTCTAACTTGGCTAGTTTATCAAAGAAAATTAGAAGTATTAGTGGATGCTAAATTATTAATGTCAACTTCTTGAACTCAATATCTGTATTTTATTGCTAGAGAATTTTATAGTGCACCCAGGACTTAAGGGTTTTATCTGAATTGCATTTGTGGGTTTTACTAGAAATTTAAAATGTCATTGGATTTTTTTATGAAAGCCTATGAGTGGGATTTATGTGAAATATTTAAATTATATAGTGTCCTCTGTTAGAATAAGGTACATTGAATTAATTTCCTTTTTATGTGAAACCCTAGCTGGGTGATTTTTAATATTTCAAAATGTTATTCATTCCCATTAATTAATGTATACCTAAATAAAATTGTGATTGATACTCATTATTGGATAAAATCCTAACTAAACAATTTAAGGGTTTTATTGTGTGCATCTTTAGCTTTCCAACAAATATATTTTTTTGGATCCATTAGGAATTAAGAGAAAAAATGAAATTTTAGTGTGGCTCGAAATGGTTGCTTGGTTTCAATAGATAATATGATTTTATAGTTGAGGCATTTTACTTGGGTCAAGTATATTCTAGGATTATTGGAGTGTTTGGATAGATATTTAGATGCCTCCATCTTGTTTTTTTATATACATGTCAGTGAATGGACTTTGATTGGTTTGGTAAGAGGGATGTTGTACATCCACCTTGACAACTAATTTCAAGTTGTAATTAATGAATACCTTTATTTATGAGACTTATTTTATATTATTTAAAGTTGTTTGGTAAGCTCTTATATTAAGTAAATTGTTGATCTAGTTTGGGTTTATAGTTAATTTCAGTCATATGATATTTAGTTTTATTGTATCTCTTGAATAAAGTGGCAACTATGTATGCTTATTTTAATACATTATATTAATGTTGTCCACACTTTCAGTTGTTGACAGTTTGTAGAAAATTGAGTCGATGATTATGTTAATATATTTCCTTCAGTATTGACTAAGTTTTATCTCTGTTGGCATTTATGCTTAACATTGTAAACCTAGAATTTGCCCTGATGTAATTATGGGAACAGACTATTTTTTTGGATTGGGATGACTTGCTCAACATTGTACTAACTTCATTTTTGTTGACATGTTTAGTGTGGGTTTAGTGGAAAAATAATTAATAAGGGATTAAAGAGTATGATTTCTAGTTGTTTAACTTTGTTTACAAAGTATGCATGAACTGATCTTTTCTTTATTTATAACTATTGAACACTAATTGGATTGGTAAAATGTAGAATCATTCCAATAGTTATATTTTACATTCAAAGTATGGGTTGTATTGTGTTTTCTCTATTTAATAAATTACACTCTTTTAGAGCATATTTGTGCAAGAGGTTATTTTAAATTGTAAAGGTATTGTTTTGGTACCATTCCTCATTATAAATAAATAATCTCTTTATACATGTAAAATTATATGTGTTCTAAATTAATATGAAAGTATAAATAAATAATAAAATCCTCATCATTGTCATATTTTTTGTTGATTTTCCATCTCTTGTAGTCTTATTATTACAAATACCTTGAGGTCCCTTGTGTGATGACTTACATACTATGAATGTGTGTTTGAGGATTTATTTTCTACTGATGAACTATTAGCTTTATAAAGATATATCATTCTCATTTTGGAAAATGGTCTCAATCTCTTTTAAATGTTCTCTCATCTCATTATCAAAAGATTACCTATTAATCTTAATGCACTGATAATATAAGGATGCCTTAATCCAAGTTAAGAGATTTATTGTAGCCTTGAAGATAAAATAAGGTAATCTCAACCTCTTATGTTGACTATGTTCCACCACTCTAATTAAGGCATCAAGTCTAAATAACCTTGGAATAAGGCTAAAATACACCTATGGGAGACTTTGTGTGCTTAATATGTTTAATAATCTTTTAGGTTGATTTATGATCTATGTTAGGAAAAATATCTTGTTCTTTTATTAAGTAATTTGGGGAAGTTTGGTAGAGTGATTTGATAATACTCCATAAGGGATTATTTTCCTTATTTATTCAGCATTCCCACTATTTGCTAACTAATGGATCTTGATCCATCAAATTATGTGATTTAACCAAGTTGCTCAATATGGGTCATTTTTTAAGTATGGAAGATGAACTTAGGGGAATGAATTATTCCTTTAATTTACTTAAGCAAAGATCATTTAAAGGAAGTAATCTCTCAGCATGATTATTATCCATTAAGTTAAGATTATATTAATCCTAGAAATTACCATTTAAGTATTGTTGGAATTTTTTTAATGCAAGCACAAGATGGTTAAGTCTATAGCTAGGACTTTTGAAGTCCATAGCTTCTAGTGAAGTTCATAGATGTTGGTGAAGTCCATAGTTAGGAATGTTAAAGTTTGTATCTATTGAAGAAGTCTATAGCTAGGATAGGTGAGGTTTGTAGCTTTGCCAAAAGACTAGATCTTCTACCATAATCTTCTTCTAAGCCTATGGGATTGTTATAAGAACAAACAATGGGTGGATAAGCTACCCTGGCCTATAACTATACTTTCATAGATGTGAGTCTTTTAGATATGATAAGGACACCTAGGTGCTCCTATTGGGAAGATGTCTGCTTCCATACAATTTGAGTTTATCATTATGGACCACATATTGATATGCCTTGAACTACATGTAGGTTTCTGAGGGAAATAATCTTTCTTATAGAATATTATAGGGGTTATTACCCTAATTAAGGGTTACATGTACACAAATTTTATTATGGGGACTCTGTTATATCATGCAAAACCAAGTTGCGTGTAGTGGACCCTATTCATTATTCCACTGTGCATTCTAAACAAAGTGATGCTTAATTTTTTTGGGGTCATTTCAAGCAAAAATATTATGATGAAGAGTATTAGAATCCATAAATAATTTTTTTCCTAATGATTATCTTATGGTTTTAATATAAAATCCTTTCCAAAACTACAATGGTAAATAAGGTAGTGTCACCCATATTGCAATAACATTAAAGGCCTTAGTGAGTGGGTCAAAGGACAAAAACCATGGTTTGATATCAAGAATGCTCATATTCCATAACCAAATAATATTCTAAATAACCATAATCATATCTTTTAAGAGATAAAAAATACAAAAATAATACTCTTTATACAGGGGAAAATTTATAGATTACCTTTCATCAAAGGTAACCAGCTATCCTTAATCCAACTTTTGAGATCAAGGAGAGTAGGTCATAGATTGGAAAAGTGACAAATAATTTTTGAGATAGACATATCTTATTCCATTTCTAATAATTACTTTAACTTATCTCCCTCAAAAGAGACTGAGGGATTTAATTTAGTCGGGGCTAACAATTTAAGCCTAGTCTGTTTAATCTTAGAAACAAAATTAACATAAGAAAGGTAAAAATTTTCCTCCCCTGCTTTTGCACTTAATTTTTAAGTAACATTAAACTCACCATCATAAATAGGTGGTGACCATCCACCATCTATTTTAAACCCTATATTTATTTATTGTAATATGGTTTTACCCTTTCTAGAATCAAGACCTATTATGATGATCATAGTCACTCTAGCTCTTGACACCTTGTAATCATCTCCATTTATCAAAATTGAATGATTCTCTATTACCACATACATATCCCCTTTTTTTCCTTATTTTAGTCACTAATCTACCAAATCCTAACTATAAATAAAACCCTAACAAATATAGCAAGATTATTATTATTTATTTTTAATCACATTTATAAATAATAAATTCACATATTATAAATATACTTAATATGTTATTGTAAATTAAGAAACACTAGTTAATTTATATAAAAACTTTATTATATCTATTCACTTTAACTAAATGGACTAAAGCTAGTGTACATTGAAAAAGAATCGTACAATGCTAGTGGAGTAATACTCCACTCTACATTCATTCTACCCTTAAAAAATCATAACTTGTTTCTCTTGATTCATTTTCAAAGCACTATGATTAGAATTTTTAATAGACAAAATATCATTAATAGGTTTTCATTTATATGTATTCAATAAATAAGAGACTAAAATATATAGTACATTTTTATATATTTTAAAAAAAATATAGATATGAATATATATATATATATTTTTATCAAGTACAATTTATAATTGATTGTCAAAACTTTGAACACTAAAAAAATAAGCACTAAATTGATTTTATATAGATTTATTTATAAAATTAATTGAAATAAACAATGTGCCAAGACAACAAAACATCTTTAAAATTTTTTAATTAATTACCCACATACTCTTAAAAAAATGATGAAATATCTTATTATAATAAAAATAATTTATCTTCCTCAAATAAAAATTCAACATTCTATATCTCTTCTATAAAAATGGTGTTATCCTTAAAATGTTGTCCACACACAACATTAAAATTTTGTTCTTTATTGCTAACAATAATATTACCATACATGCAATTGACAATGAAAGATGTCTATGATGGATCAAAATCACATGGTTGTTCATCCACACTTCCATTGTGTTAAAACTTGGTATGCTAATTGAAATCTATGATAGAAATCTTAACATTCACTATGCATTCGTCAATGATTCTATGAATCATTACATAGAATATGAAAATGAAAATATAAAGTATTGAAAATCATAAATTATTTGATATTATTTAAGTAAAAAAATATATAATTTAATGAAAATATTATTTTTTAAAATTCATATTAATTTACACATAATAATATTTTCCTCATACTTAGTCAATAAACCAACATCTTATTTTGCCATGACATCATTTGAATATTTTTATAAATAAAAATATATTTAAATGAGATGTCCTTGTCATATACAAAATAATACTATTTTTAAAAAAGAATCAACACTTATGTGATAAATGTATAGATAAAAATAGGAAAATGAATGTCAATTTTAATATAATTAACAACTTCATTTAAATATGAAGATAAAAAATCATGTTAGAATTTATTTATTTATTTTTTTTTTTAATAATTTGGTTTTGTTCCTAAAATTAATTATGATTGTGAATATTATGAAACCATTTTAATACTCAATTAATCAAGAAATCATACCTATTTTTTTAAAGAATATAAATTCATTTTAAATTCAATAATTATGAAATTATTATACATTGTTGAAGCCTATATTTACACTTAATTTTTATTTTTATTATAATACATATTAACATAACAAACAATAATAAAAATACAATAATATATTATTTATTTAACTTTAATTTATTATTTTTTAAATATATTTAAAAATACTGACATTTTATTAATTTTTATTTTATGTTTTATCTTATAACTTTATTTGAAATATACTAATCATACTTCCACATCATATGAAGTTGTTTATTAATGAAATATTCTACTATCTACAACTACATAAATAATAAAACTTAAAAGTATCCAAGCTCACATTTATTTATTTCAATCAATAAAGTGCATTCATATTAATGTTTTTCACATGTATATGTCATTTCAATAAAATTATTTTAAAATAATAATAATTGTTATGTTTTAACATTGTGTGATATTAAAACAATTTACAGTAACAATAAGTGTGATGACAGCTACCCTTAAAAGATGTATCCCTAGAATTTAACTACTTGCTTATTTTAGCATGGAAAACATAGCCTGAAAATACATTTAAAACATTTTTTTTTTCAAAATTAACATACTAAATGCTAAAAGTTACAGAACAGGTTATAAACAAAAACTACATAAACTTTGCTGCAATTAACACAACCTTCTAAATTCATCCATTGCTTATAGTAACCATAAAAACCATCCCCCTCCCGTGGTGTGCTTCCGTTGCCTTGAAAGCAAGAGCTTGGCAATTCCATGAGCAGTAGTAATTTTCTCTCCGAACAGGGCATTGACGGAATTCATTACTCTTTGTTTCTACAAGCCCACAGGGTCTGTATGCGCAGCGGTGCAACTGTTGCAATCTGGGACGATTGAACCATTTCACTAAACATCGCATCGTCAGATCTTTTTCAGGCAAATGATCGTCGGAAAGCGTTACACGAAGCTGATAGGATTCACATATGTAATCCCTGACTTGCTGGGTGGTTAATTCCACCAAAAATTCTTTTCCAACATAGTGAGCAAGTTCTACCTTCGCACCAATATGCCCTAAAATCGCAGCTCTTTCCAATAGCGCCACTCCTGCCTCCACATCTTTGGTGTCCACGCATCCTCTTCCATGGAATCGAATAATTCCCAGCGAGTATAATGCCCGTACATGAGATTCTTCTGCCGCCTTTTCCAGTAAAGAAACTCCCACTCCCCATTGACTAAGGCAGTAAAAACGGATCTGACCAGGAAAAATATGAATTACCCACTACGAATTAAATGCAAAACTATGATTGAAATGAAATAGTTTAGTATATACAAACATATAATACCAACGAGATCAGATTTAGTAACTAACCTGTACTTTAAAGACCTGTTAGTTATTTAGGGTTTGTTAGTAATTAGCCATGGCCTGATTATGGCATCTAATATAAAGGAGTTGATGAAATTTTATTTAGGGTTTTTAATAATTAGCCCTGGCCTGATTATGACATCTAAAGGCACTGATAGAATTTTCTTCTGGAAACGATAAAGAAAATAGTACTTAACCCTCAATCCGTCTCGTCTACAATTTGCAGGATATTATGATTTTATAGAACCGGCAAGGTTCAGCCGTTGGCAAGAAGCATGAACTCAAATGTTGTATTGAAAATGTGAGACCTATAATGCTAGATCTAACTTTATAAAAATGCATCAATTGAAGGGAGCTTCCACAGACCTCGTGTGTCGTTTGGAGGACAGACACCAGTGCTATGTCTGATCTAAATATGTAACAAATTATTCTTTACGAAAATGCATAAATGGATTGCGAATGCTTACCATGCCAATCATATAGCATGCCTCTACATTTCCGGTATCTGCAATTTTTTGAAGTAAACCGTCACTCTTGGTAGACAAATAACACACCATTTCGGAAGCGTTGAGCAAAACTGACGGATCCATTGCCACTCTATGAAATCGCTTGGATCTGGAAAAAAGAACAAAAATTCATCAAATCAAAATTTCCGGTAATACAGATTTTAAAACTACAACGCGCAACAGACAAAAGGATTCATACTTACGCCACTAATGCCATGATGAAATGGTGTGGATTCTCGTCGCTGCTCAGGTTGGATAGAATGGAGATGAGTAGATTATCTGAAATGCGGTCGGAGAGATCCACGGTTGGCGGTAGTCCATAGTATGATCCGCTCCTTGTTTTCATTGTAGATAATACCAAACTTATGCAAATCGAAAAATAGATCGAGTCTTTTTATTCGAACACTTCAAATCAGCCTTTTAGGATGATTCTGAATCATTCCAGAAATAGTTTGGACGCTGTATTCATAGATTGATGCAGGGCAAAACATAGTTTTATGGACGCCGAGCGAGTTTCAAAGAGAGACTGGCGTGGAGTTGCATTTTTAACTGATTCAATATTTGATGGTATACGACGGAATTTGGAAGCCGACCCTCTTATAACAACCCTATTTTTTAATTAATGGCCACTAGCGTGGCCACCCTTTACCGAACTTATCCTCGTTAGGGACGATCTTGTGCAAATCTCTAAGGCTTGCCTAAAGAACCGTACACCGTAATTTTGGGACATTGTAAGTTGTTCAACATGATCATGTATACCGAACTTATTTTTGGAATTGACAAATTTATGCAAATCTCTAAAGCTTGCTTAAAAACCGGTACATCACAATTTTTGAACATTGTAAATTGTCCAACATAATCATATAACATTGTTATTAAAAAATGGTTCCATAACATTTATTTATTTTTAATTTTTTTCAATTAAAAATAATATATAAATAAAAAATAATTAATATAGACAAAAATAGAGTAACCGCATGTTAACCTTGAAGAGTAAATCCTAGATAAAGATGACCCACGCGTACCCCATGTCAAAACCAAAATGAGCATAATATCCTTTTGATAGGATAACTCTAACGCCTCGCGCTCCCCCGCCCCCCTTTTTTAATGGTGAACATAAACTAATTATAATGAACTAAAGTTAATTATATTTCATTAATAATCTATATAATTATAGTGCACCAAAGATTGTAAAAAGTATGTGTTTAAAAATAAAAGTTATGATTTTTTTTAAAAAATTAGGTTAAATTATGTTAAGGAGGTTGGATTGGAGAGAGTGTGGATACTTTTGATCAAGGTAGATAAATTTAGTAAATGGATCTATTTAAATATAGTTAGAGTTATCTAAGAATTATATTTAGAAATATAATTAAGGTATATTATGTATGAATAAAAATAAATCAGGGAAGTTGAGCGTATATATAATTAAATAGCCACAAGAAATGTGATAAAGAGTCATATGTGTATGTACAAATCATGTCTATTAAGTATCTAATATTAAATTTATATGTTTATATTTTTTCTTTTTATTATAGTAATGAAAGTATTATAATAAAATGATAGAGTGAAAAAATAGTGTGTGTAACCATAGTGGGTCTCTTTAGGTATGGGCTATTTTAAACCTTATTTCATTCAAAAAATGCAATGAAACATGTAAAAATTAGTCTTTGTTAATAATATAAATTTTGAAGTAATAATTAAACATATTTAAAATTGAAAAACAAATGAATGAATACACTTATAAGTATGCAAACCAAGCTTTTATTTAGAGTCATTGAATAAGGGGGTGATTATGCCCCATGAAAATTAGAATTTTAAAACCATAAGTTTAGATAAATTTTTTCCAAATCTCATTAAAAACAGAGAAGTGCTTGGAAGTTAAGTCATACAAAACTTAAAACACATTACTCACTAATATTGAATGAAAATGGAACCCAAATACGTTCTAATAAATACAATCAAAACTGAGTAAAGTATGAGTATGCATGAATAATTTTTGAATTATTTGCTACATATACCTTTTTATGATTTAACATGATTATTTTTATCTACAAATGATTAAAACCCGAGTAAAATTTGAGTAAATTATCTTATTGATGTCTCACATATGCCCTGCATATACCACCAATCTAATAACCTATGTAATTTGAGTCACATAAAAAATGTAATAATTTATTAGAATTTGTAAATTACTACACTATGCATCGTATATGCCATAAATATGATAAACTATGTAATGTGAGTCATGTTAACTATATAATAATACCATTAAATTCATGAACTTTGACTCATAAAATTTTAGGATATCTTAGGGAATATATAATTAATCTGTGTCAAATATATAATGATTTTTAATTATCTTGATCAATTTGTGCTGATTTGAGTAAATCTATAACAATTTGTGTCCAAAATGTGAATTATTTGTGCTAAAATTTAAATTTTATTTTTGTGAAAGATTGAGTATCTAAGAAATTACACTAGAAATACACGCTTTTTATGGTGAGGGATGCATCATGTGAATTGCTCATATCAAAATAAAAGAGTTATATGCATCACATTATATATAAAATTGTGTAAACATTGAATCATTTGTTACCATTATTATATTATGTCATCATAGAAATATTATATTATATAATAATATATAAAATATGCATCTAAAATAATATGTGTCATGTCAAGTAGATATAACAATAGGGCACATAATAATAATCATCATAGTAACAATCATATAAGAACTAGGTAATAAGTACACAAAAGATACATGATATGTATCATGGCATCAGACACATGTATAAATGTATGTGACGTGGATCATGAAATCAAAATATTATTAGATAACTCTATATGTAACAAGTCAAGTTCATAGTTATTGTTATGGCCACAACACACATAAGAAATCATAAAAACATGCATGATAACACATTGTCACACATAATAAGAGTCACAAAAGAAAAGATTCAAACATAAAAGACATCAAACAAAGAGCACCCAATGTCATAGAGAGTAAGAATAACACATAGAAAGAGTCATATAATTTAATACACACTATAATATCACACCATATAACATAGAACAACATTGATCATTCATAGAATGAGTAAGGATAACAAACACAATCAATGCATGTCATCATCACTTATAAAAAATGTAATATCCATAGAATATAAAATTATTAGTCATATGTAACACCAAAATGTTTATTTTGCCTCATAAGTTAAAAATATGTTAGACACCACCTCTAAAAATGGTATAAGTAAGTATTTGGGAAAAAATTTAGGGAATAAACCACCATTGAATCTAATATTAAGATCCTCCAAGACCATGATCAATGGTTTGGTCATGATTGAAACTCAATTATCATTGAAAAAGAGCTAAGCATAAAGTTAAACTTGGTTCTAGTTAAAGAGAATATTTTATGGAAACAAAAACATAGAAAATGTTGGTTTAAGGAAGGATAATTTAACACAAGTATTTCACCAATCTACTTTGGCCACCCATAATTATAACATGATCTAAAAAATCATAACCAACAATGGTATTTATACATAAGACTTGGATCTGATTAGAAAAGAGGTAATCTATTTGTTTGAAACCTTACTTAAGAATTCCTTCCCAAATTTTACTTTGGCACAACATGAATTATTGAATATTATTTCATTTTTTTTCCAAATGTTGAGTTAATAAGGCTTTTCATAGAGGAATAAACCTAGACTACACTTTGGAGTATGGATAATGATAAAGCCCTGGGCCTTGATGGGTTATGTTTGTGATTTTTTAAACACTTTTGAGAAATTTTAAGAAATGGTAATCTAAAAGTTTCTAATGAATACAAATCCTTGTGAAAAAATCTAAATGATTTTGATTATAAATTTTCTACTCTGATCACCATGAAAGTTAACATAGATTTATTAGACTACTTTAGACAAATATCTTTTTGTAACACTATCTACGATATTATTTGAATCACATCGGCTAATCATATCCAAATCCTCCTTCATCTTCTTATTTAAAATTAATTTATTAATAATTTTTTTGAATATATTTTATGTCAATTTTGTAATAATTCTTGTATTTAAATAAGCTCATCTACAATCTAGCTATGAGTGTAGGAACCATAGTCAGACCTTGGATCAATCCTAGGCTTTAGAGGGGTCTCCATCTAGTAGTAGGGCATCCCAAGGAGAGTCTTCTTTGATAAAGGAAAAAATAGGGATGCTATTTGATGAGTAGGATGTATTACACATGAGATGTACTTTTTTGTATGCCTATATGGAAATTTATGCATTTTTGGCATTGTATATGTGTATATGACATTCACTCAACATTAGATACTATGTTGGTAGATGTAATTTTTTTTATGCCTATCATGAAAATATATGTATTATTAACATTGAGCACATGTGCCTATATTATATGCCTATCATGGAAATCTATCTAATTTATATTTAGTTTTTATTTCTTTGTGTTATTATACAATGTTCTTTTGATCTTCTAAACTATTATCTATCAGATCTCGTATTTAGTTTTGGAAACAAATGAGGATTAAAAAATTATTCTTTTTAATGCTATAAATCTCAGATCTCTCATATTTTTTTAAATTGAAGTCTTTATTTTATTGTGTGTAGTGGAAATGACTAATGACACTCTTATCACTTAGGTTTAATGGCCTTCTTATCTTTGTACCTAATTTTTATACACTAATTATTGGGATCATTAGACCTATTAAAAATCTCTCACCTTAATTATCTAAATCATTTCATACATTCCATTCATAAACATCCTCTCACTCTTTCACTATCTTCTCACTAGGCAATCCACTTAGGTTTTAAGTACCAAAACTTGATATAGGTCTCAAGGAATTAGTATTATATCATAGATGTTATTATATGGTCAAATAAAACCTAAATTAACCTCTTACAAGTGATCAAACACACTTTAAATTTCAATTCCACATATAGGGCTCATAATGGTCTCCTTAGGCTTGTAGCCTTTTTTGTGAAAATTCTCTTAGTTTGAGATATATATTAACTATTATGGATATTTAAAACCTTTTATATCCACCCTTTATCTCTTTACATGTGTGTGTCAAATTTTATTACCTAACTCCACTCCTAGACCACACTTCCTTTGTAAACCACCCTTCAATTAGCCCTATCTTAAATCCACAATCACCAAATCATTACTATACGGCATTTAACCACACCAAAAATACTTTATTAATTTTTAATACATCAAAAAATGCCATATTATGAAGTTTCATTAATTTCTAAGGGTTAAAACTCTTCTTATAGGGTTTTTTGTTTTTGAAACCATATATAGGTTTCTACATAGGCCAAGGGGCTATATAATCAAATATCTTGAGTTATACAAAGTTTACAAGGATAAAAATGACACATATAGGTATTTTTTCACCCCAAACACCTTCTAAAATAATTAATACATTTCATTTCTCTTTATTCTCTCTTCTAACCATCAAAACATAGGGTTTTGAGTCCTATTTAGGATTGTGACAACATGGTGTGTGTATCAATGAGTGTCAAGGAATATTTTAAGATATTTTCCAATTATAAATAAATTATTTACACCTATAACCAAACATACAAACCATTATATCCATTATCATACACATTTATACAAACCATATAAATGTTGTAATTTCTATTTAAACATGATTTGTTGTTAAATAATTATCCATTCAATCTTTTGTAAAAGAGAGAATAAATTCCCTGCCTGATTTTGGTGGCAATTACATTCCACACTCTTTTAATTTTTTTTTAGTATGCAAATTACAACAAATATGATGAAAAACATCATAGTACATTGAAAATTCAACATGTTGTCTACAACAACAAGTGATGCATGCGTGATTTATTTTAACATAAAAAGGTTTTGCCATCTCAAAATATCTTTGACAAATATAAATTTGTGAATGTTTTTAAAAAAATTAGAGTATAATTGTGTTTTAGTCATGTATAATTATTTTTTTGGATGTGGTTCATGGTTACAAGAACCAACTCTTCTTTTCAAAACATCTCTTGCATTGGGCGAAACTCTTGTATTATCTTTCCAAAATTGAGAAAGTAACTCTTTAAGAGTATTAGCTATAGCCTTTTTCTTTCATGAAAGTATACTAGAGAATGCCCAGAGCTCATTGGTATTAGGTTAATTAAGTATTTCATGTTTTAATTTCTTTCATTATTGTTTTTCTATTTATATTAAGTGTTCAGCTTGTTTTTGAAACCATTCATTTCCCCCTATTTTGTCACTTACTGCACAAGTTATAAGTATATGATAGATAGAATTACAATCTTTGGTGCATGATTTTAGGCCTATAGTATGATATGCATCATGTAGATTTTCAATAATTTCATTGTCTTCATCAACCATGTTATATGTTCTTAGTCCTAATGTGTACATTATAGGTCTCATCTTAATAAATTTTATCAATGACACAAATAATTGACATTTTTGACTATTATAATCCAAATTATGAAAGAAAGTATCTAAAATGTGTTGATCTAGTCTTCTTGAATGGTGATTAAGCATTTTGTTATGCATTATTTCTAAAATATTTTCATTGAATTCAATTAATTACTTATCTTTTCTATGCACAATTCTTGGAGGTGTTAGTAATGATAGAATTTGTTGAGAGGGTGTTTCAAAATCATTTTTAATTTCATTGTTTAGAGGTGGAATGAAATTTTCATCATTATTAATTTCTTCATTATATGTTTCCATGAAATTTTTTTGATGGTTAATTTCATCATTATTTATTTCCATCAAATTTTCTTCATTCATGGGGGGTGAAGTATCATACATAGAATCATCATCAATAAAATAAAAAAATTGAAACTTTGAATGTAAAATTACAACATTAACTAATTCATTATTATTCATTTCATTATGATTAATTTCATCATTATTCAATTGATTATGGTCAATTTCATCATTGTTTAATTCATTATTGTTAATTGGCTCATTATCAATGGCAATTGGTTCTTCAGGATTAGGGTTTGTACCTTATCTACCATGAAGTTTTTGCATTCATATCTTGTGTTTCTCTCTCAAATATTCTAATTCCTCTAGTTTTTTGTTCTTCAGCATCTTCCTTTTCCTCAAACATAATCTTCCACCCATCAAAAGGGACAATTGACAACTTTTCAAAGGTGGGATCAAGTACATAGGTACCATATATCTTTTAAAAGTACATAGAGAATGTTTGTGGGTATAGAGTTATCAATTTGGATAGAAAATAGTTTTTCAGAAGTTAGATTAGTATAAAATAATCATAACATGATCATGTTATACTTATCTAATAATGCAACCATGGTATGTGTTGTATACGGTTTTGCTCCATCCAATGAATTATGAAGCTCATATTAATAATAACATGATCATTTTATTAATAATGTGATCATGTTATTGTTAATAATTGTTTGGGGTTAGTAATTGGTAATGAAAATTGAGTGTTGCCTATATTAAGAATAACATGATCATGTTATACTTAATATAGATAAGGGATTATGGATTAAGGCATTCGTGCATAGTGTTTATGGATTAGGGCATGTAGGGTTTAGGTTTAAGGGTGTCTATAAGGTCTAACCACTCTATGCCATCTGTGAACCTATTTTTTACTATAAAGGATGTTAATTATAACTAAATCAATTGGTAAATGGGGGAATTTTTTAATTTACCATTTAGGGTATAGTGTTTAGGGATTAGGTTTAGGCTACACAAGGTCAATCGTAAATATAATTCTTAGTTTAAATGGTGTTAATTTGGGCTAAAATGATTGATTCAATGTTTAAAGAGTTTATATTTATGGTTTAGAGTTTAGGGATTATGAACTTTAAGCATTAGGGCATGGGGTATAGGTTTTAAGGTATATAAAGTACAATTACAATGGTGATTGGGGAAAATTGGTGTTGATCAACACCAAAATCACATTTTTATAAACATGTAAATAGGTTGAAGGGGCTCAAAATAGACCCAATTTACTTTAGATGCACAACTAGATTGGTAATCCAAAGGTTAAGTTTTGGCTATAGGTTTAAAAATGCATTTTATGACATCTCATAATAAAATTAGTTATATATAAGGCATGTATGTTTGCATCATATAATGGGAATTATGACATAGGGATTACAAGTTATGTTTTAGGGATTAGGGATTAGGGATTAAGTTTTAGGTTTAAGGACCTATATATAATTTGTCTACTCGCTTTATGCAATGTGAACCTAATTCTTACTATAAAGGATGTTAATTAGGACAAAATTTATTGGTAAATAGGGAAAGCTTATGGTTTACAATTTAGGGTATAGTGTTTAGGGTTTATGGTTTGGGACTTAGGTTTTAATTTATAAATGGTTTAGGGTATACAAGGTCAATCACAAAGATAATTGAAAATAATTTGAATCACTTGGACCCATTTGTGACTATAGAATGTGTTTTTGGGTTATCATTATACCTTAGATGTAATCATGTTGATTGAGTGAATTTGTCAAATGGGGCAATGAGTGATGTGATTTAGGCCAAACTGAGCCTTGTGAACTTAATTCTTAGTTTAAATGATGTTAATTTGGGATAAAATGATTGGTTCAAGGTTTAAAAAGTTTATATTTATAGTTTAGAGTTTAGGGATTAGGAACTTTAAGGATTAGGGCTTAGGGTAGGTTTTAGGGTATATAAGGTACAATCATAAAGGTAATTGGGGTAAATTAAAGCTCCTTAAACCTATATTTATGAGTAAATAATGTGATTTTGAGCTCAATTATCCCCCACATCATCACATATTGAGCCAATTAAGTCACTTGTGTTTTAATAAATGTTGCAATTTTGACCAAATTCATCCTTGTAAACCTAATTCTTATTATATATATAAGATGCTAATTAGGGTAAATTTATTAGTTTAGGGTTTAAGGTCTTTAATTTAAAGGGTTTAAGGTTTAGGGATTATGTCTTAAGGTTTAATGTAAATGGTATAGGGTTAAAGTTAAATGGTACAGGGTTTAGGTTTTAAGATATCATATGTCAGGTCTAATCACTAACATAATTTAAGAACATTTGAGCTGCTTGTTCACCTATTTATGACTTGATTACCTTCATATTTGTATTTTTGATAAAATTAGGGTTAATCATGCCATGCACATGTTGTATACATGTTATACAATCGATTAAGCCATAAATTTGGTTTAGGGGCTCAATTTTGCCTAGATCATGTAGATAATTACACAAATTGACTAATTAGATTAATTCATGAAAGAATATTGATCTTTTGATTTTCCCCAAATCATATCTTATTATTAAAGGGGTTCAAATTAGCCTTAAATTCCTCCTCAATCAAAATAATCAACTAGCTACTCCTCTTTGGTTAATTAGGTTGCAAAGGATAAGTTATGGCCATAGGTTTAAAAAGTACATTTTATGACATCTAATGATAAAATCAGTTATATCATAAAGAATGTATTTTTGAAACATGTAGTAGGAATTAGGGCATAGGGATTATAATTTATGTTTTATGGATTAGGAATTAGGGCATAGGGTTTAGGTTTAAGGACCTGTATATTAATGTCTAATTACTCTATGCCATTTTCAAACCTAATTCTTACTATAAAGGATGTTAATTGGGATTAAATTAAAATTGGTAAATAGATAAATTTTATGGTTTATAATTTATTGTATAGTGTTTAGGGTTTATGGTTTATGACTTAGGATTTAGTGTATATATATTTTAGGGTACACAGGGTCAATCACAAAGATAAGTGAGGACAATTTTAATCACTTAGATACATTTGTGACTATAGGATGTGTTTTTGGGTTGTCATTATACCATGGATGCCATCATAAAGATTGAGTGAATTAGTCAAATGGGGCAATCAGTCATGTGATTTATGCTAAATTCATCCATGTGAACTTAATTTTTAGTTTAAATGATGCTAATTTGGGATAAAATGATTGGTTCAAGCTTTAAATAGTTTATATTTATGGTTTAGAGTTTAAGGATTAGGAAATTTAGGGATTAGGGTATACAAGGTAAAATCATGATGGTGATTGGGGAAAATTTGAGATTCTTGAACCTAGATTTGTTAGTAAAAAATGTGAATTTGGGATCAGTTATCCCCTACCTCATCACAAATTGAGCCTATAAAGTTAATTATGGTAATAAGTGATGCAATTTTAACCAAGTTCATCCCTGTGAACCATATATATATATATATATATATATATATATATATATATATATATATAAAGGATGTTAATTCAGGCTAAATTGATCCTAGGGGCCTACTAAGCCTCAATGTAATGAATTTCATCCATATGATATAAATTGGGGTTCCAAGTGCCCACCATATTAAAAAAATAAGTATTTTTCCAATTTGATATGTAATTTAGTCCAAAGGAGATGTGTGTAAGGAATTACATTCATATATAATGGAAATTATTCAATTCCAGATGATATATAATTGGGGCCAATTGAGGCTTGCCCAAGGAATTGTGTCAACACAATTTTAATTAGGGCCCTAATTGCACACCTTATTCAAATAGTTAAGTGTTTGATTTAATTTGATATAAAATTAGGACCAATTAAACATTTTTTAAGGAATTACATCCATCTAATAACAATTGGGATTCTGATTGTGCACTAAATTCAATTGAAAGAATATTTGGTTCAATATTATATGAAATTTAGTCTAAACAAGACTTATGTAAGAAATTTCATCCTTCTAATATCAATAGGGGGATATATTGATCCCAAATACATAACATATTAAATCAACCAAGTATTTAGTTTATTTTAATATGTAATTAGGGCCAACCAAGGCTCATGCGAGTAACTGGATATATCTAATGTTAATTATGACTTCATTGGCCTAGATTGTAAACTATATTTATCTAATCATGTATTTGGTTTTATCTTATATATAATTAGGGCCAACTAAGCCCAATGAAAGTAATTTTTTCCATATAATTTTGGTTGTGTTCCATTAGCCCTGATTTCACACCATATTGAACCAATTGAGTATTTATGTTTAATATGATATTTAATTGGGGCCACTCAATCCTCAAGCAAGGAATTACATACATCTAATGTCATTTGGGGCTCTAATTACACCATGATAAATCAGTTGATATTTTTTTCAATACTATACACAATTGGGGACAACCAAGTCCTATGTAATTAACTTCTTTTGCTTAATATCAATTGAGGCATTTTTCACCCCACATAAGAAATTGTGTCCATCTAATGTCCATAGTGAATATTTTCCCATATTTTCACATTATATTTAACCAATCGAGTATTTTGTTCAATATAATATGTAATTATGAGTAATTGGTCCCCATTCAAGGAATTCCTTCAATATAATGTTAATTAGGGATTTGGTAGCACACCATATTAAACTAATTGAATATTTAGTTCAATCTAATACACAATTAGGGTTAAATGAGCCCTAATAAAGAAATTAGTCTATATGATGTCAATTGGGTCTCTAATTGCACACCATATTATAAAAAACCAAATATTGAGTTTAGTTTGATATGTAATTGAGGCCGACCAATCTCCATCCAAGGAAATATGTTCATCTAATGGTAGTTTGGGATCTATTGTCCTAATTTCACACCATATTTAGATAAAAATAAAAATAAATTGATTTATAGGTTAATACATCTCCAATTATCATTCAATGCTATCAATTCTTGACAAGAACATTGGTCCCAAATAAAAATATTAATCAACCAAACTTTGATCTTAAGAATAATAGGGCTATTGGCTCTTATTAAAGTTTTAGGGTGTTGAGAATATATAATGCGATCACGTTACTAATATGATCATGTTATTAAGTAACACAATCACATTGCTAACATAGTTAATAATGTAATTATGTTAGTAACACAATCACATTATTAACATGATCATGGTATTTGAATTTGAATTCAATTATCGTACCTTTTGGTTCAGGAATGGATTTGATTCTTGAGCCAAAGACTTGGACAATCAATATATAGCCAATTTTTAAAAGGTATGATAAAAAAACAAATTTCAACTTTTATTTCCAAATACACTAAGAATTTGAATGTAAAAATTTAAAAACTTAATACCATAATTATGAGCATGTTCTCCTCTTTCCAAAAATATGATTTTTTATAAATTTTGGACTATTTTAAGGTTTCAAACTATGTTGATTTCTAACTATACCTTTTTTAAGCCACTACATGCTGCAAACATACATGCATATACATGTTCATGTAATTTTTATTTCATTTATCCAAGTGAAAAACAAGTTATATGGTCACAAGCTAGGATTAATTCTACACACATTAAAAAAAAATTGATTTTCATTTTTTTGAGGTAGTTAGGTGCACTGCATAGATGGCTACTCTTTTTTTGTCAATTTTTAAGGATCTATTTACTTGAAAAATTAATAAAAATATGTATTTATTGAAAAAATATAAAAATATATAGGTAAAAAATTATAATATATATTATCTAAATTTTCTCTAAAGGGTTTCAAATAATATTAAATACTACTCAAAAAATGGTGCACTGCACAACCATCTATCTACTATGTTTCTAAAAAAATAGGAGTTGTTCTTCAAATTTTAGATTTTGACCTAGTTATACTTAATCATTTAAAAAAAAAATATTTAGTGTTTTGGAAACTATACTTGAAATGATACATTTCATGTTCTTACACCATTTTCAAATTTGGAATGTAGATATCTCAGATTATCTATAGAAGTTCACATTTCTAAAATTTTAGAAAAATCATAACCATAGGTAGACCACTTTTTATCCCCTAAATTTGTGTATTTACCCATTACACTCATGTATAAAATGTAATCTATGTGCATAGAAAAAATTTATACATAATATACCATGTATGTGATAAATCATAAATAAATAATGTAAACTAGAAATATATCACGCTCAAATGTGCACGCACACATACCCATTTTCTATTTTTGAATATGAATTATGTGAAGTTTTTTTTTTCCCTAAATTTCATCCAATTGATATGATAACTTGTGTGTATACTCTATTCATAAAGTATTTAAGAAATTTGTGTAGAGGATCTCATCAAATGCCCATATGTCATCATAGTATTCATCTTTATAATTGTCTATGTAAATGAAATTTGTCTTTCATTTTAAAAAAAAACTTATACATAAATAATAAATTTTATTAAATGGTATAATAAGGCTCAAAATAAATGTTATTAGATAATGCTTTCTCATTTTTATTTAAGTCATTTATCTTTTGGTGTTTATTTTTTTCATCATGTTGAATCGTTATTGTATGTCCTTTATAAAATAAAGATCTGTATTTATTTGTAAAGTAAAATATATACTACATATAATTTAATTATATTTTTCAAAGTTTACATCACAATTTTTCACCATTATGCATCATAAATATCAATGTGTCAACAACATTTGGCTTAGAAGTGATAAATAATTAATATGTCTAATCAATCCACCACAATGTATAAAACATTAAAATTCATTTCTTAAAAAAAAGAATGTGGTGTTTCACATTATATGCCCTTATTCATCATAAATTTTATCATTGATATTTAACATTAATTTATATTTTAATAGTCAAAATTTCATGTCATGGATTATTCAACTCTATTCGTGCTTTGTTTTTGGATTGATTACTATGAGAGATAATTTCTAGTGGCTTATATTATATTTGAGTTACTATAATAATCTATTAATTATTAAAATTTATAAATATTTTATGATAATGTGAAACAAGTGTATGTTTCATGTTTGTTATTTTACGATAACAATAAAATAGTTTTCCCATTTGAGTTGACAATTTACATGTAACTTTAAGTTGAATTTTAGGTAGAGCCATCAAATTCATATCAATTAACATTTGTAGTATAGTATTAGGTTTATCTTGTATACTATTAATATATAATATAATATTTTTTTATGTATCCATGTTATATATATTATTTATTAAATCAGTCATAAATTCATGGTGTTCACTATTGATACATCATGCAATGTGTTGTGCCTCTTGTTCTCTAGCTATGCTATATTTTACAAAGAATTATTTTAGTTGACAAAATATGATTGAATAATGTTGATTTGATATTATATTTCAATAATAATTTTCATGTATATCCTTGTTAGTGTTGATAAGGGTTATCTTTCCCTTGTCTAATTTAATTTTGCTTATTATCTTAGAATGTCTTTGTACTCTCATAGACAAATGAATGTTAAATTTAGATAAGACATATTCTCATAATTGTTCACTAGGATGTCATTATCATAATCACCACTATCATTTACTTCCATGAGAAACTAATTTTTATCCTATGCGTTGACTAATAAGGAAAGATATTGTACCTTATCTTCTTTTGTATCATTTATTGTCTTTTATTGGCTTGATTCGTCTAGAGTTGGATTTTTTTGTTAGCCTTAATTTAAATTTAAATTTATTATTTATGTATCCTTTATAGTAATATTATTTATGATGGGGGTATTATAATAGAATGCAAATTGAAGTAACTTTTCAATTGTATACATCACTAGGTTTTGCCACTTTGCAATACTAGAGGAAGACTAGTAAGGGACATCAAACATTGTATGTTCTCTCTATAACATTCAAGATCCAAGAAACATGTTTATGTGTATATAGTTATAAAAATAATTATGTAATTGTATCTATTTTTAATAATTAAACTAATGCAGAGATATAAGTGCCATAACAAAATACTTACTATGTGTTCAAATATAAAAGAATAACCTATAGAACATAGCGTCCACCCAAACCAAGAAAAAGAGGTGCAATTTTAATTGGAATCCATGTAAATAAGTGTGAACAACAATATTTTTTCACCATTATAGAGAGGAATTACCACTCTCTTACAATATTCCAAACACATGCAACTATTAGAGGTAAATAAAAATAAAAATAAAAATAGATAGATCTATTTGAAAGGAGTGTTATGATCCCTAAATAAAATAAAAATGCTGAAAATTAAATTATTTTATTCCATTACCAATCTAAATCTTGAATACACAATAATGGTACAAATGACTACTATATAAAATGATATCAAATTACCTTAACATACCAATGTAGCCTAAGCATCACAACAAACTCAAAAAAATAATATATTATATGAGATTATATTTTTACCAGTATATAATAAGAAGATTCCATATGAATATATTACTCAATTACATATTTATTAAGCTATGATAAATTAATTTATAAATAATTTAAATTAATTTATTATAACAAAATAATGTGTAATCAATAGAAATATTTCAATATGATCAATTCCATAGTCATATAAATATGTAGCATATGTATATGTAACAATATTCCCATATTATAATCATTCCCTAAATGTAGGAAAGATAATAATCATAAATTTAAACTCCCATGTCTATTTACATTATGTGAAAAATGTGCATAGATAATTTGGATATATAATCTACCATGTATATGAAATATCACAAATGAATTATGCAAACTAATAGCATGTCATACATAGGTCTATTTTTTCTAAATATTTATTATGTGTGTCTTTATTGCATAGAATGACATATAATAGATATAATAATTTGTGTGTATACTCTAAAAATAATAAAGTAGTGAAGTTAGTTTGGGTATTTGATCACATCAAATTCTTATATGTCATCATCATATTTATCATTATATTTGTTTAAGTAGATCAAATTTACATTTCATTTTTATATTTTTTTAAACTTATGCATATGTAATGCATTTCATTAAATGATATATTATTTATCAAAATTTAAATGTTATGATATAATCAGTTTTCACTTGTATTTAAGTCCTTTATCTATTTGTGCTCATTTTTTCCATCATGTCTAATCATGAGTGTATGTACTTCATTAAAAAAAGCTATGTATTTATTTGGAATGTAAAATATAGTATAAATATGTTATTAACCATATTTGTTCAAGTGTACCCCATAATTGGTCACTATGATGCATCTCAAATATCAATGTGTTAAAAACCTTTGGCCTACAAGTGATGGATAATTAATAAGTGCAATCAATCCATCCTAATGTATATTGCAATATAATTCATCTATTTGACAATTATAATTTGATGCTTCACATATATGCCCTTATTCCTCATCAATTTGAATCTCTCGCTGCTATTTAACCTTAATAAATATTTTAATAGTTATTTCTATTGTGGATTCTTGAACACTCTTCATGCATTGTTTGTGTATTAGTTCATATGAAACAACACTGCTAGTGGATTCTATTATATCTGAGTTACTACAATAATTAATTCATTATTAAAACTTATGAATATTATATGTTATTATTTCAAAAGCATCTATTTCATGTCATATTATTTTGTGATAACTAAAAAATTATTTTCCTTCCCAAGTTGATAATCTACTTCTAACTCTATGTTGAGTTGTAGGTAGAGCCATCAAGTTCCTATCAATTAACATATGTAATATAATATTATGTCTATATTGTGCATTATTAATCTATAATATTATATTTATTTATGTATCCTTGATATATATTATTTACTTAATATGTCATAATTGATTGGTGTTTTTTATTGACACATTGTGCAATGTGTTGTGCTTCATGATCTATGGTCATTCTATATTTGGAAAAAAAATTCTTCAATCAAATAAAAATAGCTAAGTGTGTTTATTTGAACTTATATTCCAATAAAAAATTTCATATTTATTTGAAATTATATTTCAATAATAATTTTCATGTGTATTCTTACTAGTATTTAGAAGAGTTGTCTTTCTCTTGTATGATTTAGTATTACTTACTATTTTAGAATTATCTTTGTACTCTCTTGGACAAAGGAATGTAAAATTAAATGATACATATTCTCATCAATATTCACTGGGATTATCATTATTATAACCATTATTATAATTTTCTTATATGATAATTTAATTTTGATCCTTTGAGTTGATTAATAAATGAGGATCTCATATCTTATCTTCTTTTGTGTCCTTTATTGTCTTTTATTGGATGGATATTTTTTAGCTTTTATTGAATTTATAATTTAATATGTATATATCATTTATAGTGGTATTATTTATGATGGGGTATTATATTAAAATGAAAAAAGCACCAGATTATGGATCATATACTATAGAAATAAAAGTGAGCAACATCATGCAGTGAAACTTATCTCTCACATTCAAGATCCAAGAAACAAGTTTATGAGCATATTTTGTGAAAAATACGTCTTAAATTGACTCTATTTTGAAACATTAGTCTCAAGTGGATATAGGGGAACCATTTAAAAATAATTACTTCGTACATCAAAGATAAAGAGGAGGGGCACTATTTTTATTGGAATCTATGTAAATAAGTGTCCACAAAAGTATATTTGGTAGCGTTCTCGAGAGGAACTACCACCCTCATATAATATTCCAAACATATGTAATTGTTAAAAGTAGATTTAAAAAAAATAGACAGAGGTCTATTTGAAATTAGTGCTTTGATATGAAAATGAAATCATAATACCAAAACATAAATTAGTTTATCACATTATCAAGCCATAGCTTAAATAAAAAAGAAAGGATACAAATGACTCCTATAGAATAGAAGATCAAATTATCTCTACAAACAACCACAACTTAAAATAATACATGAGTTATTACTTCACAATACACTCATAATAATATTATATCCTATGGCATTGCATTACTCCCCATAAATAGTAAGAAGATTATATGTGAGTTGTTACTTCACAATAAACTCATAATAATATTATATCCTATGGCATTGCATTCCTCCCCATAAATAGTAAGAAGATTATACGTGAGTAGATTAATTCTTTACATATTTATTTAGCTAGGATAAGTTAATTAAAAAATTATTTAAATTAATTAATTTTATTAAGAGCATGTGTAATCAGTGTAAATATCTCAATATGATGAATGCTATAGTCATATAAAAATGTACCTTGTGTAAATGTATCGAAATTTCTCTAGTGTAATCATGCTCTTAATGTAAGAAAGGTAAAAGTCTTACATGTGAATGTCCATATCACATATAACATGCATATTCTATACCCCACTCATGTATATTGTGAAACATATTTGTGTGGAGAAAATATATATGTTAAATTGTATAAACTAAAAATACATGTCATGCATATGTATTTTTATTTAATATTTTAATTTTTTTTGTATTTTTTAAATATGAATTATGTGAAGATTTGTGGCCTAAAATGGCATTTAATGGATATGCTAACTTGTGTGTAGATTCTAGTGATAAAGTATTGAAGTTTGCATATATGCCCGTATGTCATTATCATATTCATATTTGTACTTGTACATGTAAATCAAATTTTCCTTTCCTTTGATCTTTCTTGAAACTTATCCATACATAGTGAATTTTATTAAATGGTTTATTAGGGCTTACAATAAATGTTATGAGATAATGCTTTCTCACTTGTATTTAAGTCCTTTATCTTATGATGCTCATTTTTCCATCATATTGAATCATGATCATATGTTTTTCATAAAAGAAAATAATGTATTTATTTTGAATGTAAAATATAGCATGCATATGTTGTAACTATAGTTGTCCAATTTTACCCCACAATTGAACACCACGATGGAACAATTATATCAACCTTTGTCCTAAAAATGATCAATAATTATTAAGTCTAATCAATCCATCACAATGAATATGGCATTATAAATCATCTATTTAATATATTAAATATGGTGTTTCACATTGTTGGACCTTATTCTCATCAATATGACTTTCTCTTTGATATTTAACTTTAATCTATATTGTAATAATCAAAATTTCGTGCCATGTATGCTTGAACTCTCGTCATGATCTATTTGTGGATTGGTTGTTATGAGAGACCATTGATAGTGGAATTTATTATATGAGTTACTATAATAGTAAATTCATTCATAAAACTTATGAATATTTAATGATAATGTTGCAAAGTGCTTAATTCATGTCCTATTATCTATGATAATTGAAAAATGATTTTCCTTCTTGAACTGACAATTTACCACCATATTGTTTACTTAGTATGCCATAAATGTTTGTTATTCACTATTAATTCATCATGCAATGTGTTTTTTCTCTTACTTTCTAGTTATGCTAGATTTAACAAAGAACTATTTCAATTGAAAATATATCATTGAAGTATGTTAATTTGAACTTATATTTCAACAATAATTTTCATGTGTATCTTTATTAGTATTTATAAGGGATATCTTTCCCTTGTATGATTTAGGATTAATTACTATCTTATAATTATATTTATACTCTCCTAGACAAATGAATCTAAAATTTAGATGAAACATATTCTCATGAATATTCACTAGGATGTAATTCTCATAATCAACACTATCATTTTCTTCCTTGAGAATATAATTTCAATCATTTGAGTTGTCTAAGAAGGAAATATCTCGTATCATACCTTATTTTTGTGTTCTTTATTGTCTTTCCTCATCTAGAGTTGGATATTTTCAATTATACTTGATTGAATTTGTAATTTAGTATGTATGTGTCATTTATAGTGGTACTAAATATGATGGAGTAATTATAGTAGATTGAAAAAATGCATCAATTTATGGATTGTATACATCACTATGTTTTGTCACTTTGAAATATTTAAAATGTATATTCTCCATATGAAATGTTTATAAACATCCATTATGTATAAAATTTATGCACTGATGTGAAATATATGTACAACCTCCGTTGCATGAATCCAGTCTACCTAAGAGTAGGTTATAATACAAGTGATTTAGTATGACATGAAATAAAGTATATAATGTCTTGGTGCCCATTATGATATCTAAAATAATTGGTCCTCACATTTTGAGAGGAATATTATCATAGACTCTAATGTTATTATCTGAATAGATTCCATATTAACACCCAATGTTTTTTAAAATGTAATGCTACGTATTTTCAATCCTAATCCATAATTTATCAAATATGTTTTGCCTATTGAATTTGATGTTTTTACTTGAACTATACATGAAGTATTTTTGATATATAATGTGTTAAGTAAGCAAGTTTCCATTTAAAAAATATATAATTTATTCAACTATTGATAACATATGCAAAGTCATTAAATACAACACGTATAATATCCTTGTAGATAATTGATCTCTTAAGTAATTCTTGTATAAATATTATCTTTGGTATTATTAAGTTGATAAATGATATCATACATTATAGTTGAGCTAGTTGGCATCATGGGAGGTCGAGGGGCATGGGGATGGAAATTTTTAAATACATCCACTTTTCCTAGTATGATGTGGAACCCTACCTCTTTGGGTTGTAATAACATGGACCATAAAATCCAATATAAGCCTAGGGTGAATAGTGGGGGTGGAATAATAGCTAGCGTGGACTTGAGGTATAGGGGAGGAAGAAAAAAGTCTTCATACATGCTCTTTGACAACTCATGGTAATTGCGATCATTTTATTTGGATATATAAACAATATGAGTTATTAAGGAGAGAGAAATATTTTTCATTATTTGTTTCAAACTTAGATTTATTGCATATGAGTTTGACCCATTTCATTATATGGTTTTGAAATTTGTTATATATTTAGGAAGGCAATATCTAATAATGATAATCATGGCTTGAATTAGAAAATAAAAACTATGTATATAAATTATAGCTAGATATGTTTATGTGAGCAATGAAAAATTATAAATAGTCTATGAACCCTTAAGAATTTAAAATGAAATGTTAATAGAACTTAGATTCCATTTTTCTCAAAATAATAACATGTTTATTGATGCATTTGATCTTATTTTTTATTTAGTCCCATAAATGAAATAGAAAGTGAGACTAATTTAAATTGTATAAGATATGCCTAAATAAAGGAAACATGAATTTAAATAGCAGAGTATGATTGATTTATTTCACTTGTAATAAATATAAATGACCAAGAGGATAGGGAACTTATCTTATTTCATTTTTTCTAATTTGCGACAATGTACAACTATAAGTAGTTGTCTAGGATGGATCTATGGTTGATCAAATCTAGAAAGTGATGTCAATACTTGTTAAGATGGATATGATAATACTTGGATACCTATGGTAACTAGATTCATTTGATTTAATTATGATTCATCCCTTTTAAAATTTACATATTATTCCATTATAAATAGTGACATCTACATGTACATAACTATTATGTGAAATATAAAAAGCGTAGATTATGCATAGGTTTATATTTGCCTTCCTTCACATTGAAACCATAGTTCCACTTTTGACACTTGATTTTATTAAAAAAATGGGTTACAAAGGGTGGGTTTAGTTGACCTAATTCACACCATATTGATTTTTTGAGTTATTCATACTTTTTAATAGTTCTAAGATGGCTCAAAATGCATGTAGTTCTCCCACCTAACTCTATCTATGTTCAACCAATGTTATACTACTAATAGTTGCCTTGAGAGTGCAAGGAGCACTAGAAAGATTTTATAAGATATTTATTTTCATTTCTAGAGTATATTATACTTAGGCATGATAAGCACAAATAATCATCAATGTTCCAATTCTAATTCTTTCTACAAAATGTGTTTTTATAGATTTTATGGTAGATTGCATTTGTGTTATTTAAATTGCATTTAAAACTTACATGACTTACATCTACTAAAAGTGGTACACAACTTACAATGTGCATGATTATTTACTTTAACATTTTCTATCATGAAAGGTTGATAATGACAACACAATGATGATGGTGAGAAGCACATTTTATTACAATCACATATAGATAACACCTATTCCATATAATTTACATCTACATACATGGCTATGTTAAACAATACACAATAAATATCAAGATTGAGGCTATAAACATTAATCCTATTTGTGATTATTTTTCTTGGACACCTAGAAGGCATTCCATATTGTACTTAGGCATGATATGCACCAACAATAATCTAGAAAAAAGGGTTACACAACTTACAGGGTGTAGGATATTTGATGATTGGACATTTTCTATAAAAATGAGTCAACAAGGATATGTTGATGATGGTGAGAGGCACATTTTATTACAATCACATATGACTAACACTTATCCCATATAATATATTGAGTTATGTTGTGAATATTATTTATGTTTGAGAAATGTATAAAATGTAGTTGATGTTAGTGGGGTTTTGTGTATTTCTAGCAGCTTCTCATCTATTGTAGATTGGGAAAAGAGGATAGCTCTTTGTATATGTATGTATGTATATAATTTATAGTGGCAAGAGGGGTTTGTAAAGAAAAAAAGTGTAAATCGATAGTTATGCCTTAGTTGAAACCTATGACAGTGTCAAATTAAGTTATGTAAAGTAATTATGGGGGTAGACCAATCGAGATCTGAATTACCATGCAATGCTTTAGTCTACGATGGATTGAATTCTTTGTGGATAGAGATAAATTATTTTCTAATTCTATATGTTAAAAATGTAATGGATTATATATAGACATAAAGGATGGCTAAAAATATAGGGTACTCATCATTTAATTTTAAAAAGTCAACATTTTTTTTCACTTCATCACATAGATATTGATATAGGAGGGAGACGAGAATTTCTTTCACAATAATCTGGTTTAAAGGTGAGAGTTTTGAACATCCTAAATTTTAATATGTTTTGTTAAAAGTAATTATATACTTTAAAAATGTATGTTATCCTCGTTGACCATTCACGATAGCAAATGGCCAATCAAAGAACCTAGTACCTTGAAAGTTATGTGCCTATTTTTGAGGGATGCAAGTCTTCTAAATCCAACAATTATCATAAATATGTAAAATTTTATAAATATATAAATTTAAGTTTAAATCATGTTTTTAATAGTATGATGTGAAAAATATCACATCAATCCCTTAAAGCATCATAGATGAGATATGTCTGATCAATTTTTTATTTAGTCTAACATATATTATTGAATTGAATGCCTCAAAGAAAGCTAAAAAACTCTGAGGAGTTAAATTAAATAATGGTCAATTTTTTCCTAAATATATATTAGACTAAACATATTAAACTTATGTATGACCTTGTTGTAATTTCTCTAGGTGTCAATGTATTGCCAATATAGATGAACCTAATTTACAATATAGACTTTGGAATCTCAATATCTTGTCTTCATTTTAAGATGATTTGGGCAATGATGGTGAGAATAAATAAATATTAGAACTTGAAAAAAAATTTAGTGAAGAAAAAGTTTTTAAATTAAATTATAATTTTCTGACATGTTAATATGTGGTTACCCTGATGGTTCCTCTTTACTCGTGAGACCCACTAAACAAGCCATGATGTGTGAAGATGGGTAATCTAGATAAACATATTGAATGTTCCAAATATTTTGGTGCATGTGGGGCCGTCAACCATATATTGATCCACTGGTAAATTATCTGACATCGAGTCTATATGTCATAAAATAGGAAATAATCAAGAAATGATGCTACCACCTTGTAAATACTTACCCTTTGTAATGGGGGTAGGTAATGTAATTATAACAACTGCATGGAAGTTGGGGCATATGTATGATATGATCCCTTTGTTTTACAATATCACATGAAACACCCTCTCATTGGCCCTTATCATCACTGCTCAGTTAACTTTGAAATATTTCACCACTTACAAATTATGTATGGGCCTAATACAATTTATCTAGGTGGTAGTATATTTGGTAGCATAGATGAACATAAGTTACAATATATACTTTATAAGATCAATGTCTTGGTTACATATCATTGGAATTATAGCACTAATTTGAGTCTCACATCGGATATGGAACATTCAAGAAATCAAACACATCAAAGCTTTATGCATATCAGCCCCAAATTTATTTCAATCACTTGCCTGACTAGACACACATGCAAAGTTTAATGACATGTCACATATGTGGCTTCCACCAAACTATTTAAGTTTCTCAATAAATGATTGAAACTAGTGCAATCTCAATCAACATAAATGTTTCTTTGAGGTATTTTTCAAATATAAATTGTCATGATGACCCTATGTATGATGATGTTTTGTGGGGTCAAAGAGTTTGATAAAGTCATTTCAAAATCCTTTCTCTTTTGATTGTGTGTGAGTATGTTGCGAGGGATCAGAGTTCCATAGTGATTTGAGAGAGCATGTATAAATTGGTGGGAATTTGAACTCTTATCCAATTAATGACCTAAAATTAGTGCACTTATGATCCTCATAGAAATTTCAACTTTTTTATATTAACATCTCTTCTCAAAGATAGCATTATTTCAATTGTGTTGTTCTTGTTTTTTGAATTATCTTTCAACCAAAGCTTCTGAGTTTTAGATTAGTGGTATCAGAGTGGTTTGTCTTGAGAGTGTATGATCTTGAGGATGAGGTCAGGCTACAAGAAGCTTGGGTGGAGAAAAATAGAGCTTCCAAACTATCCACCTATTTTCTCTAAATGACCTCAAATGACAGACAACATCAAGACATCTGATCCTTTCAAAGAAATGGTGAATGAACCCATCCAAAGTATCAAGTGTAGATGTTACAACAATTCACCCAAATTCTTCAATAAATCTAGATAGAAAATTATGGCTCCTCATCTACACCCCCACATCCTTTCAGTGCCCCAACACCCTTCAAGATTCAGGTGAATTTTGATATCCCTACATTTGAAGGCAAAATCAATGCTAATGTAGTAAAAAATTAGTTGGATCAATTGTCTTCCTATTTTTCAGTAAATAAATTCACTGATAAAGAGAAAATCACTTTTTCTCTTTTGAAAGCATCATTTCTTGTCAAAAATTGGTGGGAAGTGTACAAGAAGAGATTTAGTATAGATGATATTGGCCTTGAGGTGGAACCTACCTAGGATGATTTCATAGGAACCTATAAAGGAAAAATACTACCCTATTGAAGTATATGATGATCTATATATAGAGTGGCAACAACTTCACCAAGAGAAGGAATAGTCTGTTCAAGATTACACTAACATTTTTTATTCTCTATCTGCAAGATTGGGCATCCAAGAAAGTGAGAAAAACAAGGTTCTCAAATATCGTGGTGGACTAGAATGGTATATAAGGGGGGAGATAGAACTCTTCAATTTGAAAACCCTTGGTGAGGCATACAAGTTCATAGTGAAGATTAAGCAGAAGCATGGAAGAATGAATACAAAGAGTCAACCTGCAAAATAAAAAAATGACAAAGAAAGTCAAACACGAGGCTAAAATTGGAAGCAAAAAGAAGGGAAGATTAGAAAATGGTGTGATTACCAAAAATTTGGAACACACTCCAAAGAAGAATGTCGAGCCATCAAGTCCCTGCTTTCTGAGTGACAATCCTCAACATCTACTGCTCTACCTCATACAGATCTTGTAGTCAAAGAAGATGAAGAAGAGATTGTAGATGCCATGTTTTATGCCATTGTTACTTTATCACGGACCCATGAGGAGAGGCCAGATGACAAGGAAAGGTTGTTTCACTCTAAGTTATGGGTGAAAAGTTAGCCTCTACATTTCATTCTTGATAGTGGGAGCCAAAAGAATTTAATCTCTGCTAATGTAGTGAAAAACTTAAATTTATCCATGAAGCCTCACCCAAAGCCATACAGTATTAGATGGTCGAGTTTAGGGGGAAACCTTTGTGTCACCCACCAATGTCTTCTCTCATATGCAATAAAACCTTTCCAAGATGAGGTCTTATGTGATGTGGTCAATCTAGATGTTTGTAATGTACTCTTTGGTTAGCTATTCATGTATGATTGACATAACATTTATGAATCAAAAACTCAAAGGATCACCCTCACTCTTAGAACATGGTTCTATAGGGACCAGAGGTACCACCTTCTACATCTGTCTCTTTGATTAGTGCCAAGAAATTCATTCTCATGATGATCAAACTACATGAATCCAACAGGGCTGATGTTGCAGCCCTGACTATACAAATAACACAACAATAAAAATAAATAGATACCAAGCTAAATAAGTTCATAGCCTTCCATCTATAGACTGATGGTCAGACAGAAATAGTGAACAATTGGACCCTACACAGCTCCATAAAGCATAGCTCCACAAAACACAGCCCATTTCAAGTATACATTAGGAATCAAATCAAAATACAATTGTCACACTTGATGACAAATCTTGATGAAATGGGGACCATTGCTTCTCAAAGAGGGAGGAATGATTTGAGCAATATTTTAGGGGACAATTCAGGTGATGGTTCTATCCCAATTGGTGGCAGAACTTTTAGGAGCCATAACTTTCACACCATAGCTCAGTTTGACTTTCCATTTGAATTGTTGGAAAGCTAAGAATGAGGGGAATACTATGAGATCGCATGAGATTTTCTCAATGGATTTTGACCCCCAAAAACTAAATGGAAGTGCCCCAAATTTTAATTTTAGTAGTGCAGTCTAAAAATAATAAGTTTCTAAAAATAATAATTCCTTGAATTCTGTATTGTTGTAAATTATGGAAGTCGAACCACTTAATCTCCCTCGAGATTGGTGACCTTCCACATCCTCCTCCTATCTTCAAAATATGTATAAATTAAGATGTAATTCAAAATGGAAATTATACATCTCTTCTTAGAGATAGACATATGTTTGGGTCTACAAATTTGATCAATAAAACATCTCTTCTTAGAGATAACATTAATCCAATTGTGTTGTTCTTGTTTCTTGAATTATCTTTCAACCAAAGATTCTGAGTTTTGGATCACGTACCCCAGAGGGTCTATATCATACACACCTTACAATGACATTGATATGGGGGCAATGCATAGAAGTTATGGAGTTTATCGTGTTGTGTCCATTACGGTTGAAGATAACACCGAAGCATTTGAAAGGTGCACGCCGCATAACTACATTAAGGGGCATCGATCGTGACAAAATATGAATGCCATGGTTGAGACTAAATATACAATTTATCTGAGGTCCCTTGCACCTTTGAGACAACTGCTAGTATAAATAATTATATGAATTAATATTTAACTTCTATTTATAATAATATATACTATTAATTATATACGTAATAAATATATGATAAAAATAATATTGTGATTATAATATTTATATATAACGATATATATTATATTTTTTTAGTATAATAGTTAAATATAAATACTAATATTCTAATATATATTTATAATTATAATAAATCATAAATCATAATCTGTAATATTATTATATTATATATGCTAATAAAATATATTATAATATTATTGTTTATTTATTTATATATAAATAATTTATGATACATAGCTTTACTAATTTGTAAGTATATATATTAAAAAAAATCATTATAATAATAAGAGATTATATTACGAGACTACGCATGGGGGCCTAAACCCTCACATATTTTGACACGCATACAATTTTCATGACACGTGTGCAACGGAGCGATTTTGACGCGCACGAATTTCAAATATCGCTTTGGCTCTAGCGTGGCGATGTTACCGCGATGGAGTTTTGGATATGTTGGGGACCGGAAATATTCAGTACACAAACCCTAAAAACAACCCTATCGCCCATTTCAACCCCTCCAGGTGCGCTTGCCGCCACTCCTACGCCGTCAAAACCTTCTCCGGAAGCACCGCCGCTCACTACAGCTCTGCCTGTAAGCGCCCCTGCAAATCCACCATCCAAAACGCCAAAGGCAGTGCCACCATCAAGGGATACTGTTCAAGTGCCGAAAAAATCCCCTACCCTAGCTCCCCCTGGTATTAGCTACAATGAAAACAAGGAGCGGATCATACTATGGACTGCCACCAACTGTGGATCTCTCAGACCGCATTTCAGATAATCTGCTTATCTCCATTCTATCCAACCTCAGCAGCGATCCGAATCCACACCATTTCATCATGGCACTAATGGCGTAAGCATGAATCCTTTTGTTTGTTGCCCAATGTAGTATTAAAATTTATATTAACAGAAACTTTGATTTGATGATTTCTGTTTTTGCAGATGCAAGCGATTCCAGAGATTGGCAATGGATCCATTAGTTTTGCGCAACGCTTCAGAAATGTTGTGTTATTCATCTACCAAGATTGACGGTTTCCCTGAAAAAATTGCAGATACTGGAAATGCAGAGGCATACTATATGATTGGTATGGTAAGCATTCACAATCCATGAATACATTTTTTTAAAGAATAGTCTGGTGCATATTTGGGTCTGAACACTGGTGTCTGTCCTCCAAACAAGGGGCTAAGCTCCCTTCAATAGCTACCTTTTTTTAAAGTTAGATCTAGAAATACAGATCTCACATTTTCAATACAACATTTGAGTTCATGCTTATTGCCAAGGGTTGAACCTCTCCAGTTCTATATAGACGAGAAAGATTGAGGGTTTCGTATTATTTTCTTCTGTTAATAGAAAAAAATTCCATCAACATATCTAAATGTCATAATTAAGCCATGGGCTTGTAGAATTGAACATGAAAAATAATAAACTCTAACTAATTAACAGGTCTTTTAAATACAGGCTAATATCGTAGGAATTCTATTATTGTATACTAAGCTATTTCATTTCAATCATAGTTTTGCTTTAAATCGTAGTTGCGCAATTCATGTTTTTTCCTGGGCAGATCCGTTTCTACTGCCTTAGTCAATGGAGAGATGGAGTTTGTCTACTGGAGAAGGCGGCAGAAGCGTCTCATGTACGGGCATTATACTCGTTGGGAATTATTCGATTCAACGGAAGAGGATGCGTGGACACTAAAGATATGAAGGCAGGAGTGGCACTGTGGGAAAGAGCTGCGATTTTAGGGCATATTGGTGCAAAGGTCGAACTCGCTCATTGCGTTGGGAGAGGATTTGGGGTGGAATTGACCACCCAGCAACTTAGGAATTACATATATGAATCTTATCAGCTTCGTCTAACGCTTTCTGATGATCATTTGCCTGAAAAAGATATGACGATGCGATTTTTAGCGAAATGGTTCAATCGTTCCAGATTGCAACAGTTGCGCCACTGTGCATACAGACCCTGTGGGCTTGTTGAAACAAAGAGCAACGAATTCCGTCAATGCCCAATTTGGATAGAAAATTACTACTGCTCATGGAATTGCCAAGCTCTAGGTTACAAGGTAAGGGAAGGACTGATATGGCCGGAAGGGGAGGCACTGCACGGGAGGGTGATGGTTATTCTGGTGATGATAATGAATGGAGGAGTCTAGAAAGTTGTGCTTATTGCAACATAGTTTAATAATGTTTGTTTATAACCCATTCTGGAACTTTTAGCGTTTAGTTTGATAATTAAAAAACCAAAAACGTTTTAAATGTAATTTTAACTTGTGTTTTCCATGGCAAAATAAGTATAAGCTTTTGTATGAATTCTTTTCCATATTTTTTCTGCCTTCTCTCCCCTAAAAATGATACTTTCATCATGCAAGCTTTGCTTAATATTTTCTTCAAGGATCTTTCCTTTCATGCAGTTCCATTCTTTCATTAAATAAGGGCATGGTTGAAAAGTGTTGTGCTGGTCAATAGAAAATAGGCAAACGTAGGGATCTTAAATTTATATTTATTGAGATGGTAGCTGTATCACATTATTTATTGCTACTGTAAATTAACAATTCTTAAAATATTTTTAAATATGTTAAAATCATTTTATTAAAGTCATATAAAATATGAAAAGTATTAATATGAATATATTTTATTGATTGAAACAAAGAAATATGAAGATATACATTTTTAATTTTTAATGCTTAAAATTTATATAATTATAATTACTTTTGTCAAAACAATATTATATTAGATAGTAGAGTGTTTCATTAATAAACAACTTTGATAAATATGGAAGTATAGTTAATATATGAGATTCAAATTGTGATAATTGCTAGTGATGTTGGAAATTTGAGAAAGTTTTAGGAGCATATTTGACAAATTCATATCTAAGTGAGTATTTTATATAAGTTTAGTGTAAATATAAGGATTGTCATCACTGACATTAGATGGTACATTTTTTTGTACATTGGTGGCACTATGTGTTTTTACCGTGGTCCCTAATTAGTTATTACATATATCTTAAAACAATTCAAGCTTTCAACGTTAGATGATGAAGATGGATTGTCGCTAATCTTAATGTCTCAACAAATCACCATCTTAGAGCACAAGACTACATCTTTGTAGTGAGGAAAAATCTAGCTAGACCAATTTGGAAGTAAGAACAAGTTCTTAAATTCTATGTAGTGGTATTCAAAGTAAGAAGTAGTAAAAAACATTCTTCATACAAAAAATTAAATAATTAAGGACCACGACACCTAATGAGAAGGGGTTTGATCTATAAATGTTCAAGCTTAGAAAAATTTCAAGTGATGGGTATTACAAAATACTAAGTCTAAGAATGAATGAAAGTTCAAAGTATTTATAAAATCTATCTTCAAAATAAAAATATAAAAGGTGTCAAATTGAAAAATGAATCCAATGATAGAAAAGACAAACTAGTAGTGATCATAATGAATATATCTACATTTGGAAAAAATAAAACTCCATGAATATATCTACATTTGAAAAAAAAAGAGATATTCTCTAGTTACATTTTTCTCTGAGACACAAAAAGAAATCAAAAGAGGATATGACCATAAACATCATATATATATATATATATATATATATATATATATATATATATATATATATATATATAAACTATGACTCTTTACAAGAGCTCTTTAGATCTTCATGCTTTCATGAAAGACAAAACTAATTGAAATATAATTTGGAAAGGGGCATATTCAAGGCACCAACATATATAAATAAAATTGAGACATTGTAAATTGCCAACCATTTCACCTCATCTAAATAATTTCTTCCAACTACCCTAAGCCCATCCCCAATAATGACCTTATAATTACTTGTACCAATGCAATATATCATTACATTCTACCCAATGAAAATATATAAACTAATTTCTGCTACATCTTTCATAGGTGTTGCATGTATCAACTTGATGCTCCCGCTATGGATTTATAGTATCAAATTCACCCTTAAACATTAGAGTGACTATTAAAGAAATCCAAGAAGTGATAAATAAGTGGTAGTTTCAAATTATGTCAGCAAATGTAATCAAAAATAAAATTTTTAAGTACTAATGGTTACAAATTTCATATTTTAGATGATTATAATTAAAAATTCAATACTGAGGATGATTATACTTAGAAATCATGTTTGTTTATTTTATTTAAAATTAATAGAAATCAAATTAGTAGGCCTAGTGAAATTAAAGGTAGTTTTCAAGAAAGTTCATCGTCAAAGGCTTATCACCCAACAAGTCAATGTAGTGAGTGTAATGATGCTAATCAGAGAGTTCAAATGAGGTAGCAAGTTTGTTTATTCTTAAGTGTATTTTCCACAAAATGAGCTAAGAAAGATTAAATGGATACATAACAAAAGAATTTCCACTACAAACCTAGTGTGAAAACAAGGCATAAACATTTTTAGTTGCATGAAATCCATCCAAGAACATATATGTGCTTTTATCATTGAAAAAAAAACCATGTGGACTAGTCTTTCCATATCTCATTCTAGCATTGAACATTCATGATCCACAACATGCCAATGTTGTATTCCTAAACCTTGCATCCCAAAATTTATTCCACTCATTTCAACCACCAAACCTCTAAAACCTATATATATATAATTGATAAATGATGAAGTCGATAACATTGTAGCTTACGATAGGCTTTAATGTTACAAACTATTTTTCATAAAATAATCATAAGCATTAGGTTGGATGATGTTCAATTTATCTAGATTTTTATTCAAGTGAGTCACAAGTGACTTCAAATCAGTGTTATATGCCACAGTCAATTGGTTTGTGATCTCCACACATTCATCTTGTGCTATATTATATCCAATATATTTGATATAAGGATCACATCCCATAGGTGGAATTAAAAATATAAGGAATTTCCTTTCCCCACCATGGTAAAGCCTCTATAAAGAAACATAGTAAATGTCATTCTTCCTCATCAATTGAAAATAATTATACACATTTAAAAAATGGGATAGAATCTATGTAAGCTAATTTTTTAAAACTTAATGCTATGTATTGATCTAATTTTTTGAGTAGAAAAGTAACAAATTGTTGATGAGTAGTGGTGTTTTGGAAAGTTAAAACATTGGCAGGGTAGTCACCAATATCATTGCCTCAAAATCAGAGATGAAAGCAGAGATGGTGGTATGGGGACTAGAAGCCACCATAAATCTAGACAAATCTAGCAAAGAAAAAATCCATTATAATTAGATTTAATTTTTGTGTAGTGTCAGGTTCACCCCATAAATAAAGGGAAAATTCCATTGAACTAGTATAAATATGCATTAAAAATTAGGAAGTTTAAAACCTAAACTACATGTAATGATTTTATCTATTTCTAGTCTTCATTTATAGATATATATAGGGACAAAACTAAAAATATGAAATAGAAATACAATAATGATAACTACATACCAAATGCACTATCTCTTTCTGAGGAACATTTGAGGTGTAGCAACACATAAAGCATGAACATATAAAAAAATACCCACTTGGGCAAGATGATGATTAGATTTGAGAAAAAGCCACACATGTAGAAAACTAGATGCCACCAACAACAACCCCATCACATCTTACAAAAAATATGAATAGTTTCTTCCCATGGTATTTTTCTTAAGTTGAAGAATAGTGTCATGGTTTCCATTGATGTCCTTGATTACAATTATAATTTTGGTGGGCTAGGGATTAATGGGTGGATCAAATTTTATAGACCTGTCCAACTTTTTTCTTAGGTTTCATCAATTTCCACATCGAGTGAATTTTTGGAAAGTGAAATGAAAATAAATGATAACATAAATATGATTTAATTTTGTGTCATCTCTTTCATCTAGAATTCAATATAAAATAACATCTTCACCGTATGCATTTAAGGTGCAACATTCTCACCATATTGGCACTACCTTGAACTACATAGTATTTTTTTATACCATCCACTAAACATAGTGAAAGTCAACCTCGCATAAGTATGACATATTTACCTACACAAAAATTAATGTCACATGATGGGCCAACAACACATGGACTAATTCCATGTTAAAAAAATAATACTTATAGCCCCTAGGAGGGATGAACCCTCTAGGAATAATAACATATATTATAAATAAAATATAGTATAATATATTTGAATAATGTAGATGTATTTTATATAGAAAATAGATGTAAACAGGGCTAAAACAAAAGTTAAAAAAAAAGCTAATTTATGGTGAGAAGACATTTATATGAAGGAGGATGTAGATCTCAGAGTATGAGTATCTGAAAGCCAACAAGTGTGACTACACACATGAAATGCAAGTTTATAAGTATATATATATATATATATGATTTGTATTTGAATTAAAATAAAAATAAAAACAATATATGTGAAATAGGTAGTAATGGTAAAAAGAAATGTTATATTATTTTTTAAAAAGATATAATTATAGGTATAAGTATACATATATATGAAAAATAAAAAATAAAATAATTTAAAAACTAAGTATACAATCGAGTAATGAAACTTTCATTCTATGATAAATTCTATTTTGAAAAAGTTTGTTAGTATTTAATCCTTGCCACAAACCCCCTACAAACGTGAGTCTTGAGGTCTCAGTTAAGAATGTAATGTCCAATTTAGAAAACCCTAAAAATATTATACTATTTGATTTGTATTTATTTATAAATTTATAAATCATATCATAGAAAACTACATTGGATAATATATTTTCCTTGTAAAAAATAATTTAACAAATTTTTAAATTTTAATGTTCCTCACAAGCAACTCAAACAGAGATCATTGTAAGAATCTCACTATATCAAATTAAATGATCACTTTGGCATTCAAAAAATCTCATTTAATTTTTTAAAATTGACTCTCTCTCTCTCTCTCTCACACACACACACACACACACACACACACACACACACACACACACACGCACGCACGCATGCATGAACTCACACATGCACGCGTGCGCACGCACACACACACACACATGCACATGCACACATGCATGCATGTGTGTGCATGAGAACATGCACGTGTGTGTGCGCACACACACACATAGATGAAAATTTGAATTTATGTGTTGTGAAAGTGACTCTCCCCATATTACAAAGGATTACCATACAAGATGAAGGAGATTGTAAGTCTTTTAATTAAACTTTCACATTTAATAAATTATAAATATAATATCATAGGTTATGAAATAAAAAATAGAACAAATGCTTTTGATTTTAAAATCACATTGGGTTAAATTGTTTTGAATATTTTTACAATTAGAGACTATATAGCACACCTATAGAATATAAACAATATAACACCCCTTAAAATATAACTTATTTATTGTTGTTATTTTTTTACTAGGTTTCATATCAATAGTTTTGGGATAGTAAATATAAGAGGTTTTATAGAAGAGAGCATTGAATACTGAGAATAAAAATAATCCTATATAAAATATCCCCATAGCTTCGATCATGCTCTATTTTCAAAGCTAATGTAGGAATAAATTGTTTAACTCAAAATAGATTAAAAAAATCAACGTCATCTCTTTAAGAGCACCAAGATATGTTCTATATCATGATATCAATCACCTTAAAATTATAACTATCATCCTTATGATATGTTACATTACTTATGACATAAAGGTAGGGGTTTAACAATAGATTATATTATCACATTCTAGGTATAACTAATCCATTATCAAATTCTACATTGTTAACACATAAATCATTAACAATAAGTAATTATAATTTAATTTAATAAATAATTAATATAAATACTTATAATATACTAATAATATAAATTTCCAAGATCTCAAAGTATTACCAATATTTACTTCCAAATGTATTTGTTAAGAAAAAGAAGGAATGACTACTCTTTATACTAAATTACCTAGGATGATGAGAGAGAAAGATATCTCTTTAAACAACTAACACCCCCCCCCCCCCCCCGCGCCCCCACCCCACACACACACACACGTGCACGCACGCACGTACGTGCATGCACGCACACACACACACACACACACACACACACACACACACACACACACACACACACACACACACACACACACACACACACACACACACACACAACTTGTTATGAAGGTACTAATAAGCACAAGGAAGGTAGAAATTATGAGAATGTAATTTTGATAATCTAGGTGTATCGTATTTATAATCATAAAATTTTGGGATATAATCAAGATTACTAGAAAACATTAAACCAACTAGGCTAGGAACATTTATAATTGTCTATATAAATTAGTTTAAAACACACAATGATAATGTTAATATAGTTGAAATTATCCTTTGCATGGGAAAGTATCTAATTATTTACATCTTAAACTGAATCAAAATTTGACATAAATTGATTGCACTATTAAGTCACAGTTTACATTCTAATTCATTGGCTAAATCTAAGGCATAATGGTTTCCATATGATACAATTAAAATGATATCAATTTTATGATATTGTACTTCATTCACAAGATTAAATTCAATAATATGCACTATAATTAATATCTAAGGCATTGGGTTATAATTCATGGATAAAGGTTTATTTTATTACTAATCAATATGATGAAGTTATAACACCTGCATGTGATGTTTTAAAAATCAGATACAATTTTTTTATTTAATTAAATTAATTTTCATATTATTGAAAATAAATGAACCCAATTCTATAGAACCCAATCAACATAGGTTCACCTTTATTTTCAATAATGAATATTGCATTCGTAATCAATCATTAATCCTTAAAGATTAATATGTAAGGTCTATCGAATCAATCTCAATTTGTCAAATAACAACACCAAATTATGATTCTAGGACCTATCGGTTATGGGCCCACATGAATTATTTCTTTCAAGGTTGAGCACTTGTTATGATATCACAAATTACATTGCCTTCGCTTAAGATACTTATTAAAATTTACATCATAAAAAATGTCCATATAGTTTTAGTATGATATTATGACCTTTATCACATAATATGTCTTCCTCAACATCACCATTCATCATATTATAAAAACCATTTTAATTGCTTCATAGAATTATTTCGAAATGGGTATATTAATTATTTAAGTTTCTCTATTAATGCATAGATCATACATATTAATTCCCATAATATTACATGGATTATAATAATCATCAATTTTAATTGAAACGACAAATTTTTTTTCATGAATATTTTTCTACCTCCATATACTTTGACAGTTTAATTATTAGCTTGTGGGTTGATGTGGATGAATGGGTTAATTGACTTGTTAGCTGGGGGATGACATGTTACCTTACTTTGATTTGGATGATAAATGTAATCATTTCATGTGGTCACAACTAATCCTAGTCATTAAAATAGAAATTGAACCCTTTCCTTATGAGTAAGTGTTATGATGACACTCGATGGCTTCTCACAAGCTTGTGGATAAAAGATGTTAAAACAAGCCATGCTCTAATTTTTACTATATCACCTTGAATTGGGTACACGTGGTTTTGATAGGTAACATTACATCCAATTTGGATTGAGAAATAATGTGGGATTGATCCATGTGGTAACACACTATTTCTTCTCAATCTGTAGACTACCTTGCTACAATGATTTTGGTTAAAATAAGTGAGGCTGCAACATTTTACCATGTGGCACTGAATAATGGGGTTATGTACATTTAAAATTGGCCTTGAGTCATGATTACACTTAACAACATGAAAATACTTCACATACCAATATTATATTATTTGAGAGTGCCACAGAAAAAAGTCATGAAGTCACAACTAGATGTGTGTTTGACAAATGACAAGCTCAAAAGGACTCACAACCCCATAGTTTCTAGGCTCTATTACAACTAATTTTGAAACTTTTGATTATGAAAATTCATGGAATCATGACACGTGGCATGGATGGGGCAATTCAATTTCATGTTTTATAAACTTTTCAAAAATCTTCATCATGATATAACAATGACACTTGGAAAGCTTGACCAACTACAAAAAATGTGACTTCAAAAAAGACTATGAAAATGCATCAAGTGCCATTCATGGTTGACTCAAAATTATTTCCTTAGAAAAGCTTATGAAAATGTTGTGAGGTACACCATGATGTGACAATGTCATGTTACAGGGCCAACTAATTGTATGAATAAGTATAACCAAGCATAAAACCATGAAAAGTCTAAAAGTGGTTGAAAGTGATATAATGGGAAATTCTATGTAACAAGTCAAAAATTGAGAACTTAGAAAAAATTTAAGAATCCAAATAAAAAATAAATTATAAGTTGGTGTTGTGAAAAAAGACAAAAATGTATGTGAGCAAGCAAAAATAAGTGCAAAGTGAGTAGATAATTCCTCAAGTTATCATAATATAATGATATCTTGTGGTGGGCCAAAAAAATCATTACCGAGTGACTAGGATAGAGGTGAGACACCCTTAAAACTAGCTATGTAATCATATATCCAAGACAAGCCAATTTTGATGCTAATGACTAAAGAAAATAATAACTAAAGGTCTTCATTTGCCTTATTAATAAGCAACATATACGTATTTCTAAGCCATTTGTTACAACATTAAATACCCTTTGCTCTTCATCTATTATTATAACCATTATGAGCAAGATAAATAGGTTATCAGAATTTAACTTAGAGGTGATTTTACACTTCATTATTCATATAAATGAGGGTTATTATGTAAATATATAAAAATTTATTATCCCTTGGACCTTCCTTCACTCCCATTTAGATTAGAAATATTTAAGGGTCCATAGTTATGTTCAAGGCCTTGGTTATTTTACAACCTAAAAGATTTGTAACATTGGTTGTTAGACTGAGCATGTTCTTAAATAAATAATCATATGATAAACCTAATTCTCTTATTATTTTGAATAAGAAGGCTTATGAGGTCTATTTCCAAAATTTTTACTTAAACTTATGTTTGACCATTTATAAAATAAATAGATGTATATAAGCAATATTCCTTGACTTGTAATCTTAGTTAGCCTAATCGACCACCAATTTAGGTTAAAACAATAATTATAAGATGAAATAACACATTATTTCTACAAAAGGCATACTACATTTCACCTAAAGCATATTAAGAATTCTATTCAAGGTCATCTATTCACTCTCTTAGTTCTAAGGCTATTTTATAATTATCCAACATGATATATATATTGATTCACATAGATATGCAATGATTCCACTACCACACATCCTATGCCTAAGGCCATAATTCCTCCTTGTGACTTAGGGGATTCTATTTTTTTTAGCATAGAGTGGTTAAGAATAATTATTAATCACTCAACTTTGATTTTTAATCTCTTTTTACTAAATTCCCTATCAAATAAGTAGTGTGACTATATATCTCATAGATGAAGAAATAAATATGTTGGAATCCTCATATGTGAATTCAATCAATTTATCTTTTAAATGTGTTATTTATGAGCAATATGAAGGAATGGAGATGGGTTCACCTATGTACCTTGTGATATTCAAATTCTTCATGGAGAGAAGTAAACAAGCTAAGTTTACCACAAATAAATATAAATAAGAATCACTATAAAAAGAATTAGAGGGAACAACCATGTCTACTTAGGATAAAGAAAGATTTAGGAAAATAAAAAAAATAGAGCTGAAAAAAATTAGATACTTCATAATAACAAAATAGCTCTAGATGTTGAAGGAACTAGAGGGTGATGACATAGAACAAATGAAATGACTAGAATTATTGTTAAAGGAAGAAAATCATAAAATTAAATAAATTATAGAAATTACCACAAATCGTACTTAATAAATAATATAAAATAAAATAGTAGAGAAAGAATTGTAGGAGAAAATAAAACAATAAAATAAATAATAGAAAATAAAAATTAGAGTAGGAAACACAAAAATTAAAATAAGAAAAAAAATAGGAATATTAAAATAAAATAAAAGAGGAAGAGGATAATAAGGAAGGCAAATATAAGAAAAAGGAATAATAAGATAAGAGAAAGGAAGAAGAAGAATAGAAAATAAATGAGAAATAAGATAATAAAAAAGAGGAATAAGAAAGGAAAAGAAAAGAGGAGGAATATTATAAAATAAATGAGTATAAAAATAGAGAGGAAGATGAGGAGAAAAGAGAAGAGGAAAAAGAGAAGGAAAAGAGAGTTGAAGAATAAAACAAAATTAAGGAAGAAAAGGAAAAATTAAGAAAATGAAAATAATATATTGAGATCAAGAAGAGATTTAACAATAAAAAAAGATAAGTAAGAAAATAAAATAAGGAAAAAAGTGGTAGTTTTAGACACTCCTTTTCGGTGAAACCCATGTCTTAACAAACTTTAGACTTATTTCTACCAAACTATGCAAATTGAGCTTAGAAATCATTGAACATCCTATGTTAGTCTTTACATTAGATGTAAATGTATAGAATTGTGTCAAGGCATCCATATTTGGAGAAATAACCTATATGTAATAATAACCTCTCAAAGATTCATCCCCAGTTAGGTTGTAACCTAGTAAACTGACACTTTCAACCAATTAAGCAGAGCACTTAACCCAAATCTTGAAATGACCAAAATCCCAAGCATAATTAATTAACCAAGTAAATCAAATTAATTGTTTAAATGAAAAATCTATGTTTAATTAGTGAATATCTAATTTATAACAAACAAAATTTAACAAATATATAGAAAGATGAGGTCATGATGATGTCATCATCCTAAAAATCAAGAATTATAAAATATCAACATAAATGCCATAAAAATTAGAAATGTTGAGCCATGCTTTCATAAGTGAATAATTAAATATGTCGTTTAGTGTATTTGGACTCTCAAACTTAACCATATCCTAACTACACATGGGTTAAAGTTAATGAAAAATCCATAAATACAACTGTCATGACCATTCTTAACTGAGCTTTCTTGTGTAAATAAATAATGCCAGATTCTTGTTAAAAATGATTATTTCCAACACAATAAAAGAGCCAACTTCAATGGGGACAAGAGGAGGTGCTACCCATAAAACATTGGCATCATCAAAGACCATTTTTTCACCATACCAAGCACAAGCCTTCTCTCACACCAATTATAAGATGGAGTTACTCTAGGAAGGTAAATGGTATTATTATCTTCCATTAGTAGATTTCTTTGTTTTGTTTTCATTGCTCACCCTAATAATTAGGCTTAGAATGCTAGTTATCATTGGCTATTTTAATTTATACACTAATAAGATATTTGTAATATTGTATTTATAATCTTACATTAAATATTGGCATGCTCAATGAGACACACACCCCACATTAATCCTAGGAGCATTTTGGGACCCTTTAAAGTCAATAAAAACTCACAATTGACCTTGTTTTTAGTTTTTCCCCTCTAAAAATGCCATGTTTTTAATTTATTTGTGTATTGGTGACTTCATCCCCAAGAACTGTGAAATCATATTTACTATTCTATTAATCAAGGAAATCATCTCTATAATCGATGAAATCATCTATATTATTTCATGTTTCATTGCAAGTTTTGTCCAACACCAAAAAATGTTCAAAATTTCAATGAATTTGTCCTAGAGTTTGGTGAAATTTTTATAAATTTTGACAAATTTTTCTCTATTAGACACATTTCATTACCTGAGTTTTAGTGAGAACATTCACATTACCTTCTTAGTTGAGTTATCTTGTTCTCTAGTAAAAATGTTCTACATTTTTGTGAGAACATTATGCATTTCAGTGAAAACATTTTGTACTTCAGTGAAAATGTTTTACACTTCAGTGAAAACCTTATACATTTTGGAGAAAATGTTCTAGGTTTGATTTTCTACCTATAGGGAAATTTATTTTAATTTAAACAAAATTATCACTCTATTTAGTGAATTTGTCATAAGAAAAGATAAATTATCTTTGATTATTGGTGAAATCATCCTTATAATTTGTGGAATTATCTATCTATTTTTTTATTGTCTATTTTCTACACAGGTTCCTAAAATAGTGAAATCATTTTGTGTAATGATGAAAATGTTCTATATTAAGGTTGAGACTTAAATAAATCACAATTTCAAGCTCTTTTTGGATTAAAACACTTGCTTTAAACTTATAATTAATTTGTTATTGTAGGACCTTGGTCAAAGAATGATGTTTTGACTCAAAACACTTCAATTTTAACTAAAATTTTAAATTTGGTGTTTTAAAAAAAATGTCACATTTATATTTAGTGTTTGATAAAAAAAATTCATTCCAAGTTATTTTGTAATGCCTTCACACATTTTAATTTTGGTGTTTAAAAATAGTTTGCTTTTCACACTTTCAATTTCATATTTCCATTTTTAGCATTGTTTATCTAAGTTTTACCTATGTTCTCTTATATTTATGGTGATTTAAAAATTTGAATAATATTTTTGGTTATTGTAACCTAAATAAACATCATATATGCTCTCTCCTTGCTCCTAGGAACTTGGATGACTCATAAACAACCACTTTCTTTTTTTAATTTTTGTTTGGCTTCATGAGTGAGAGTTCATCACCTATTCATAAGTTATTTAGGGGTGCATTGACTGGGGGTTTCATCTCATATAATTTTATAAAACCCACTTACCTAATGGGGTATACAAATTGAGCATACTATTCACTAGGATAATGGTTGTGCAGTTAACCTGACGAACCCAATAGGGTCTCAGATCATGCGATGGTCTAGACATCACACTATACTGAGAAATTTATGGATGGAATGGCTGTGAAAGGTACAAGACCATCTCATAACAATCTATAAGGTTTTAATCCAAGTGATGAATATTTTATTGTACCCAAGAGTTTTTAGGCACTTGTGGACCATCTAGAATAGCTAATTTTAAAAAAACTGATTAATTAACCCTATTTGCCATGGATTATCCTACCAATGATAAATTGATTTTGAAATATAAGTTACTTAGGGAAAAAAATATTGAGAGATAGAGTGGGGATAAAAATTCTACCTTCATGCACTTTTATTTATTGGATTAACAATTAATTCCTCTCAAGAATTGGTATATCAGTGGACGTTTGATGGAAACTATGCAAACCTTATGTTAGTTATTAAGATAGGAATGTATTTTTTTAATGTTTATCTTATTTTGTGTAATTGAGTCTAAAAATATTCATGAAAATAAACATTTCTGGCACCAAAACACTTGATATGGACACCATTCACATCATGAAGTGTTATGCTTCTCAAATTTGGTGAGACTATTTGGCTTAGACCAAAAACATGAAGAAGACATTTGTGCTTTAAATTATAAAAGATGTTGTTACTCTACCAATTTTAGTCTATACCATTGTTCAAATAAAAATCCAAGTCTTTAAAACCAAGTTTAAAATCCATATTTCAAATTTTAGATATGAAGATGATTGGTTTATGCTTGAGTCTTGCCTAAAACTTGGGTTTGAGTTGTTCAAAATTTTATGTTTAGATTATGTAACTTGGATCAATTTTTAGGTTGGTTTAAATACCTTTTCCTAAACCAAGTTCCCTTTTCAACCAAGACCAAACTTTGACTATTTTTCAAAATATACGAAGCGTGCATTTGTTTCAAATCATGATATTTAGACCTAGGAGTAGTTCCAAATTCATGTGCCTAATTTGTCTACCAAGATTTAATATGTCAATAAAAATTATTCATAGACCAAGTTTATTTATAAGACATTATAATTTTCATATGCCAAGACCAATTTTTCATATATCGAGTTTATTTTCAAGACCTAGTTATAAGTTTCATATTCCAAGACCAAGTTTTCATATACCAAGTTTGTTTCCAAGACCTAGTTAGAAGTTTCATATGTGAAGACAAAGTATTCATATCACAAGTTTGTTTCCAATACCTAGTTAGAGGTTTCATGTGCCTAGACCTAGTTTGTTTCCAAGACATAGTTAGAATTTTTCATGCTTAGACCAAGTTCTCTTTTACCTAGACCAAATTTGTTTAAAGACCTAGTTAAAAGTTTCATGTACCTAGACTAAGTTCTCTTTTTCCTAAGACCAAGTTTATTTTTAGGACCTAGTTAAGATTTCATGTGCCTAGACCTAGACCTTAGTGTGTTTTTCATATAGTTCAAATATAGTGTGCCAAATTACAAGATTCAAGTTTGCTTATACCATTTTTCAAGGCCAAAACAAATTTTTCATTCTTTGACCATTTATTCCAAAGTGCTATATGCTTTAGTGATAAGTTTAGACCAAGTCCTGATAGTTAGTTTTTAATGATAGATCATTTTGAGCCAAGCTTCCAAACATTCCAGATGCTAGACCAACCATTCTATAAGGAAATAAACATGGATTTAACCATTACTTGATATATATGTAGTGGAGCTATGTATAATCTATATTATGAAAACATTATTACAAGTGACCCCTTTGACTATGATCCCTATGGTGATAACATAGTGTGTGAGACAGAGCTGTATCCTACATACATGTCCCCTAACATAGGGTAGGAATATGATTGACTCACACAATACCTTAAAAACACCTCTTCTTATTCGAGGAAATAATAAGATCCATTTTCATAATACCCTATCAAATTATCACCTAATATGGGAATGATTCAACAACAACAACCATATTATATGAATGCATCATCTAGTGATAGTAATGATCCACACTTGTTTGATCATAATATTTTAGAGCATAAAGATGAGATTATTGTTAGAGAAGTGGAATTAGATGAAAATTTCCCATTATATTTTATAAAATAAAGTTTACCTTGCCTAGCTAGGGCACTTAGTCATGCACCTCTCATCTAAACATTTGAACAAGCCTCTACTATTTAAAATTAGGTCTTTATACCAATGCCTAACTAGGAAATTTTTACATTTTATAAGGGAAAAGATAAAAGTGTTAACCTATTAATGCAAGTACAACAAGTCTACCAAACCTACCTTGATTTAAAGAGAAAATTTAATTATGTGACTATTCCAAACATGCAACTTATAGAGTTGGCTCCATCAAAATCTCTACAAAATAGTTTGATAGGTACTTCTAATTTGAACATGGATTAATTTGTTCAAACCACCTTGCTCAAAAACATGTTTAATGTTATAATAAATAAATAATAATCAATTATATATTTATGAACTACTTAATCCACATAAAATACTGACCAATGTACAAAGAAACACCCCACCAAATAATTCCCAATAGATCCCCCCTTCAAGTACATCAATGAGATCAAAAAAATGGGGAAAATGCATCTAGTTCATAGAAGGATTCTATCTCTCCACAAGCATCTTCTTCCTCAAATTTATAGTAAAGAGTAAGAAATCAACCATCCATATTATCCTCATTCCTAGCCCAAAAGATGCAATAGTTAAAGGATGAAGTTTCTGCTCTTCAGATAGGGAACTAGGCAAAGATGTTTAAATTAAAAAAGATATGATAGTACCATTTCAACATGGAATATCTTCAGATACCATTTACTCTAAGTTTTGAGCCACCAAATTTTAATAAATACAAAGGTAAAGGTGACCCAAAAGAACATTTGATTAAATTCTATATTACTTTCTAGTCATTTGCCTTTATTGATATCTATTTGCTTCTTTTTCCTCATAGTATAATAGGACATGCCTTAGAATGGCTACTCCAAATTTTGAATAAATCTATCTCTAACTTTGATTACCTCTCACAAAAATTCATGTAAAGCTTCTATTATAATATCAAGCACAAAATTACTATGGTAGATTTATTCCAAGCATAACAGTGAACTGGTGAGAGTTTCTCAAGCTATTTATAGCAATGAAGGGAACTTGTGAGCCATTTCACACATAACCTATGAGATAAATTGTTGGTCATAGTGTTTACTCATAATTTGTAAATTTATATATCCAATCACTTAGAGATTTAGTGTGCCCACACTTTCAAATAGATTATTGACAAAGGCCTACAATTTGAGAAATCCATTATCAACAAAGGGGTAATCAAGTTGTACACTCTTAACTAGAGTTAGAACCAATACCAAGTTTAAAACAAGAATCAAAGCCCTATTCAAATTCAATATACTATGCCAAACCAAACTAGTACTTCCAAGAATCCCAAAGTCTATAATTGTAACAAAAATATTATGGGTAATTAATTTAATGAATCATGCCATGTCCAAATAGTGAAAATAATGTCTACCTAACCACTTCACATATGTATCCAATTCCACAAATTCAGACACTCCCTCCCCCTCCTTTGAAAATGCCTCAACCAAGGAGAGTACCACCTATAAAGATAATTTTCAGTGACTTACGAGATCCCATTGAATCCATGTTTTGAAACCTAGCTAATTCCAATATAATTAGTTGGCCCATTCCTAAACCATTCACTAAGGGTATTCCTTTCCCTAACTAATATAAAGATCATGAGTTTTGTGACTATCACTAAGTCAAAGGGAATTGCATATGCTGATGTATGAAATTAAGGCACCTCATTAATAATATGCTATAAAATGGATAAATTGAGTTGGATAATAAGATCCTTACTTCTAATCAAAACTTAAGCATTTATCAAAAACCTTTTCCACAATACAATGCCAATAATTAGAATCAACAATAACACAAGCCACCACAATAACCATAAAAATAGAAACAACAATAGCAATGACATAAACCACAACCATAAAATAATAGGAATCAAGTTTAGAATGATAATCAATGGGTTTATCATTTCATTACACATTAGTAAAACAATGTTGTAGGACATATTGTGGGTGGTCATATATCCACTATTACCATTAACTTGAGAGTGATATCCAATCACCAATGGCCAATACTAAATAATACCAAAATACCTCCTTATGCTAGTAATCCTCCTATGGTTAGTATGGGTAGTCAAGCCTAATAGTACCCAAGAGGTACCATCCCATGCCATTCTTCCTCTACCAATTAAAGTGGTCCATTACCCAATATAAAATGCATAATTATAACTTGATGGATGAAAGTTACCATTCCAAGACCTTAACCTTCCTCTACTAATGAATCTATCCAAGCACCTATTCTAGCTATAAGTAAGCTAGTTACTAATGCCAAGGAAAAAATGTATGATATTTGTGAGCACTTATAAAATACACTAGTCAAATCTCTATTTTAGATATTTTTTGTACTTCTACTATCCACAAGAACATTATTGCTATAATTTTGAGCCAATTCCAAGTGCCAAATGAGATTACATCAGATACATTCCAAGCCTTGGTAGGACACGTAGCTCTTGGCCAATAATTAACCTTTGATAAAAGTGATATGTGATCCCTTGACCCTCTCCACAATAACTAGTTATATATCAAAGTTGTCATAACCTGACACAAGGTTAAATGTGTCCTCACAGACAATGGATCAAACCTCAATATTGTGTCTCTAAGGTTAGTCAAGCATCTTGGATACATGACAATTGACCTTGAACTAGATACCATTACCACTAAAGCCTATGATAATGAGGAAAGAGAATCACAGTGAATAATCTATTTACCAATTATCATTGGGATCTCGACCCATGACACACTTTGCCATGTATTATATCTTGATTTATCATACAACTTACTTCTAAGCTGATCATGGATACATGAATTTTAGGAAATACCTTCCACATTGCACCAATGTAGCAAGTTCCTCATTGTCAGATGGAGGTGACTATTTTTGAAAACTTATAGCCATATCATTTATGCAAGCATTAAGAAGGTGAGTATAATATCTATAGTTACCATTTTGGCCTAGACCCTACACTAACGAATGATAAGGTTGTACTTGTTAAATTGTTAGATTTTAATTATATAGACCTAGATATCCTTAACTCCACTTCATCTGTAACCCTCCTAAAATATCCAATCACTTTTTCATCTATGACAAAGGTCTAGGAGAAAACCTCACATGTAATGCCTTGCACAGAGCCAAACTTCCATAGGGATCTAAACCCTATGGAAGACCCAAATCCAAGGTCATTAAAATGGAATGGAGATATAAAGGAAAGTTCAATTTATAAGAACCTATTATTTCTCCATGAATCACTAGCCAAGAACATGACTCACCGAAGATGATTCTTAGATTTATAGTGATAATTTGGTTGATTGTTACCAAAGCAAAAACTATCCCATCCATAACCAGATAATGGATAATCAAGTCTATGAAGGTAGATGCATTGGGGTAAATCAACAAAGCACTCTTGAGCCCACCTGTATGAACAAACACAAATAAACTTATGGTATTATATTTAAACCATATGGGGGTGACTTTATATATCTTATTTATGTTCCTACACCAATAACTAGTAATGAAAATGCTAGTAGTAATGTAAAATTTAATTACAATGTATACAAGAAACTAGTTAATACCAACTTGTTTAACCCTCATGTTATATGAATCATTACACATGCGATTCATCATTACCCACTTTCCCTTCATCATCCTTAACTCATCAATTAGGACCAACAAGAATCCACAGTAGCACTCGATGAGTTTTAAAATGATGAGGTCATTTGTGACTTTATAGGCCTAAGATACCATATTCTTCTTGGAAATCATAATCAAGGCTTATCTATCACATTGGATCATGCTACCTATTTCAGAGAGTGGGTGAACTTCCATAGCCAAAAATTAAAAATAAATCAAACATTGAGGTCCTAAAATGAAAACCTCATTGAGGTAATTTTTAGACTAGGGAAATAGTAAATAAAAAGGCCAATCTCTTAGTGAAAACCTATTATAAGTGCGATTAGATTGGGATGTTCACCCTTCCTTGACTAAAGATTGATATACCACTAATACCATGATCATATTTGGGTTAAATATCAGTGAAGAAAAATAATAGGATTTAGAATATACTATCCAAAAATGTCTCAAAGTATTTATTACATGGCCCTTGCCACATTCAGTGATTCAAATTCATCCTATAAGGATGAAATTAATGACCTAGTCCAATGAGAAGCTTTGATATTGCCAATCAGTTTAATTCTTTGTCCGCTCTCCTTGAAGATGGTTCTATACTCATTGTGAATGACACTTCTAAGGTTAATATTAGAATATTGACTGATCTAAAGTGGATCAAACTAGGTGCATATCTCATTGAGGAGGAATGTGAAGTGCTTACTTCTCTCTTTAGGGAGTTCAATGATATTTTTCATGGGTTTATTCTAATATGATAGGACTGGATCCTTCCTTGGCTATACATCATATTATAATTCATCCTAATGCCAAGCTAATTAGTATAATTTGAGGAAAATACATCCTCATATTGTTGTATTAGTCAAAAAATAACGAAAAAAATCCTAGAGGTAGGATGTATTCATCCCATCAACTATTCAGATTAGATCTCAAATATTATTCTAGTTAGTAAAAATCTAGAGGGTATCATATTATGTACTGATTTCTATGGCACCAATAAGGCCTGCCTAAAGGATGACTTTCTATTACCAAATATTGACATGATTTTTGAATCTACAACTTGGTATAATATGATTTCTCTCATGGATGGTTTTCTAGGGTATAATCAGATCAAGATTACACTAGAAGACCAACACAAAATACCATTCACCAATCTATGGGTAACATTTTATTATTAGGTCATGCCTTTCAACCTCAATAATGTTGGTGCCACATAATGGCATGAAATGAATTTCAATTTTCATGATATGATAAATAATATTGTTGAATATTATGTCGATGATATCTTAGGAAATCCAAGACTAGAACATGACATCTAGAAGTGTTACAAATAATATTTTAATGCCTTCATGAGTATAAATTTTTAACCCTAAAAATGTGTTTCTGGCATCACTTTATGAAAATTAATAGCTTTCATTATCTCTCATAGGGGAACTAAAGTCAATCCATCCAAGTTTAATTCCATTACTGAGATGCCACCACAATTTATTTTGAAGTAACTCCATAGTTTGTAGGGCAAGATACAATCCATTAGGCATTGTATAAATTCCATCCATTTACCCATTTATTGATAAATGACACTAATTTTTCATGGAATGATGATTTACAAAAGGATTTTTAACATTTGAAAGAATAATTTGCCAATCCACCTATTTTATTACCACCTATGCTATAAAATCTATTATTATTTTACCCATCTACAACTAGAAATGTCCTAAGGGCACTTTTGGCCTAGCATGATGAGAAGGGAAAACTACATGATTTATATTACCTAAGCCATAAATTGGTCATGTATGAACATAATTATATGCCAATATATAAATATTTTTTACCCATGGTATTCATATCTCATAAGTTGCATCACTACATACTTAACAATAAGACCATTGTCATTGCCAAAGTATATCTGCTCAAGTATATACTTTCAAAAACAAATTTATAAGGCCACATGGATAAATAGCTTATGATTCTCAATGAATTTTAGATTGAATATGTTAACCAAAAGGCCATCAAAGGATGTGTACTTTTAGGCCATATTTTTTAAGTTTCCCTTATCAACATTCAACTACTTATCTTTGCGTTTTCAGATGACTCTGTCATGACTATGGTAGAAGAACCTCCTGAAGAGAAATAGTGGAAAAATTATTTTGATGGTTCCTTCATATCTCATGGATTAAGAGTAGGACTTATGTTTATTAAATCTCAAGGGGATCTCATTCCCAAGTCCTTCCATATCATTGTTCCTTGTATCAAAAAACATGGCTAAATATGAAGCAATTATTATAGGGCTTTGTCTAATAATACAATGGAATATACAATAGTTATTGGTTCATATAATATTCTCATATTATCATTAATTAGGTTATAGAAAAATATTATAGGATGAAAAAAATTTACCATATAAATCCATGGCGGACACCCTAAAACAATAAATGACTCATCTCTTGTTTGAGCAAATACCTCGAGCTAGTAACAAAATAATAGAATCCATGGACACAATTGGATCTATGATGCAAATTATAGACAAGGCCAAAATATTACCAATTATGTGTTAAACATCTTCTCACTTTATACCATAAAACTTTGACTACCAAGATGGTTTCTGATATTATTTTCCCATTTCTACTTGGTACACTAGACTATATAATTACCTTCATGACGAAGTCATCCAACCTAACCTAACTTGTAAAAGACAAAAAACCTTCATACACCAAGCCTATTTTTATACATTACTTAGACCTAAAATATAATTTAAAAGCTTTGATGGAACTCTAATTCACTGTTTAACCTTGATAGAATCTTGATTAGTGTTGAAGGAAGTTCATGAAGGGGTTTGCAGGGCCCACACCAGTGGGACCATCCTTGTAAAAAAGTTATTGTGTATTAGATATTATTGGCTAATTATGGAATTTGATGTTACTACTTATGTTAAAAGGTGTGTACAATGTCAGAAGCATGATAATATGATACTTGTTCTAGTTTAAATACTCAAACTATTGACCATGCCATGGATATTTTCGACATGGGGACTCAACCTCATAGGAAAGATCAACCCTACATCCTCAAATGGACATAAACATATCCTTACCACCACATATTACTTCACTAAGTAGGTGGGAGCCATTCCCTTGACTTACATGATAGAAATAATATATCCAAACATATTTTGAATCACCTCATTTTCTGTTATAGTATTTTCTCTCACATTATATCTAATAATGGCAGTTCATTCAAGAACAAAGATGTCAACTCTATTTATGAAAATATAATATTACCCAACACTTTTCCACTCCATATTACCTAAAAGGCAATGACTAAGTAGAGGCATCTAAAAATACCATTTTAAGGACCCTTAATAAGATCATCAATGATGCTATTAATGATTGACATTTGAATCTTTTTTGCACCCTCTAGGCTTATCAAACCAATTTTTGTACCCCAATAGGAGCTACACCCTATTCCCTAGTTTATGGTATTGAGGTCATTCTTCCTATCAAGTTTGAGTAGCCTTCTTTATTAATTTCATTTAATCATATTATGAGGATTATAGAGTAGATCTCTTGTAGGAGCTAGAATTAATTCATGAAAAATGTATGGCATCCTTGAATAGCCTTCAAACATACCAAAATTGATTGTGTCATAAATATAATAGGTGCATCTATCATAAATAATTCAAGCTTGGTGATCTTGTAATTAAATAAAACTAGAAAAACACCAATGTTGAACATAATAAAAAGGGTGAATTTAAGCGTAACTAGGTAGGACCATATATCATTATTGATAGTTATGGTTCTAGGTCATATAGGTTGGCTATGATATAAGGAGATGAACATTACAAACCAATAAACATAATACATCTCAATTTTTTTTTCTTGAGTGACTTGAAGTATTGTTTATGGGGATCATATACTTTATGTTGTGACTGTCCCTTCGATAATATACCCTACCATATGCCTTTCTTTCCATGCCTTTCCTATGTTGCCTCAAGTTTTAAATACCATACCTTTATTTTGACCTTGGTTTTGACCCATCGGTAAATCAAACAACGTTATCGGATGGGTCTAGATGCACTTTCAATAGATGATTCACATTGGGACTATTTAGTGCATTATTTGAAGCAACCATCTCTTAGAGAATTATGACATTAAGCTTGGAAATTGCATCCTTCACTATTTTATATACCATTATACCTTATCATACAATTATACATATGTCATTTACCTATTCAATAAATTGTTGTTACTTAGTTGGATTCCTTGATATAGGGAAAACTACATTGGTTTGAGGTCCATTTAGAATATGTAGATAGTGCTAAGTATTTTATAAGTTTATTTTAGCCACCATATAAGACACATTCTCATTGTTTTGTGAGGACCCATATAAGCCACACTCTCACCAATTTATGAGAAAATATCTAATTCATGATCTCACTATATAATGAGTTACCTAAGCCATGCTATCACCATTTTGTTAACATATATATAAGCCATGGTCTTGCCATTTTGAGAGCACCATAAGCTATGTTATCATCATTTTCAAATAACCCTAAGCCACATTCTCACCATTTTTTGAGCACCTTAAGCAATGCTCTCATCATTTTTTGAGTGACCCCATTCTGTATCTCATAATACTCTATTAAGTTGAGATACCTAAAAAACCAAAAAAATGGACATATACTACAAAAATTCTAAACAAGCCTCCAACATTAGGCCATTCATCTTGTATCCATTATACTCAAGACATGAATCTCTAGTCAATATGTATAAATGAATCTTTCACATGGGTCACATCATGACCATTTCTATTTTCTTGTTCCATTTCTTATAGTGTTCTCTCCAACTTATGAGAGAATTACATCAGCCTGAGGTCCACATAGACTAGGTAGGCATCATTTGGATACATGGGGCATCTTGGGTTAGTTCAACTAGTCTCAGTGATTAAATTTATTTGTCGGTATTAGTGACCATTCCATGTCATTCATTTGTCTAAAAAATGCTCTCATTATTTTTCAAATTGTATCTAATTACACTCTTTCCATTTTGTGAGCTCATTCTTGATATAAGCATTAAACATACTAGATTCCATGAATTACCAACCTATTTCATTTGTGAACACTCACCTTTTATCTTTCAATTTAGTTTTAGCCTAAACCATGCTCTCATAGTCTCACAAGTTCATACACTTGACATTATCATAATAGTGAGTGTCAAACCCCTTTTGTTTCATGCTCTCACCATTTTACAAGCCCATTCCAATTTTTCTCTATAATAAATTATTTTATTTTCATTAATTTTCTTCTCTTCCCAATTCTTAGGAGAATTACATTCTTCCTGAAGTCCATGTTGTAACTTGTGTCCATGGGACTATATAGGAAATGTCTATTTGCCTAGGGTATTTGGAGTCAGCTCAGCCACCCCTTCCTTATTATTCTATTCCCCCTTCATCTTCATGTGTTATTGATCCTTATAGCCTAGGGACAACCTTTTTCCAAGCATAACACTTCTCTTACACATGCACAATAGTGTCAATTCGTAGTGTTGATTCATTTTTTTTCTATATTATATCTGTTTCTTACATTTTACTTATATTCTTTTACTTATTTCATTTTCCTTAGATTTATTTTGTTATTGCATTGTGTTGTAGGTTACTTTTTTAATCTCCTTCTAGTTGGGTGATTTCTATTTGTTCATTTTGAGTGTTGTGTGTCTAAGGAAAATTAGTTTACACTTAAGTCTTTCTTACTAATTGGGATTTAGTTATTTACTTTTTGAATTTAGATTATGTTCTTTTGCTTTCCCTACCCTCAGTTGTCATAGGTTTATTACATTATGTTTACACTTAAAGTATTGATTTGTTATATCGTGTACTTGAGTTGTGAGTATTTGTATTCACTCTTACATTTAGTTTATTCACATTATCATCACACTTGGGATTTGATTGATCATATCTAATTTTTAAGTTAATTATATTTGTGTTTAATTCAGTTTATTTTTCCATGAATATGACACATAGTTTTATTATGGTTTGTTTATAACTATAATTCATAATATCACATGTTATATTAAAAATGAGGTCAAATGATATATCAAGAATGGTGCTAGTAGTATGTCCTCTTGTTCCCAATATACCTACCCAAAAAACACCCAAATACATAGTAACTCAATCCAAAATTACTATTAATCACTGCTAGTTAGGACGTCTATCTCTGTACTAGCAGGCAATTTAGCATCATACCATTCCCCTATGCCATCTCATCATTAATCTATGTTATGGGTTCATTTCATGATCTCATTTTGATAATTTTCCATAACATGCAAATTATTTCAATTGATTATTGATCATAACAACCCTATTGGGGAAAATTTAAATGTACCACACTCACATCCATCCTACTAGGGTAAATTCATTATGCCAATGATTAAGGCCACCTTGGGTCAAAATCATTATTTATACCTTTGTTACCACTAGACCATGTCATTTAATTTTTTTCAAGAATTGCTCAATGACACTATTTACTAGCCATTCTATCGAAGTGGCATCTAGGGATCATCAACCCCCTGATGGGGCATTAGGTTTTGATTATTGGCTCGTAACAACCTATGATTGTCAACATGTCTTTTTTCACAACATTAAAATTTTCAATATAATGACTTTTTCATTCTTTGAGAAGATTTTATTGTGCTTGTGTCTTGTAATACCTAATAAAATAGGAGAAAATTATAGACACTCTTTTTTAGCCACTCCCATATCTAAATAGACTTCAAATAGATTTTCACAAAAATTGATCCTAAAAATCATTGAACATCTCAAATTCTTCTATAGATTGGACATAAGATCATATAATTATATCAAGGCATCTCTATTTGGGGTAATACCCTTTAATCAATAATATTCTTCTTGGATTCATCCATAGTCAGGTTATGATCTAGATTTTCACAAAAATTGAGCCTAAAAATCATTGAACATCTCAAATTCTTCTATACATTGGACATAAGATCATATAATTATATCAAGTCATCTCTATTTGGGGTAATACCCTATAATCAATAATAGCCTTTCTTGGATTCATCCATAGTTAGGTTATGATCTAGTAAATTGACACTTTTGACCAATTAAGTGGGGCACTTAACCCAATTATTGAAATAACCAAAAGCCTAAGTAAAATTAATTAACCAATTAAATCAAATTAATTTCTTACATAAAAAATCCATGTTGAATTAGTGAATATATCATTTTAAAAATAAAAATTCAACAATTATCTAAGAAAAATGAGGTCATAATGATGTCATCATCCTCAAAGTCAAAAATTATAAAATAGAAACATAAATTCCATAAAGATTATAAATATTGAGCCATGCCTCCATAGATGTATAATTAAATCCATCATTTAATTAATTTGGATCCCCAACCTTAACTCTAACCTAACTACACATAAATTAGAGTTAATTAAAAACTTATAAATACAAGTGCCATGACCATTCTTAACCAAGTTTTTTTGTGCAAACAAATAATGCCAAATTCTTGTTGGAAACTTTCATTACCAACACAATCCAAGAGCAAACTTCCAAGGAAAGAGGAGGTGCTTCCCATAAAACATTAACATCGTCAAAGACCATTTTCTCACCATACTAAATAAAAGACTTCTCTCACATTGATTTCAAGATGGAGTCACTCTAGAAAGGTAAATGGTATTGTTATCTTCCACTAGTAGATTTCTTTGTTTTATCCACTAATAAGAGATTTCTAACACTGTCTTCATAATCCTACATTATAGTAGTTAGTCCACATGTAATCTCTACACATATAGGGGAAACCAATAAGATACAAATGTAGGGAGATTTGGTGGAAATAGGAGTAATTATGAGTAATTTTATGACTCCAAAAGACCCCTTAAAAATAATAAAGGCATAATTGTCTTAACACAAATAATTATTTCATACTATCATGGTGTAACCTAGTTTCCTTTAGCCCATCATAGGAAGAAAGATTACATAACCATTATAGAATCTTATACCAATAGAGAAATAATCAATTGGGTAAACCCTCATCTAAAGTGCAAACATAGATTGGATGACATGTTGTGTAAATATAGAATAACAAATAAAAATGTCTTTCATATCCTTAGCTACCACTAGACCACAATATTATACAAATTCAACATGGCTAATACATAAATAATTGGAGGACACCATGAAAATTTTTATCATTCATGCAAGATTTATAGTGGATAAAATTATCATCAATTCAGAGGATCTAGAATAATATGAGATGAATTTTTTAGGACATCTGTTGGGTGAAAATCAAATAAACAATATTAAATATAAATATAAAATAGATAAGGTACAAAATTCCATGGGAGAGGCAACAACCTATTTTACATATCCCATTATTTAGATATTATGGACCTAAAAATATAATAAATAATTGGGGACATGGAGAGGCAACTCATTATTGCATCCATCGATATTAACACTAGCATAATTCTTTCCAAAGTAAAGCGAGACAAATGGATAACTATGAAAAATGAATATAACGAAAAAAAAAGTAAGTGGATACCCACCTTTAAATAAATTGAGGATTACATAACACTTATAAACAATGTGACGAAAAAAATTAAAATATAAATATCACAACATGAAGCATACTATATAACACGAGAGAGTTCACTAGTTGCAAGAGATGTGGTTATGACAATCAAAGAAAATACTGAATTAGAGTATAATATCCTAGACACAAAGGCCATAATGTTAAATTAGGATACCTTATCTAAGGCTATGGTGAAAAAATATGAGAAAAATCTACCCATGGATGAGATAATATTTTTTTAACAATTTTTGACATTGAGATATGTGTATTACTTTGATGGTACCTACCATGATTTTTAAAAAATTATCTCAAGGATAAGTCAAAGGTATAAAATCAAATAAAATACTAGAGATATTATTCAACAACATATATGATTAACACATAATCACCAAAGAGCTTCCAACTCTACCACTATATCAAAGTACTTATCCAAGTTGATGAGGTGGAGGATTATACTGACCTGGACAACATGGTATGGTTTGGTCACCTGTGGTATTACAATATAATTTTTATAAATAAAATGAATATCTTACAAAGACATGTTGCTTCGGTTGTAAGAGGTATCTATTCAGTATTCATACTAAAGTATTGTCATATGATAAAATATAGATAAAGAGAACTTAGTAGAGTGAGATAAGATAATGATATAGGTTATAGAGTTTATAAATACCTATAATAGCTTAGATAAGATTTATTATATAGTAAATATATATGCATAATTTAAATTATTTTTTATTATATTTATATGAAAAAAAGAGTGAGATTAGGAAATATTTGTGTATTTTGCAATGTGAATAATTCATACATCCACTTTTAAAATTTAATGAATGCATATAATATCTAACTACTCACAATAATGACCTTTGTGATACATTAGTTATAACTAGATCTGACTCGAACCTAATAATTATCTATAACCAAATTACATATTTAGGTGAACACCTAAGATCAGTTTCTTCAGTGTTCAACATTTTATATACAAAATGACATAGTGCTTACCTATTTTTAGCAAACACATTATATTTAGGCTGATTTTTTGCATTTGTATAGATTTTTCAAGTCCCTTCATTTTTTAAAATTATGTAATCATTTTATTCTATAGGACCAAAATTATTTGAGCCATTTATTTAAAAAAATCATGTGCCTAACCTAAAAATAAATGTTTTACATGAATTTCTATTTGGACACAATAATAAAATACATCCAATAGACTATATTTTTTTTTAACATTTATATTTCAATTAGTTTGAAAATTTAACCATGTTGCTAGTTTGTTTACCTTCATTTACATGTTAGGCACATGAAATTTATTGTGGGTGAAATTTAAAATACCCGGAGTGATTCATGATGCATCCGGATAGTGGAATGAATATGTGAAATTGAACAGTTCAATAGATCTTCAAGATTAAAGGCTTGCTACTTCCCTATGATTACTTTAAATAATATAATTCAAATTTCAACAAAAATACTTATAAAATGCATCAAAATGATCAAAATAGGAATCATATCCTATTTAATATCAAAATAAGTTCCCATTCTATTTTTTCTCATATTTATATTTATTTTGATTAATGAGTCATTATGGAGTTCTCTACTCAATCCATCACCAAATCTACTTTGAAAGGACAGTCAAATTTTTTTTCTAGGTGGAGCTTTAATTGAAAAACAAATTTTATGTTAAAGAAGCATTGATATGGTAAGGTGTATATTAGAGATATTATAATTTTTAATGATAATGATTTATGTTTCTATAAACATGAAATTATTTTATATTATTTAATAATAGTAATTATTTATATATATAATGATAAGTAGTGATATTAATATTATGGTTTTCATATATATATATATGTGTTTTTTTTTTAATTAATAAATAAATGTTTAAAAATAAAGATAATTAAGTAACATGTCATGTATTTCAGTCTATTAAATTATATTATTGAGTTAATTCATAAGTGGTTATGTACAAACATTGTGTTGACTTTTGATTTATTCAAAATTTTATTGAAAAAATCATTTAAATTTACATTTATTTATTTTTAATCTCATCCCATATATATTTCACATGTGTAGAAGTTTGTATGACACATGGGTCAGCATTTGATCTCATCTTCATGGTGATAAAATTAAAAATTCTAGGTAAATCATGGGACATCCCCATGAGCCTTATTTATATTCGCACATAGTCTTTATTAAAAATTTCCATTTGTTTCAAAACAAGTATGTTCCAATAAGTGTGTTCCAACAAGTATGTTCTTTTTTTTACATGAACTATTGACTTCATCAATAAAAACCAATAAGATTTAGATTTTCTAGAATAAATGATATGAACTATTTGACACAATGTCTCTTTAAAGTAGTCAGAATTGTATTTTTTTCAGGTGGTAGCCTAATATATTTTAGGTGCTTGAACATGTTATTTGAAACTAGTTAGTGAGTTAAATTGGGTCTAGAAAAATATTTTATTTTTTTATTATATATATTTTTATGTTTTATAAAATAAATTTTTTATTTCTTTTTAACAAATTTTTTAATGATATAAGATTTCTAAGTCAAAACCATGAAGCGAATATGAAGAAATGTAAAATAGGTTGAGTTGTTTTCACATCCTAAATTTTCTCATACCAATATAATATAAATTGATATTTCATCATACATTAGATAAAGGCATGCCATGCTTCTATTTTTCATTATTTATGGTTTATTTTCTATTCACTAGTCTTTTTTTAATTAATTATTAAGGAAAAATAAACAAATGATCACTAGCTCGCTAGAAAACAAATAATTAAAAGAAACATGCCCATCAAAACATGAAACTAAATAACAAATAAAATAATCTAATAATACTCTAATATTTTAAAATAATATTATAAAAGTAAAATATATTAAGGAGAATCATGGAATTTGATGGGGCTCATTTATAAAAACATCACCCAGATCTTTTAATGTTACAACTTTGGATTTGATAGAAAATTGTTAGACTATTTTTAACATACACTCTTAAAATGATTTAATAGATTATTTTTTATTTTTATTTTTTATAATATGACTTCTTAAATATTTTCCAATTATTTTATTTTCATTTCATAAAATTATAAAGAAAAATATAAAATATAAAAGATCTTTTAGACATCTTATTTTATATTTAAATAAGCACAATTTATCTTTATATCAAACACAATATACATAGTTTCCATTTTTCATAGAAGAATTTGACACATTGAATAATATATATCTTTTACTTTGAAACTTCTCATAAGAAGTGATTTAACATGTACATTTTATAGAACTGATATAATTAAGCTTCCAATTTTAAAATAGATATTAATTCATAAAACTACATCAAACGCTTTTGTATAGAGCCATGAAAATCATACCATTGTCATACTATAATTAATAAAAGAAAAATATAACTTCTTTTTATAACACAAACTCAAAACTTAAAGTCTAATATTTATAATAATTGAAATAATTTTAATTCATCATTAAACCATAATGCATTCAACTATACACATTAGAGGGACCCATTGATAAAAGGACATAAAGAACTCAATTTGACACAATATTATATAACAAATAATTTATTATCTATTTTTTATTTTTTCTTCTAAATGTCAATCTAGCAAGCATTCCATTTCCACAACATGTAATATTAACAAACAACTTATTTTCCTCAACATAATTACTTATAAATCTTCATTTACTTAGAACAATTTCATAAATAGAAAAGGGGTAAAGTCTCTTCACACATTCATATAATGACATTAGGCATCGAGGCTGCCATCAGCACTCATCAGACCCAAGTTCAATAGGTGACCCAAAAAATGTAACACAAATAGAAAAAGGATTTCAATAGAGGATTAAGGGTTAAATATTTATGGATTCTAATATGGCCAATAATGACACCTAATTATTTTACTCGCTAGTACCTTAGGGAAAAGGGTAGGAATAAGGTGAAAAAAAATATTGCAAACACATCTCTACTAGCATACCCAATTGTATATAAAAAGGATTAAGTGATACATGATTTTTGATTCTCCCAATAGGAAAACCCTCTACTAAAGAAACATCTATTTCAATATTATTTAATAAATATTTACATATGCACAATTAAATAAAAGGTTTTTCAAAAAAAAATTTAAAAATATAAAAAATATCCATGCAATTATACATTCACAACATAAAAAAAATTTACATTCGTATCTAAGGAACACAACACAACCCACCTCTACTTAAGAAAATCTAAAACTCCTCTTACATATCCTTCCTTATGTCATTGAAAATATTCTTTCCACTATTTTATCGTAATTTATACTAAAATCAAAATTAAGGAATAATGTTAGCATATCTTTACTTAGAACATGATATCACCATTGTATTTTTCATCTTTTGTAAGGAATAAAAGTGTCCCATTCTAAGATTAAACTTTTCATGTCCCTAAGACTCTTGAGAGAATAAAACAATTGTATGTTTATTTGTGTTTAGAAAGACTCAAAACTTCAACTATCAAGGGAACCTCTTTTGAGACCTTCTGAAAAAATAATTGAATTTTTGTTTGTGTTTAGAAAGATTCAAAATTCCAACTATCAAGGAAACCTCTTTTGGGAGCCAATGACAAGGCAAACATGTTATTTCAAGGAAAATTATTTTTATAAAAATCTAAAAATTAGGTATTAGGAATGAGTTCCCCTAAATTTTATATGCCTAAGGATTTTAATGATTTTTTTAAATTTACATAAAGGTAATATAATACAAATCATGAGTCTAAATATATCAACAAAATTATTTTCAACTTGAATCGTGTTGTGGTTAAGGTACACTCAAGCTGTCTGCAACACAAATGGAAAATATGACCCCTATAAATTTTTTGAAATAGTTTTAAGTTGGTCAATGGTCACTTATTTCCTCCCATATCTTTATATTTTTTATTTAAAAACTCACCTATGTACTCATTTCACCAATTAAAATATTCACAATAATAATGATAATCATAATCATAATAATATAACACCATGTCTCAAAATAATTTCATGGAATTTTGGTGAATAATGTTATGAATGAAAGAATATTATACACATGTACACTTGTGCCCATATAGACAAAAAAATGCATGTCCAACCCATAATCATACCAACCATGGTTACATAGACAAAATATTAGTGCATATAATATTAGTTAATGTTTACCTAATCATACTAAAGTATGAATATCTAATCAAGAAATTAAAAATAATTAATTTAAACCGATCATTTATAAATAAGTAATAAATTTTTTTCTAAATAATAAATATACCTTTAACATATTTCAATTAAATTTTCATCTCCTACACACTTATAAAATTGTCAAGACATTCACACAATATAAATATATTAATGAAATTAATGTGTCCATAATATGGTAATACCATCATGTTTTTCCTACCATGGTCACATGATCTGGTATGTATAAATCATGGTAAGTGAACAAAAAAGGTATTTTGTGTTGTTTTGGAATAAATATGCCCATCCATCAAGCAACATATTCATCTACTTAGTGGAATATCATACATAACAAGTAAAAAAGAAATCAAACTCGTAGTAGGATAAACTTATGTATAGGTAAAATAATTTTAATTTTGGATCCAACATGATATTTAGGAATGTATTCAATATTTCTAAACCAAAAATACAACTCATAGTAGATTACTCACTTTATATATGAAAACTTATATCCTATATAGAATACCCATCTTCTTAGATGAATAATAAATTTTTAAATACTAATAATACCCGTATTTATTTTTTGAAGAACATGACTCAAGAGTCAATAATGGCCCCACATACCATCCTTCATATCCTAATATAAGAAGTGTATCACCTTCGGTGCTTGATTACTCTCACACATTAAAGTAATACACTATAATGTTAACATCCATAAATGTTATTTGAGTATAAAAAATAAAACATGTAGATGTGATAGTGTAATCCACTATGTTAGTCCTACATGAATCATCTAGATAAAATTCAATGGATCACATGGTAAGTTGATATTGGATTAGATAATATATTAAGATAAACCATCATTATTAACAAATAAAATCAAATTTAATATAATCATAAACAATATATCATAATACATCCAATTAATCTCATTACTAATAATTATCTATGATCATTATTATCTCTAAATAGAGATAAAATAGAGATAAAGAGAGAGAGAATGTAATTTTACTTTTGTAAAATCCATGCCAGATACAATCCATAACTAAAACATAAATACTAGTAATTTTATCATAATAAGTTGATTAGAATGGATATAATATACACATATATGAACCAATAATAATGAGGCTACCTCTCAAATTTCAACAATCATATATGATAATAAATGTAGAGAATCATCTTAGTGGATACAATTAAAATATCCTAATAACAATAAATCAATAAAAATGAAAAGATTAGAATAAAGGTAGAAAATCAGAGTTGATTCAACTCCATCAATGATATTTGATGTCACTCCTAAACAAATATAAAGAGAAAGATTGGGTATGTAACCCATAGTGACCAAATATTTTGAGAGGCAAGAAAAGATGTAAAAAATGAAGCTTGACACATTTGATACCTCCCAATGATCTCCATGATTAAATTAATTAAGTGATTTTTTTGATCAAAGACTAAATCTATGCCAAGTTAACCCCACATCACATATTATATATGTAATTAGGTTCACTTTACCCTAATTGATTTTGTGATCAAATAAATAACTTGATTCATTTATTCATTAATGTAATTTAGGTGTATCAATACATGCAAAGATCATTACAAAAATTAGATGTCATTTGGGGCTCATTTGGCCCCAATTGGGTTCGTTGTCCAACAAAACACTCAATTAATTAACATAGAGAACACAACATTGTCACATTTATGTTTATGAGGCACAATTGGACTAATCATAAATCAAAAACCTAATTACGATAATAAAATGTGATTTGGGGCTTACATGGTTTTGATTTATTATATTATGGAGCCAAGGACTGTTATATTAGGATATAATAAAGGATATAGGTTTAATTAGATATGAATCAAAAATATATGTAATATTCTAAATATATTATGCATAATAGATGTTTTTTATATATTCAAAATTAAACATAAGCTAGAAGAAGCTTGTCTTCAATAATCAAAAGATTCAATTATTCATTAGATGATTGGTCAAAATAGATTTATGTAAGGTGCATTTATAGTTTGAATAAATACATGACCAAAAATCCTCATGCATGTGTGATTATATTCCCTAATTACCTAAAATAAAACTTAAGAAATATACACAATATGTGTAGGGAAAACCCATTAAATTGAATAAAACACTACACTAATACCCCCCCTCCTTAAGCATCACTTGAGTGGATAGTAGTATTACATCTGAGAAATAATTCATAATGAGTTAATCAAGTACATATAAAATCACCTCTAGAAGAAGATTACAAATTATCCTAATAGCTAAGAAGATCCCATAAATGAATATACTTACCATCAGTACAAACTTTGTAAATATATCAATTTTTTTTATAGTCTAGATGTAGTGAGATCAATGACTTACTCATGAATAAGTTCACAAATAAAATGCATGTGAATCTCAATATGTTTGGTCCAATGATTCTTTGGTTTTTATAGAATATGATTTTTGGTTGTTGAAACTAGATGCCAAACTCAGTGACAATCCCTAAAATTTAAATATCCATAGTGAAACAAAACATTAATATATCATCTATATTATTCTTTTATAGATGATAAATCAATAACATTATGCTTCTTTCTTAACCAACTAATTGATCCTAACCCAAGATTGAAACTATATCTAGAATTATACTTGTGATTCTAATTCTTATGACACTAATCTAATTATATATACCAAATCCAATCTATTGAGTATTGTAATTGATGTCAAAGGTATATCTTACATGAGGTTGATGTCAAAGGTGACTAAGCCTAATTGGTAGTGTGTTGATGTGACAAGGGGAATTGAGAGAGTGTTTTCACCGAAGGATATTTTTATAAAAGAGAATTTGATGGTAAAAGAGAGAATTTGGATTAAATTCATGGCTTATGGTTTTATGAAGATACAAATCATTGATGGAAAAGTGCATAGGAAGCTTATTTATGAACCTAATCATGACATGAAGAGATATGTGCATGAAAATGGATGAACACAAGCATATAAAAATATTTAAGCATGTGAGTAAGGTGTATAAACATCCATGAGTGTATTAGGGTGATCCTAAAGGGGTAGGATATTTAGATAAAGACTACACCTAAACCACTCCTAGACCTTGCTTGGCCTAATGAGATATGAAGATCAAATTTCAATGCAAGTTTTACCTATGTGAACATGGACAGAAGTAATATAAGTTATTCAAGAATGTTGAGAAGAACTTTATGAATTTTTTTGGCATGTGTAACATCTTCATGGGAACCTTAGCTATTAAGGAGAGATGGGTAAGGGTCCTAGATAAGATCTTTAGGCATTGGTTTTGGATTTAAGGGGCAGTATGAACAATCGTTAACACCAAAATTCATGTTAAACCTACCTAAAAACTTAATAAGGACCTGATTTTAAATATATTATTCAAATCAGATCATAATGGACTCAAATTTATATACAAGATATTGGAGCATGTATTCAACTCTCCTAGATATCTCCAGTGGTGGTGGTTAGTTAGATGAGATATAAAATGCATAGTTATAGGCTTATTTGTCAATAAATTTGTGTTGGTCAAGAAGATAAAATGCATGGAATAAGAATATAGATACTAATACTAAATGTACATGATTTTTTATGGATAGGTTTCATCCTTCAAGTGTGCTAAGTTGGTCATCTAAGTTATAGTCATAGACAGACCTAATGGTGTGAAAAGTGAAAAACCTAGGTAGAGATTGGAAGGTGGATTTGAGGGTCTGAGTATGTTAGATTGATGTAATAAAGTAAATGAAGAGTTTATATATGATTAATAAGTCATTTTTATTCTTGAATTAGGTTTTTTAATTCAATGAATATGGTTAAAATTTATTCACAAAATGACTTGACTAGTTTAGATAAGATTGTGTGATATAAGATCAATAAATTGGTTGAAAGACCAATATTTGGCATTAAACACTATTAATTTTTAGTATTATAATGTTATAAATATATCATATGACCATTTAGATGCATCAAAATTCATGAAAAGTGTCTACATAAGTGTTGGATGTCTAAGTCACCATGAGAAGTCTTTAAGGTACATTGGCAGTTCTGAGTGAGTTCATTCTAGAGATGTTCTTGAGTATTTATCTCTTGAGTGAAAGCATTACAAGTAATTGGTGATTAACCTAATATAATGGATAACCTATTTAATTGTTTATTTTTTTATAATTCAATATATTAAGGGTGTTTTAATCCTCATTTTTCAAGTTAGAGTTTTGATGTATATAGGCTTAGTAGGACAATTTGTCCTAAAAGAGGTTTCATGATATGAAAAAAAGATACAAGTCTAACCAAGCATGTATGAGGTCATTATATGTTTTATGATAATTTATTTAATGGTTTTAAATTGTTGGATAAGGCCATCTGGGTCCAAGTGATTCAAGCTTTGATGCTAAGAAGATAGACCTAATGCAATTAGGTCTCCATGAGGCCTAAAAGAGAAATGAGGTGTAATTGAGTTGTTACATACCAAAATAGGTCCAAAGTTAATTTGAACCATGTTAATAAAGTTTTATAAGACCTATTATATGACTGACCTAAGAGGTTAAAGGTGTATGGTTGACTAAGTGGTGTGTAACCATGAGTATAGTATATATACAATGTAGTTTAGGCCTATTTGAATATAAGCAATAAAAGCCAATGAAATATTGATTATAGAGAAGAAAAAGGTCTTAAAATGAGACCATAATAGTAAATTATATGTTTGGTGTTAAAAATAAATTAGGTGGATGAGTTGGTGCTGAATCACTTAGGGAGTTGGTGCTTCCTTGTAAGTAGGTGCTTGTCAAAACCTAGTCAAGTGGGTGCTTGAATTCATTGGGGTTGGTGCTCCATGTTGAGTTGGTGTTGAACAAAATTTTATGTTTTATATGATTATATTATATTTTTAGAGATCATAGTGGGTTTTATTCCCCTTGAGGGTTCCCCACTCATATGTGTGTTTTCTTATGTTATGCTCATATGAATGACTCTTTATGCATTGTTATATATTTATATTGATTTGATGGTTTAAGGAATGTTAAAGTACATATGAATGAAATTTTAAACACTAATTCAATCTATACACTTAGTGATTGTGCTTCCAACACAATCAACATCAATTCTTGCTCCATAGTGAATCTAAAAACTCTAAATACCCTAAATATAGTTGATAATTCACTTAGCTTATTTTTAGTGGATCTCATGTGGATCATGCATAAATATAGATATCATGCCCACTATAAACAAAAATTTTAGGTCTATTTTTTATAAGATATATTAGACTAACAATTAGTTATCAATATGAGGTAGTATTTGTAAAAGGAGAAAGACAAATAGCCTAAAACTTCACACCATATAGAAAGGTAGTTAGATATGGCATACATTTATCCATGTTAAACCATGCAAATAAATAAAGAGCATAATTGGATTTTTCAATAGTGATACTAGAGTCAGACTGAGAAATATCTTTCCTAAGGAAGTAATGAAATGAGCCTAGGTGAGTCATTGAGAACATGTAAGACAAATCAGTTTTCACTACTATAATAGTGGATGAAAAACTCTATATGATCAATAGGTCATCCACATAGATGGCTAGAACCAATAGTGAATGATTCTGGCATAAAATGTAGACATTTGGATTAGAATGGAATCTAGTGAACCCAGTCAAAATAAGAAAGGAGTCCATCGTGGTATACCAATATTGAGGACCTTGTTTGATGCTATATATACATTTTTGAAGTCTGTAAACTAAGGAAGGATCTTCTAAAAATAACTCCATATATATTTCTTCTTTGAGGTTACTATGAAGAAATGCACTTTTCATATCCATCTAATGAACATCATAATAGTGAATTGCAAAAATGGTAAGAGTCAATTGGATTGAGTTCATTTTTACAACTTGGGAAAATCTCTCAATATAGTTAATGCTAGGTACCTAATAAAAATGATTTGATACTAAACATGATTTGAGTTTGTATACAGACCCACCTATTGTAAATTTTATTCGATATATCCATCTACATTAAAAAAAAATCTTCCCTTAGTAAGATGGACTAGTTCCCAACTGTTGTTCCTAATAAAGTAACAATACTCCTCTTCCATAGCATTATACCACTCATGAGTTATTAATGCCTCAAAAAATTATTTTGGATTAGAATCATATGTAATGAATGCATATGGGATATTCTAGAATTATGAATGTGTTCATAAAGTATTTGATGGGTCTCTAACCTAATGGACAACACTTTATAGTGTCTGTCTAACCCAAATAGGACCAAATATCAAGGAGCCAAGAGGAGATTCTTTATCCTCTAAAGATAGTCTAAGAGAAGGAAGAGGTAAGACCTCATCATTAATCTCATCATAATAACTAGAAGAAGAATCCAAATCATCAAGATATTACTTAGGTGGATCTATATCATCAAAATTGTCATCAAATCTAGTGCATCTAAGGAATAGGGAGAAGTGTCATGTGTGGAGTTTGAATGACCCTATTGAAAACACTTCTCTCAACAAAAAAACCATGAGTAGTGGGATGGATAAGTATGTATCCCTTTACATCCTTAGGATATCCAACAAAGTTACAAGGTTGACTCTGAGGTTCCATTACCTTATGTTCTTTTTAGGAATGTAGGACATAGTAGGAGATCCAAACACTCAAAAATATTAAATTATGGGTTTACGACCACTCCATGATTTAAAAGGAGTTAATCCCTTTAATTCCTTATGAGGAACTTAGTTCTATATATAATGAACACATTTTATTGATTAAGATGAATATTGAGGTGCAAGAGATTTGGAGTGTAGCATATAATTGCCCATTTCCTTCAAGGACCTATTCTTTCTTGTAGAGAAATAATATTTTATTTTTTCAGCATGAATGGTTTTACAAGCATGTATTTATACATAGAAAAATGCCTAAAATATTCCCTATATAATAGGGAAGGAATTATCCTATTATCCCTATGATGTAGGGTTACAAACAACAAACCTACCAAAATCATATTGGAGTAACAATATTCTTTATTTTAAAGATATATGGAAGGCTTTAAAAAAATAATAATCTAACCTACATATTATAATTAATAAAAAATTACTCATTAACATTTATTTTTCAATGGTGAATCAATGACCCCTAGGTTTAAATCCTAACATTCCCCCCTTAATTCAACATTGTCTCAAGTAAACAAGAGAGAAATTATCTTAATGCCTAAAAACATTCCCACACAAGTGTTTTAATGAAAAAATTTACACATTGTTGATATGTTATGAAATATTGGATATCAATGTTGTTATCCCAAACATGTTCAAAAATAAAATGTACTTGCACTTCAATGTGTTTGATTCATTCATGAAAAATAGGATTGTGAACAAGCTTCACTAATTTTTCATTGTCTACATTAAGCATTATTGGATGATTCCATGATATCCATAATTCTTCAAGTATATGGTTGAGCCAAATCACTTCATAGAAAACTCCTCCTACTATGTGATATTCTAATTTTATGGAAGATATTGAAACACAAGTTTGTTTCTTTCTCCCCCATGATATATGTCTAGATCCAAAAACCAATACAAATCCTAAAGTAGATTTTATAGTCATCAATGTTCCTTGCATGATTTAAATCTAAATATCTTATCAAAAATAAATTATCATTCTTCTTGTATCCTAGGCCAAAATCCATGGTTCCTCTTATATATATCAATACTCACTTTATTGCTTTTTAGTGACAAACTTTGGGCTCTTACATGAATTGTGAAATATAATTAACATCATAACTGATGTCTGGCTTAATATAAGTAAAGTAAATGAGATGCCCTATCAACCACTGCTATAGAGTTGCATTTATGTATGATGATGATATGCTTGAAAGAACTGAAGTGTTGTCTCTATAACCGTAGAAATTGGCTTGCAATCCATCATGTAAAATTTATTGAATGTTGTCTTGGAATATTTGAGATAAGATACAAAGATTTGATTTTATTTCTACCAAACCTCCAAACTAAAATAATAATACAAAAGCCCAAGATCTATCATGTCAAATTATTGATTTGGATCATTCTATGTTGACTCAATCATATTAACTGAACTTCCAATGATGACCTAGATCATCTACATATACAAAAATGATTTCCTTTCCCCACTTTCTATTTTAGGTAGATATTGGGATCATGTGGGCTGTTTTTGAATCTATGTTTTAAGATATGCTCATCAATTTTGATATACCATGCCTGGGGAGATTGTTTTAGACCATACAATGATTTGACAAGTCTAGAAACTTTATTTTATTTTCCTTGTATGATAAAACATTATGGTTGAGTCATGTAAAATTATTATTCTAAGTATACATTAATAAAAGAACTTTTTATGTCCATTTGATGTATTGTCCATCCAAACTATGTAGCTAGATTAAAAATCATCTTGATAGTTTTGATCTTAGCTATGGGAGCAAATGTATCCTCATAGTCAATTTCTTATTTCTAAGCATACCCATTTAAAACTAACCTTTATTTATGTTTATCAATACTTCAATTTGCTTTGTACTTTGAATTTATAATTTATCTATAATTGATTGGCTTCTTCTATGGTGGAATATCTACAAGCTACCATGTTTTGTTATTCATAGTGAGTTAGATTATACATCCATGAAATGTTTCTAAGGTTTTGAATTTAGGTATTCTTGATTTGTAGAGGTCTCAACATATTCAACAACTATACTTATTAATGTCAAATTGACCTCTCCTCAAACCATACTATCTCTACTTGGTCCAGTGATAGAAGTATCTAGAACATTATTTAATTTAGCATCTTGTATTGTACCTTTATACCATTTAGGCACACGTTGAGTGGTTCATGTGGGTTTTCAAGATACACCATTTTACCCATCATCATCATTGTATTCTACTAGGGGATTTACATCTATGTTTTCTATGAGACTAAATAGTTTATTAGGTGAGCTTATAGAAGTAGTTTTTGCTTCTTTATTTTCCAAAAACTCAACATCCCTGCTAGTGTAGAATTTATTGGTATTTGGATCCATTATTATACAGGCAATTGATTCTTCACTGCACCATAATAAAAAATACTTTTATGAATTCATGTCAAATTTAGTTCTCTCCCTTTGAGGAATGTGCATACTTTGTTAGCATCCAAAAACTTGAAGATGTGTTGTAGATGGATTTCTCCCTGACCATGCTTCATGTGGTGTTACCCCATCAAGAGCTATAGTGGAAAATCTATTGAGAATATATACATCATTTTTGGATTCCTCTTCCCAAAAGTCCTTTTTCAAACTTGAATCATGTAGCATACATCGAACCATTTACACTATAATATAATTTATCCATTCAGTAATAACATTTTGTTGTGTCATATGTGGATGTGGCATTTGAAAACAAATGCTGTTTTCTTGCAAAAAAAATTTAAACTAATTATTAGTGAATTACCCCCCATGATCTGAGTGGAGGGTTTTGAGTTTCCTATTAGTCTTTGTTTGAATAACAAATTTGAATTTTTTTAAAATTTTAAAGCGTTGACTCTTTGATTTTAGATATTAAACCCACATTTTTATGGATAAATCATAAACAAAGAGCATGAAGTGATTAAACCCAACATGACTAGGTGTCATCGATTCTTATAGATTGGTATTCACCATATCAAGTTTCTCATAGGCTTGATATATACTTGTCTGAAAGGGATATCTATGTTGTTTTACTAATAAACATTTTTTTCATTTATTTGTTTCCTTTTTGAGAGGTGGAAACCCTCTTACCATGTCAAAATAGTGGAGTGTGTAGGATACAAAATTTATGTGACCAAATATTATGCACCACAATTGTGCTGAGTTTGTGTCCTTTGCAATAAATGCCTGATTATTTTTTGAATAAATTCAAGCTGAAACATTCAGCTTATATATGATGCTCATTTAATAATTTTAGAGTTTTTGGATTAATCTCTAATCAAACAAGTTTTATTCCACATTTACGATCAAAGTTAATCTTTAGATTGTGGGCTAAGATTTGATTGACTAAAAAGAGATTCTCGGTTAACCTAGGTACATATAATACATGTGTGATTAAACACGTTTGTATGATAAGAGGTAAATAAATATTACCAATTCCTTATACATTGTCATTTAAAGTGAAAACATTTTTTTGGTTGGGTGTGTCATTTAAAGTGAAAAACTAGTATTTTCATCCTATCACGTGTCAAGTTGTTCTTGAATCAACATACCAAATACACTTTTTAATTTTATTATTCATTGAAATTAGTAGAGTACATAAAGTCTCCATCTTTGTCATTGTCTTCATGTTCAACAATGTTACACTATTTTCATCCTATCATGTGTCAAGTTGTACTTGAATCAACATACCAAATACACTTTTTTAATTTGATTATTCATTGAAATTAGTAGAGTACATAAAGTCTACATCTTTGTCATTGTCTTCATGTTCAATAATGTTACCTTGTTGATTTGATTTCTTCTACCAAGTTCCTTTTTTTGTCCTTGTGGTTTACTTTGACTTGATGGGGATGACTATTGGATAGTGGGATTTTGGCCACTTGAATAAACCTTTTGAAATGTATTATAACAACAATATTTGAGTTCATGTCCCTTACGACCACAAATGAGACATTATTTCTATGATTTACTCCCTTGTGGATTCTATCAAGGACTCTATTTTGACAATGGATTTAAATAATTTATGGGTTTCTTGACCTTTTGAAGTGAGAACATGTTCTTATTCTTCTTAATTATTGAAATACTCTTCTTATTAAAACATATTTAATAGTTTTTCAAAACATGTTTTTTATTCTATGACAATTAAAGTGGTCAAAAAAATTTTGTATGAAGGTGGCAGAGCTATCAAGACAGTGGGTACAAGAGAGTCATATGAGTCCATTTCATCCAAGTATTATATTAATGCCCTTACTATTTCAAAATTTATAATAAAGGCCTCTAATGTTTCACTTGATATAAATTTGTGAGAGTGAAATTGACTTTGTAGATGTAGAATAATGCTCTTATATTTTTGCCTCATATACTATTTATAGCTTGTCCCAAGATTACTTAGCTATTTAGGAGTCATGGATGTGTGGTTGCACCTCATTTTATACCCTAAAAATTATAATAAATTTCACCTTTTGATTGGCTTTATCATATTTACATTTTTGGTCATTACATGTTGGGTGTAGGAACCATATACAACAAGACAAATTTATTCAAATTCAAATTAAGATCTGATCTTTATTTTCCAAGCAAATTATTTGTTACCTTTGAGTAATTGAGAATGTAGTAAAAATAAATTTGGTTGTTATGAAACCATGTTTAAGATTTTAAGTAATGGAATAGTTCTTTATCACTCCAGCTATCAAGGTTTCCCTTTCTATATACTGTCAGACCAATATACTAGACCTTTCTGTATACGTGTCTCTCCTATATACCTATAAATACATGGAAAAATATATCCCTTTATATATACATGTAGATATGTGAAAGAAACATTAACTTACCTGAAATAGGACCTATTACATGGTACCTAGACAATACTAAAATGGGTTCATTCAATCATTAGCACCTACTTAGATGGAATTCCACATATGTGGGCATAAATTCCTTATATATTTGGGATTTTCACCTTCAATATTTATGACTTTTATTGTAATAAGTAGGTAATGGGGGGATGGATATGAGTGCATATGCCTTATTTCTCACTAAAAATTTATAGGGTCAATGCCTAGACATCATTTTTGTAACTATGTTAGGCTATGTATGTTGTAACTCAATGTAATGAATTTACCCGTAATCATGAGTTAGAGACATCACTTGTACTAAACACTAATTTGAGTTTTAAAAACTTATGATTTATGTAAATAAAATTATAATTTTTATTGAAATTGATATATGATATAATACAATGATTTCACTCTTTTCAAAAACCAAAATTGAATTTTTTGTAATTTTTTTGTTTTTGGGCTCTTTGGCCTATTTTGCATATTGTTTTTCACTTTTTCTCTCCCCCACCTTTTTGTAATTTTTTTTAATGACTTTTCTAGCTAAAATTAGCTAGTTATGACTAAATTTAGTAGAATTATCAAATATAAAAGAAAATAAAATTATACTAAAAGTTAGTTTTGGAGGATTTGAACCTCAATCTCCTCTTTTCTAAAGTATAATTATACCAACATGCCTATGCATCATATCAAGTCTATGAAAGAATAAACTTGTATGTAAAGGCTAAAAATCTCAGAGTTTTAAGCAAAACCACACTCTTATGGAATACCACAGGTTTTCAAAATAGGTATTTTTAAAAAAATGTAGTGAATAATGATTATGTTGGGTGATTTAGAGGATTATAACTATATATTTAAGTCTTAAAAGGTAGTTTTTGGTGCCTTTGTTCAATGATTTAAGCTTATAAACTTAGAATCTTCATGTATAAGCTAAACTATTAATACCAACAACCTTAATACACTTTGTTGGTAGAGAATTCAACATATTCACCTCTAGCCTTGATTAATTACACCATTTTTGTAATGTAAAATGTTAATATTTCCATACATGATGCCCAATTCACTGATTTAGTTGAAGGATGAATCAGATGGTATTTAAAATGTCGTAGATTCAATTTTGCACATTGATGTGTGAAAGGTGGCTTTAATTTATTATTATAGGTTTATTTTATTTATAAAAGGACTACATGGAATCTAATACTAGTAGAGAATCCTTAGAATCATAATATATACTTATTAAGAATCCTTGTTTAGAGAAAGACATTTAAATCAACTATAGGCCATAAAGACTATAGCAAGTCACCTTGCTAAGTCCAACCATGTGTCTTCAAACTAAATAACTTTCACTTTTTTTTAAAATTCTACACTAGTATCTAGATTGGGTTGCCAAGCTTGATTCTCTTCTTGGATTTTAGTACCTTGGTTTTAGCCTTTTATGATGGAAAATTATTGTAGAATATTTGGAATTTTTGTTGGAGTGTTTGAGTTCCTCCCTAGGTCCTTAATTTTTTTGGATCTAATACCAAATCTTATGGATAAATAATATTTTATTTGTTCAATATGAATAGATTTAAAATCATGTATTCATACATAATAGTATTCCTAGAATATTCCCTATATAATAGGGAAGGCATTATACTATAATACTTATGAAGTAGGGTTATAAACAACAAACCTCCTAAATCATATGAGAGTAACAATATTCCTTATTTGAAAGATATATAGAAGGTTCTAAATAAATTAATAATCTAACCTATCTACTATGAGTAATAAAACATTAATCATTAACATTTATTTTTAATGGTGAATTAATCAACCCTATGTTAATTGTAACATTTTTGCATTCTACAACACCATTTTATTGAGGGATTTATATAAATGTATATTTTAGTTCAATTCCCTCTAAAGTACATAATTGATCGAAATGATTACTAATATACTCACCACCATTGTCTATACACATAATTTTGATTGATTTATCTATCTTTTTTATAAAAGTGCCTTGTAGTCCTGAAAAAGATCAAAGACATTATAATTCTTCTTAAGGAAGTACACCCAAGTATACCTCAAAAAATCATCAATGAATATAAGCATGTATTTAGTCCTATTGAATGAAAGAGATGGAAATGGGAAAGAAATGTCACTATGAATTAGCTCCAATATCTATGTAGCTATCCATGATTTTAATTTTTCATACTTCTCTTCAAGATGTTTAGCAAGTATACAATACTAGAAAACACCATCAAAAAAATGAGTGTGGCAACCCTAGAAACATTTCATTACCACTGAGTTGCTCTAGGTAGTGATAGTTGAGATAGGAAAATCACTCATGACATAATTTAGTAACCCCATTTGTATGAGTGAGTAGATCAGTAGAAATTTTATCATAAGCAAAATGTGATAAAGTGTACAACTAATAATAATGATCTATTTTCCCAAAGGTAACTATAGAGTCACTTTTTACTTCCCTAATAACCGTACAATTAAGTATGAACTTAATTGCCTTGCCTAAACTGATGTGAATGAATTGATAAATAGATAGGAGATTGGTGGACAATGATGGAACACATAGAATATCTTGAAATGTCTCATCATTTACTTTAATAGATCCTCTCCCACTAAATTCTTTAGAAGTATCGTCACCCAAATAAATGAAATTCATAAAACAAGTCTCCAAGCTAAAAAAAAATTCTTGTGACAAATCCATGTGGTGTAAGGAACCTCAATCAATCACCCATGTGGAAGGATAGGATGCAATTGTAACAAGTGATTTACCCTTAACTTTTCCCTTACTAATGTATTTTACTTTAGAATACTCTTACAATGATGAATTCTTCATGATAATTCAAGGACATTGTTACTATGCTTCTTAAACATATTTGTTAGTTGGGAAATATGTTTCTTAAAACATTTTGTTTCATCATTCTTAGTTTTATTATATTTGGCACATGTGAGTATCTCTTTATTAGGTTTCCCACCTGAAGAGGAGGACTTAGTTGATGCTTTGGACTTAGGATCAAAAATTTTACCCTTTCTTTTCTCTTTATCCTTCTTGTTATGTTTTTTATCCTTACTAATTTAAGCCTTATACTTTTCATGAATCACAATTAAGCCATGTAATTTAGAGGACTTCAATGTATCCAGATGAGTAAACTTATCTTTATTATAAGTCAAGTCAACATCAAAACCATCCAAGGATGACATGGTCCATGTATCTCAAAGGTCATGATTCATGGTGTGGAAGGTAGAAATGAAGATCAAATAATTAGAACCCAATTTGGCAAGGATAGAAATAATCAATTGCTCATCTTTTTTGTCTATGCCACACATTTTCAACTACAACCTAAGTGATTTAAATTTTTGAAAAAGTCATATATAGTGTCAAAATTGCTTGGGCTCAAACTAATGAGCTCATTTTCTAGTTTATGACCTCTCATTATATCATGATCCCCATATATAGTTTCCAAAATGGTCCAAACATCATTAGGATAAGGTTCATATTCAATAGGAAAGAGCAAGTTGGGAGACATTGACATGCATAATAGATTGTAGGATTCATAAATTCTATTAAACCACTTCAAATTATCTACAAAAATTATTGGTTCTATTTATATAACCATAGTGATTCGATGTGAGCCTTTACTTAAAAATATTTGTATTTTGAATTTCCACTCGAGATAGTTGAATGGTGTAAGAATCAGAACTTGATTATGATACATTGTAATATGTAGGTATGTGCTAAATTAATGGTGCTAGAAAGACAAGGATATGAAATCACCCTAATGAAATTATAGAGGATCAATTTTATAAGTCTCAATAATAACACTAGTGTGTATATGTCAAAAAAAATCACACTTTGAAAAAAAGGGCACCTTACAAGGAACTATAAGCTAAAATTGATCAAAGTTTGATGTTCTTTCTTGCAAAGGAAATATCCACTTTGTATAAATTTTTGGGTGTGAAAAAGTATGACTCAAAATTTTAAGAAAAATTTAATCCCCCTTGGGTTGGTTGTGACCAAGTGTTAAAATACCATATGACCAAGGATTGAACCATAGTATGAGTACATAGAAAGTAACTCATTAGGATCAGGTATCAAAGTTGTAGCTATCGAAATTAGTCATATCTTATTCACTAAAATTGTCATACCATTTTACTTGTCACAAATAACAAGTTTAAAAAATGAGTGAAATTGAAATAGGGGGATTATTTTTACTTAGAAAATTTTAAAGACATGTGCATCCACATTAGGAATGGTCGGTAATCCCATCCTCTATGGACATGAAGATGTGGAGATACAAAATACAAAATCAATCACACCTTCATGCTTGTATGGCTCAAAGGGATGTGATGGTTAAAACCATCAACATTGGTAGATGTAATGACATAAAGACATGGCTATGAAAATATCCACACCTTCACTTCCATGCATATTGAAGGGTTAAGATGGTCAAACTCATTATCCCACATGATCATGAAGATGTGGATATATGGATATGAAATTAGTTTAACCTTTCTTCCCATTCATCCTAAAGGAATGCAACAACTGAAATCATTCTCCCCCATAGATGGGGTAACATAGAGATGTGGGTTGTGAAATCAGTCATGCCTTCATGCCTATGCATCCTAAAGGGACATGATGGCTAGGAGTAGTGTCTTTTATTTATGTGCATGCATGCATAGGTGTGATGTGTCTTGACTTGAGCTCCAATAATTATTCCAAGTAGGCCATATTTTCCACATTTTTAAACTTTGAAGTTTGATTTTTTCTCTACCCTACCCTTCTAATAATGAAGCTATGTCAAAAGTATCCTAGAAATATCATGAGTGTTTCTTGCCTTGCATCATTATTCTTCACCTTTTTTTATAGAATCTCTTTCTAATGGCTTATTTATTTTAAGAACCACCATATGTCCACTTTCATTCTTTCCAGGCCATTCATCATTTCCTACCACCCAACCCACTTGATATTATAGCCCTCACTTGGCATTTTCAAACCTAAAGGCTAATAAAATAAAGTTTAAATACATGTGGTATGATCCATTCCTAGTCCTCGACTATTAGACTCCAAATGTTTTTTATTCTCATATCGATCACATGGATTTAGAATATTTCCATAAAAATATTATATTTTGAATCCTGACACTACTCATGTCAATAACTTGAAGAGAATGGTTTACCTCAAGCATCCACCTTTCCAACTTTAATATAATTTTTGGATCTATTATTTTCTTTTTCCAAATACTATAACTCAATAGACAAGATAAATCAAGAAAAAATCTAGATAACTCATGGTCAAACTAGATGGAGTTTCTATGAGCATGACATTAAGGGTTCCCCTTCATGATGAATTGGTCAATATCAGTATAAAATAGGGAGATGCACATTGGGATAAGGATCCCATCAAATGCTTAAACACTATCAACAAGTCTTTGTTGAGAGAGAGAGAGAGAGATAGAGAGAG